>VDFB02379711.1:9669157-10215216 GCA_007258455.2 Sequoia sempervirens
AAGGCGTTGCCTTCTCTAAAATGAGAAAGCCTTTAATGTAGTTGACTTAGGACACATTCCATAAATGGCATGGAGATTAGGTTGACCTAATTTAGTGTTAAGGTTATGCAAACATGGTATTAGGTAGGTTAATGATAGATTAAGGACAAGTGGGATATTATGGAGAATGTGACCCTAATTATGATTAAGGTTGTGCACATCCTAATCACAAATTAATGAAATTAATCTAGATTAGAAAGGATTATGGAGGATGTGACATTTAGAGAGAGAAAGGGATGAATTAAAAATTGTTTTAATTCAAAAAGGCTAAAGTGACAAATAAATTAGGGTATTTATTTAATTTAGAGTGGAAAGGGGAGTAAGGTATATAATTGATTTATTAAATACCTTAGGGACATTAGGATGTAGCATAATATTAATCAAAAAATAAATTATTTAATTAATGCAGATGAAGGATACATGATAGAGGAATAAAAGGGGTGAATTTGACCATCTGGGGGTGGTCAAATTTAGGTGTCTACATTTTTCCCCTCTTCAAAATGTTGTTAGAATAATAGTTTTTTGAAGAAAAATATAATATAGAGGACTCGATGGAGGAAAAGAATGTTAGATGATGCCCCAGTGTCACAGGGAAGAAAGAGAGAATATTGCAAGGACAACCAAGTGCAAGAAAAGTTGTGTAGGTTGTTTAATCATGAGAAATAAAGGAGAATATTGGAATGGAATGGATGGAGGAAGGTGGCAGGGTATGCCCCCTCGAGAGGGTGGATGGGGAAGAAAAAGGGGCCTCAAGTGACTTCTTGATATGGAGAAATGGAGGGTACCACGTGGTAGAGTGCAAAAAACCATGAAGAATGGCTTTTGAACGAAAGAAAATGGATAAACGGGGTGCAAACGATAGCCCACAAAAGAAAAGGGGTGAATGGAATAATAAAAGGTTAAATAAAGGGTAAAAACTACCTAAAATTTAAAAGGCTAATTAGGTGCAAAAGTTGAAAATTATAAATAGTAAATTTGAAAATTACTATTTATCTTTTGCATACTTGGTAGCTAACTAGACAAGAGAGAGGGAAAGGAGAGTGATGATGATGGCTGATAGGAGCGATGATGAGGAATTCATGGAGGATGAGCTCATCCACCGAGGTGAGGAGGTGTGTTAGTTTTATTACTACCATGTGGTACCATGCTGGGTAGGATTCCAAATCCTACTTTTTGATTTTGATTTGAATTTTTTAGAATATATTAATTTGGGGTCAGGTAGATTTAGGGTGTGAATTCACCATGGATGGGAGGATTCACCTATTCGAGTAGAAAATTCACTTGTCCAAGAGGGCCGATGAGGGAATGGGAAAGATCGCACTCTATAAGGGTGGATGCGCCAGAGGAGGGACAATTTCAAAATCACCTATCCAATGAAAGGGGCAGGAATGCAAAATGTAGGGGTGAATGTGCAAGGGATAAGCCAATTACTAATTCACCAAAAGAAGGGACGAGGTGGGTGCACTAAGAATAGGTGAATGCAATTTTTTCTAAAGAGGAGAAGAGGCAAAAGTGATATCTCCAAAAGGGGAAAACAGGTGGATGTGAATTTTCCCTTTCAGGAAAAGGGAAAACTTGAATTCACCACTCAAGTAGGGAAATACACAAGGGTGGATGTGAAATTTCCCCTTGTGGGAAAAAAGTGAAGGTGACTTCACCTCTGAGGAAAAAATGGGCAGATTCATGCTCGAACAAGAAAGGGGTAGATGCGCTAGGAGAATAGGTGAATTTGCGGGAGGGAAACAAAGGGGCAAACACGGTAGTTGGACAGGTGAACGTGTGGGAAGGGGAGAAGGGAAAATTTTCCTTACATAGAGGTGAATTTTCCAAAACTTGGGGTAGGGATGAAAATGATAGAAAAGGAAGAAAAAAGCAAGAAAAGCTGAGAATTTTTTTTGTATGGATGCAAAACTTTGATTCATTGAGGATGTGGGAGAGACACTCGACAGTGTTGGAAGTGATGTGCGAGGCAATGAATTCCCATGACCATAGATCATTGGCCCAGGCTGGATTCCTACACATGTTGGGGTATCTCAACATCCGAGCACATCGAGGACTTCTAATAGCTTTGATGGAGAGATGGAGCTCAGAGACATCAACTTTCCATCTCCCAATAGGGGAGATGACAGTGACATTAGAGGATGCATGGAGGATTCTAAGATTTCCCATCTGAGAGCACTTAGCCAGCTAGGGTCACACTCAACCAGTGGAGGAGAGTTTATAGGTAGTGTTTGGACTAGTGGAGTCGTCGATCCAAGGGAGGGAGCTAGACGTTGATGCGTGCTTGTGATTACATGTACCGACCCTACCATTGTACCTTTGTAGCTTGATCGGTGGGATCCAGTTGCCAGACAAGAGTGGATGCTTCTACAACCTCAAGGTTTTTTGAGGTTGTCAGATACATTATAGAGAGGCGAGAGGGGGAGTTCACATGGGGAGCATGTGTACTAGCATAGCTATACCAGGAAATCCATGTCGTCTATTACAAGCGAGCATTAAGCATCATCCATGTGAAACTACTTCAGGTGTGGGCGTGGGAGCACATTAGCATGGCCAAGCTAGACATTGTGATTGCTGGAGTGAGAGATGAGACACTACTAGTAGCATAATAGTGGGGGATGGGGTACAATTTTAGGCTGCATTATCAGGTAGTGGGGGATTTGGAGGGATGTTGACAAAGATTGGATAGTTTGAGATTAGAGGACATCACTTGGAGGCCCTACATGGCACAATGATTCTAGATGTGGAGGGATGATGACTAGAGATACAAGGATTATTTATTCTCAGCCTGCTATTTGATTGGATGAGATCCATTCATTGTGGAGCTACATAGATTAGACAGGGTCACTAGGCAGTTTAGAGTACAATAAAATATTTATGTGGGGCTGCAAAGGTTTCAATGGATCATGAGGGAGTCGATCAAATTATGGGGGGATCCAATTATGAAAAACTATGCACAATAGATGTGGGACACTATCCCACTGAAATAGTACTCTTGGAGAGGAGGGCCAGCAAACACAGGGATGACATTGCGCTACTCGGCATGGTGGGAAGAGGGGAGGCCAGGGAAGATTACCATAATACAACCAATTGTGGGAGCCCTTGGATATGGATCAGAGGATGAGAGGAGGTTAGCCAGGTAGCAAAGGAGGAGGAGGAGAGGAGGATGGAAGAGGAGAGGGGTGATGGAGATGTAGAGATGACCCAAGTAGGAGGAGAGGAGCAAGTCATGGAGGAGGATTCCCTAGAGGTGCATCCACTGGCAATAGTGCCATATGTACCACCATAGCTAGAGGATCCCATAGTATTACTTACAAGAGCTCTAGCCCAACTGAGGATCACAAAGCATAGACTCAAGGAGTCAGAGGCATATTGGGATAGATTGTAGAATGAGGTCGGCAGGTTGTGGAGGGAGGGAATAGGGTTATGGGGCCTTAGTAGATGAGGCCGCACAAAGTGTGCAGGAGGTAGAGTCAGAGAGAGATGACCTAAGGAGGCAAGTGGCAGAGTTATAGAGGCTATTGGAGGAGCTAAGGAGGGAGAGAGATGAGCTCCAGGATAGGACAAACTATGCTGAGGTGATGATGGGGGATACAAGGGCAGTGCTAGAGAGGGCACAAGCGATAGAGTAACAAGTACACGCTCTGCAGGACAAGAGGGACGTAGTGGTACAACATATGTCTCGACTGTAGGTGTAGGTAGATTAGATGTGGATGGCACATGATGCCTAGGAGTAGGAGAGGAGATACATCACTAGATTACGGGACATGTATAAGATAGAGTGGGATCTAGTGAGAGGATAGGTAGTGGAGGTTTGCGATGCTAGGACAAAGCCTACGTATTACATGCTTTCTTATCATTAGGCCATCCCAGATCTCACACAGAGAGTATCCCCCTATGTTAGAGTATTTCCTCAAATGCCAACACCATCACATTCAAGGGCCACTCACAAATGAGGATACAACTTCAATGAGACTCACCCCAAAGGTAGAGGTTCAGGCGCAGACTCCCCCTAGAGATCAAATGGAGCCAATACAAGGTAGAGAGGAGAGTGGATACAAGAGATAGGTTTTTGATAGGTCCAGGGTGGATGGGAAGCATACATAGATAGAGGCTATAGACTCCTTAGTACATATTAGAGATTATTTCATTCATTGATTAGTTCATTCTTTATTCTTTTTTCCTTTGGGAGATGCAGTCTTTGTATTTAATTAGAGCTATGTACCTATATGTTATTTGACAAGTTTCGATGGACATGATGGACTTGTTTATTGTGTTTTCATGGACTGATTATGGACTATGATGAATATTTGATGGATATTTATATTTTGATATTTATATGATATGCGATGGATATTTGTGACACTATGTGATTATTATGTGATGGATATTTATTTTGTTCATGTGTATGTTAATGGTTATGAACTATGCATGCGATCATGATGATTTATGCTTATGTTTATGTGATATGATATGGACTATATGCATTATGTATAACACTTTGTGATGCAGGATGTGATGGATGTGTATACACTACACAATTAATTTTCTTTTAATTTTAGTGGGTGATATTAAAATGCAATGTGATGTAATGAATGAAAAATGTGATGTATGTATATGTGATCATGATATGGATGGATAATGAAAATGTATGTATGATGTGATATGAAAATGTAATGTGATGCAATGAATGAAAAATGTGTAATATATGCATGTGTAATTATGATATGGATAAATGTAATGCATATTTGGTGAAATAAATTAATATGTTGATGAAAATAAATGATATGAAATGAATTTAGGTTGCTTAGAATAACAAATCTATATTAATCCAAACAACTAAAAATGAATATGATAATGATAATGCAATGGATATGAAGTGAAATGGACTTAAGATGTTAATAATAACAAATCTATATTATTCTAAACTTAAGATGAATATGATAATGATAATACAATGGATATGAAGTGAAATGGACTTAAGATGCTAAGAATAACAAATCTATATTATTATAAACAATTTAAGATGATAATGGTAATGATAATGCAATGAAATGAAGTGGAAATGAACTTGGATGAACAATTCCAAGTGAAATAATGTATCATATAATGAGACAAATGATGATAGATGTGGGATTGCACAAGTCAAAACCTTAAGGATGGGTAGATAGGGAACATTTTCAGAACCAAAATCACTAACCTTAGGCTAGGGGAAGAATAGGATGGGGAAATGCAATGCAATGGGATGATAAATGAAATGAAAATCCTAATGCAATTTTTCCATTTTAGGAGCACTAATTTTTGCTATAGCATAAGACATGATACACCAAAGTATGGGGAACCAAGGAAGATTAGTGTCCCATACATAAGACAGACACAAAAAATAGGAAGGTTATCCCAACACCCCAAAGCCATGAGGGCTTTGGTCGGGCCAGGTATTGGGATAACCACAAGCACAAAAGGATGCCCCAACATAACACAAGACCATAGGGATCTTGGTGGGTACTATGTGGGACAACTGAGAAGACAGAAAAAAAAAAAATCAAGACATGCCCCTATGTCTACCAGTCAATGCGCACTATGATATGATGGATCATGATGACCCTGACAGAGTATAATACGAAGCTCAAGTGATAAATTTTTTTCCAAAAGCATCAAAAGATCACAATAAATTTCAAATGTCCTTTTCCATAGGATCAAAAGGGTGGATGGGATTGATGCGGTCTAATTTAGGAAGGATACATCCTATTAATACCTAAGATGGAAGATAGGTTAAATGACCGACATAACTTAGGAAACTCAAAACTGATTGGACCTCAAGATAGTAACGTATTTTTTTTGTTAGGAACCAACTAGGTAGGGGCACACTTGATGACACAATATGACAACAAGAAACACCCTAAAGACCTAGGGGCTCAGGGGTTGGTCAAAGATTGGCCTTGCCTATGTGAAAGCCCAGAACCCTCGTAGTTCGATAAAATACTTACGAACAATGCAGACCTCAATGGATGATGAAGACAAGATGGAAAAATTCCTCAAGGGTCAATCAAATGATTGACCTTGCCTACGTGAGAGCATAGGGGCAACATAGTTCAAAAAAATGGACCAAGGACAAGATGCGACCTAATGATGACCAACAATGATGGAGGACCCTAGATAAGGACATGAGATCAACAAACGACACCAAAACACAAGGGACAAAGAGCTTATATTTTGGATAAAAAATTAGGATTGCGGATAGCCAATTTAAATTGTCTAATGCTCAACCAAGATGTATGAAGAAACCAATGATAGGGTGTCAATGGGAAGATACAATTGATGGGATGCAAGGATATGATTGGTAGACAAGATAGGGGGAAGCATAAAGTAGCTAGGACACAAGGTAGATAATGGTTAAGCCCTCTACGAATGGAACCTTCTACCAAGTTTTCACCAAACATAATTATCCAAGGAACCACCAAGGGCGGTTTTCACCATAGGATGGATTATTTTTCTTTACTATTTTTGGATTTTTGACTTTTTTGATTTTTTTGTATTTTCTAGATTTTTACCTTTTTTGGATTTTTTCTAGGTAGGATAACCCAGTTAATTCAGGTATAGAACTTTTTTAGATACATAATATTGATAGGCTCTTCTAGGGGTTATCCTTCTAACGTTGCAAGTCTATATTACCCAGAATCATATTTTTTTGTGACAAAATAGGGACCCAACCAATTTTGCTCAAACTTTCCTTTTTTTCTCTATCTTGTTGGGTGCACTGATTCTCCTTGAGGGCTAGATCAAAAAAATTAAATTGGAGTGGATGAAATTTCTTGTTGTAGCTCCTCTTAGGAAAATGTTGATATGCTTGAAGGTGATTGTATACATTGATATGTTTCTCATCTAGGAGTTCCAACTGACTTACTTGCGCAACCTGAGTATCTTCATCACTGCTGAGATTCTTCATAGATATTCAAAGTGATGGGATCTCGACTTCAATCGGAAATATTTCATCAATGCCATATACAAGAGAGTATGGGGTGGTGCCAGCGGGAGTGTAGATGGACGTACAGTATTCCCAAAGGGAAAGATGGAGATGAAGGTGCCAATCTTTACGAGTATTATTGACCACCTTCTTCAGGATTTTGATGGGGGTCTTGTTGGTTTCCTCTACTTGACCATTACATTATGGGTAATAGGGCATGGACCGATGATGTTGGATATGATATGTCTCATAAATTTGTCTCATAAATTGATTTTTGAAGGGCTTTCCATTGTCGATGATGATGGTGGATGGGATTCTATATTTGCAACAAATACATAAAAACATGAATTTGGAGATCTAAATAACTATGATTTAAGAGAGTGGAATTTCTTCCACCCACTTGGTAAAGTATTCAATGGTTGTGATGATTAAAGTATGGTCATTAGAAGATGGAGGGTAGATCTTTTCAATAAATTCAAAACCCCATTGAGAAAGGTCCATGGTGCTCTGATGGGATACAAGTCTTGTGCAAGTGGATCAAATTTTCATGTTGCTGACAAGGTAGGCATTTCTTCATGAACTCATAAGAGTCATGCTCCATAGTAGGCCAATAATAACCAGCTCTAAGAATCCTTTTTGCTAAGGCCATGTCATTAGAATGGGACCTACAGACACCACTATGTACCTCATTTATCACAATGTAGGCTTTTGATTCAATGAGGCATCGAAGAAGAGTAGTGTCACACCCTCTTTGATAAAGTGTATCTCCTATGATGTTATAGTGGGAGGTTCACTGGATAAATGATTTACATTGGTTTCGGGTAAGATCATATGGTAGGATATTGTCACAGAGGTAAGTATAAATGTCATGGTACCAAGGTGAATTGGGATGTACGATATTACACACCATCTCACTTTTAGGTACATCATATATTGGGATTAGGAGATTTTCAAGTAGAAACTCACATCCCATTCGATCTTTGGGCATGTCGATGAGGGAACCAATCATAGCCATTTCATCTATGGCTTTATTCTAGACTCTGGGAATCTGATCGAATTGGATGAAGGTGAAACAATTCTTAAAGTCATCCACCATACATTTGTATGGAAACAACTTATCATCCTTTTTAAGAAACTCATCATTGACCTGCTTAATAATGAGTTCTAAATTGCCAAAGAAACGAAGGTGAGAGATGTTCCACTAGATGACAATTCTAAGGCCAGCGATTAAAGCTTCATACTCAACAATATTGTTGGTACATGGAAATGCTAAGTGGAATAAATTTGGGATGTAGTCACCTTGAGGAGTGATAAATAGGGCACTTGCACTAGCTCCATTATTCATATATGACCCATCAAAGTAGAGTGTCCATGTATATGTTTCTGACTATGAGGACTCCTTCATCAAGAAACTTGGATACAAATAGATATGCGTCAACCAAAGGAGCATTAGCCAAATGATTTTCCATCACCTATCCTTTAATTTCCTTTCAGTCCACATACTCAATGTCAAATTCACTTAGTAACATGACCCACTTGGCCATGTGGCTAGTTAAGGAGGTTCTGGATAACATGTACTTAAGTGGATCAACCTTTGAGATCAGCTTGATGGGATGACTAAGCATGTAGTGCCAAAGATTTTGTGAATTGAGGACCACTTCCAAGAAAGCTTTCTCCATTGGAGAATAGTTGAGGTCATAACCTACAAGTGTCCTACTAATGTAATAGATTTCTCATTCCTTAAAGGATTCATCATCTTGTGCTAATAATTCCCCTAGTGCAACATATGTAGTTGAGATATACAACATAAGTGGTTTTCCTCAGATAGGAGGCATCAAAATAGGTGGATGAGCCAAGTACTCCTTAATTTTGTCAAAGCCTTGTTGACACTCAAAATCCCACTTGAAAGAAATGTCTTTACATAGCAGATGGGCGAATGATTAACACTTGTCAGCAAGCTGAGCTATGAAGCATCTGATGGACTATAACTTTCCTTGAAGGCTTCTTAATTGCTTTAGATTACATGGTAGGGGCATCTCAATTATTGCTTTAACCTTTGCTGGATCTACCTTGAAACCCCTTCAGGAGACTATGAAGCCTAGCAAATTTCCAGATGTGACTCTGAATACACAATTTTTGGGATTGAGATGCATCTTGTAGTGTTCTAGTTGTTCAAAGATCTTCAGGATCATGGGATGCTCTTCTCTTGTTTTGGACTTCCTAAATAAGTAATCAACATAATATTCCATTATGATATGGATGAGGTAATGGAAGATTATAGTTATAGCATGCTAGTAGGTTGTGTCTACATTTTTGAGACCAAATGGCATGACATTATAGCAAAAGGTGCCCCAAGGGGTAGTGAAGGTAGTTTTATGTTGATCTTCTAGTGCAATTCTGATTTGATTGTAGCCAAAAAATCCATTCATAAGGGATAGCATCTCATGCCCTGCTGTAAGATCCACCAGCATGTCAATGTTTGGTAGAGGGTAATCATCCTTTGGATAGGCTTTATTGAGATCTCAAAAATCTGTATAGATTTTGATATTCCCATTTGGTTTGTGATAGACACTATGTTGGATATCTAGTTAGAATAATCAATAGGTCTTATGAACCCAACCTCTAATAATTTCTCCAATTCTTTCTTGATGAGAAAAGCTACCTAGAGATGCATTTTTTTTAGCTTCTGTTTGATAGGTTTAGCATCTAGATGAACGCCCAAATGGTGTACAACTAGTGTGGGATCTAATCCTAGAATTCCTAAATAAGTCCATGTGAAATTGATGATTCCTTATTTTAACAGGTTAATGATGATAGAATACTCTTCCTTTGACAATGATTTAGCTATGTAAGTGCTCTTAGGGTCTTATTCTATTCCCAAATTGACTTCCTGTGTCTCTTCGATCAAGATGGAAGATTGTTAATACAAGTGAGCTGCTACAAGGGGAAGATAAACATCCCCATCCTCCAGCGCCTCATCTAGTTTTTCACTATCAGATACACCCTTTATTTTGACTTTTGATGAGTCAACAAGTTCCTCAGAGAGGTTTTCACTAGATGACCCTTTTTTATTTTGCTTCTTTTTACTTTTGTGGTTAGGGTGTTCATCTTCCCCCAATCCCATGAGATGTACTTAAGTGTCCACTGAAGGCAGGTGTCGATAGGTGCACTACCTCGTAAGTCCTAGTCAATAAGCTTGGGATGACGAAGGGATAAGTTGATTCTAAAGATAGATAGGTAGTCGAATAAGGAAGGGAGATCAATGTCATTGTAAGAGAGTATGACAATTTCTTCCTTGGGTATATCCTCAAGAAAACCATTATCCGCATTGATTTTATTAGAGGTACTAGTTGATGTTGCAAGAACCTTTTACTTTTTATCATAGCCTAAGCCCAAAATTTTAGGTCACATAGGAGTGTCAATAGGATACGATCTTCCTTGTTCTTCTACACCTAGACCCCCCCTTGATAATTGTATTTTTCAGCTAACTTGGATGTATGAGGATAAGTCTCCTGAAAGTAATCAATAAGAGGAGGGGAAGGCTTACATTCTTCCTTGTATATCCACTAATCGATGTCATCATCTGGTTGATCTTGTTAGGTCCCAAGAGATAAAAAGGTACTAGAACCCATGTTCTTAGAGTTGAGTGTTATTGTCCTTTCTTCTTCTTTCGGTGCAAACTAAGAAGGTTTTCCATATGTACAAGGAGATAGTGGTATGGTTGCTACATTCAAATTTGTGTGCATCTCGTATTCCTCACAACCCTTATCTATGATATTGACCTTGGTGATTGTAGTTTCAGAAGTGTTGGATGAAGTAGATGAGGTGGTAGAGGATGGATTGCAAGATGGATTGGAGGATGATGAATGAGATGCCCCCACTTCCAATCCTAGATAGTAGTGGGAGTGGGGGAAGGAAGCCTCTAAAGCACAACAATATTCAAAGGGTTGCGAATCAACATGTATGGTTGCTTCCATCCCATTGAATGGGAACTTTAGGAATTGATGGTAAGTGGATAGAATAGCCTGCATGGCATGGATCCATGGGTAGCCAAGGAGGAGATTGAATTGAAGGTCTAGATCAAGGACATGGCATGTGGTGTATTGCACTACGGGGCCAACCTAGATGGGAAGACAAATAATTCCTTCAGAATTCCTTTCTGTATTGAAATAATCCTTGAAGGTGATAACTTGATTATTCAAGTCAGCGTGGGTATACCCTACTTATTTTATGATATTTAACATATAGAGGTTGAGGGAAGATACATTATCTTCCATGACCCTTTTTACTTTATGACGGGCTACGAGGACTTCAATGTGAAGGGGATGATTATGGTTTGAATCAATGTATGGCATATCATTTAGACTAAATCCTAGTTGGTATGTTGATGAAAAATGTCCTACTAAGGACTAAATCTGAGTAGGATCAATATCATTAGGCACATGGGTATCTTGTAAAGCTTTAATTAGGATTTCTTGATGGATGATGGAAGACTTAATTAAATCCAAGATGGATATTTGAGTAGGATTCTTTCCAAGATGATCAAGAATATTATATTTGAAGCTCACAGGAGCTGGCTAGGATGATGTGGAAGGACTAAGGATGCAGATACGAGTATGATGGGTTGTAATAGCATACTGCAAATCTTTACCCTTGACACAAATCATGGAAACTCATGGTTCTAATTGACTAATGCACATAACAATGCCATCATAGTTATAGGGTACATTCTTATAGCTCACATTGTTTTTTTTGTTATTGTTATTGTTGCTTGACTTAGGATTAGCACTTGAGGTACTGGTACCTAGTTGTGCTTGGGAAAAGCATTTTGATGTATTTGAAGCTGAGCATTGGATGACACCACCTGATTAGCATCCACTACTATATCTCCTTGATCTATAAGATCTTGGATATACATTTTAAGTCCCTAACACTTGTTATTCGAATGACCTTTGATTTTTTGAAAGTTGCAATACTCATTTTCTCTATACTAGGCTCATTTTGGTTTGGACTCATCAAAAGGATTAGTCACAAGATAGGTAACTGGATAACTTACTTGTAGAGGCCTCTTGAAAATTACATCCAAGGACTCTCCCAAGGGGGTAATTGAACGTTTATTGTTCCCTTAGCTATTCTCATTAGATTGTTGAGGAGGATGAGGTGCACCCTATGGAATGGATATGACATTGGCGATTGATTGTTGATGAGGGACATATTGTGTTCTTTGTGAGGTATTTGCTACTTGGACATGCTTGGTATTAGTGACACCATCATTGAAAACATTTTTGTTTTTGTTCTAATAGTGAGACTTATCTCTAGATGGCTTATCATTATCAAGATTGTAGATTTTGAAGTGTTCTTTAGCAATAAGGACTTGCTCAATGGTAGTGCCCTTTTCTATGACCTCTAAAAAGGAAGTGACACAATGAAGATTAAGATTATGCGCCATGTCTAGATGAGAATTTGCTACAAAGATGGTCATCATATCCTTCTCACTAAGATGAGATTTTAGTCAACTAGCTAAGGCACACCACCTTTGGAGGTAGCTTGAAAAGGTCTCTCCCTCATGTTATTTTTCTTTTAGAAGATCTAAGGTATCAATATCCTTATCCAAGTTGAAGGAGAAGTGTGCAATAATTTTTTTTGAAAGATCCACAAAAGAAGAGATTGACCTCTTTGGAAGACCCACAAACCAATCTAAATCTATCCCTATTAAGCTCCTAGTGAATAGTCACATGAGGTAATTGTCATTGTGCAGGACTTTTTGACAATGCGTGTAAAATTCTTGGAGATGGTTTCTTGGATCTTAGCTTCCTTTGTACTTATCAAATTTTGGCATTTTGAAGTGCTTAGGAAAAGGAACAAGTGAAATAGAGGGATCAAATGGATAGGGACAAATCTCTTCGAATTTGAAATACTTTTTTGATGTCCCTGCTTGTATGTCTTTCAACATGGTTTTTATATCTTCCCACCCCTTGTTGACAGGTGTTGATGGAGGAGGATTAGATGTATTGGATTGAATGTAGGAAAAATATTTTTGATATGATGGAGATAGAGTCAGGATGGTTTGATCATGTGATTTTGGAGGTGGATATGAAGGAGTTTGCTATTACTAATTAGGATATACAAATTGGGGAGTGGCATAATATTGTTGATATGATGGCAGATTTTGATAATAAGAAGAGAAGGCCCCTTGTTGATATGATGGAGGTACTTGATAATACGAGTTGGAGGAACCTTGTTGATATGATAGCTACTATTGGGAGGCATAATTCAGATTAGATTGATAATTGTAAGCAGTGTATTGTTGGGAAGCATAAGGAGGTTGTTGCGGATTGGGATGTTGATAATGGATGTTTTGTTGTGGTTGTAAAGGAGTAGCATAGGATGAATGATGTTGGGACTATTGTGGATTATGGTAAGAATAATCGAGGTTGGGATTAAATGCAGTAGGTTGCACATAATAAGTACTTTGGGGGTGATATAAGTATTGAGATGATTGGGATAATAGATTGGATTGGATTTGAATAGATTGATTGACTGAACAGGGTGATCGATAGGGTTTGATGATTGATTGGATTGAAGATATCGACTCCAAACCAAGTTCAGGAGTTTGAATAAATGATGTAAGGTGCTGATGATCAGATTAGATTGCAACAAGGATGATTATGACACTAAATCTACCTCAATATGGAAGTATATTAATTGGGTTGTGGGTGATTATTGACTTAGGATGGATGACAATCCTAAGACAATGTGAATGATGATTATTAAGATCAGAAACCTAAGCCAAATTGGATAAAAACCCATAAAATGAAGTCTAGGTGATTGGGATTGATGAACCGATGATAGATATGAACTCTATGAATGTTCTAAGATGCACCTATATGATTTTATTTATGGATTGATGAATTTTGGAAAATGCAGACAAACAAAAATGATGATTACAAGTAGAAAGATTATGATAAATTTTTTTTTTATTATTGCATTGGACTAAAAAAAAAATGGGATTTCAGTGACCAAAAGGATTAACTCTTGAGAGTTTTGTATGGGAAGCTCATATGCCTCTATGTAGCACAAATTCGCCCTTCCATTTGGCAGGTTCACCTATCAAAGTGACCATATATTTGCCTCTATGTTGAGTGACTTTTCCTATCTATGGGACTCAAGTTCGCCTATCTCCTCAGGAGCCAATAAAAATGGGTTAACATGCAACACAAATTTTCCTATCTAGGGACAGGCTCACCTATATGTTAAACAAGATCGTCCCTCTAAACATGGGATCACCTAAATCTCTTGAAACACCAAAGGGGAATAGGCGGGCACAATTTGCAAAAATTCCTAACAGGGATGCCAAATTTTCCTACTTCTTGAACTATATGAATGAGGTCAAAATCATCTATATGGGGTGAAAACTTGCCTCTTCCAAGGATTGAGATTTCCTATGTCTTAAACGGTTGGACGTAAACAACAAAACCTAATATGGGATTGCCTATTGGACAAACAAATTCACCTAAGTCTTGAATTCTATAGACATGGATAGTATGGATAGACCCAGAATCACCCCTGTGGACAATAGGTTCACCCAAAATGGTGGCAAGATCACCTATTCTATGAGAATAGGCAGACACAGTAGACACAGACTAGATATAGATTCGCCTAGGGGATGGGAAAAAATTCCTATTCTGTGGAATAGGTGGACACAGGGTCACCTAACTATGGGACCCATAGGAAAATTCACCCCTAATAAGGACAAATTCTCCTAAAGGATGACCTAGACTGGACCAAGACACAAAATCACCCCTATATAGGGTAGGATCGCCTATCCATAGTGCAAATTCTCCTTTGTGTGAAGAAATTTTTCCTCTTAGGGTAGGGACTGACTACAGAAAATGACATAAAACATGAAAAATAATAGACAAAGAGGTTAGACTGATTCAATTGAAAATAAGCACTGGTATTGCACAAAGAAGACACACTAGGCAACACAATCCTAAAATTAGTATTGAAGGATTACAAACTTGATGTAGGCCCACCACCTTGAGCAAACAACCCAAGGTTAATACTCCATGATATCAAGGTCATTCTCTGCATCATCCTTTCTCGCGAAGGTGGATATCTAGCAATTCAATGGAACAAGGTCATCAAGAAATGCCATGAGATCACCTACACGCTCTCTTAGAGACTATTGTAGTCCACCATGAGGATTCCTATCTCAATCCAAGGGAGTACGTGGTGAGTAACTTTAGAGTACGGTGGGCGTCCCCTGAACTACACCAAGATGTGGCTAAAACATGGGTCTCTATCTAGGCTATACAAGGCTATCTTGTGTGTCCTCGATATACGCTAGGTACATGAGGCACAACTATGAACACCACCCTGTGACAAGTATAGGTGGGGAGCCCCAGTGAGGTACTAGAAACTTGGACCAACCCTAATGTAGGTATCACCCTATCTTCTACGCTTCGTTAAACATGACATGACTGGATTGGGGTACAAATTTAGCTCTCCCCCCTTTATATACCTCACTGGTAACACATGGTTGGAATCATCCCCCAAGTGATGAAATCCTAGGTAGGTCTCACTAAAGAAATGAAATACTAGACACCTCGACTTGTCCCGAGGCTCGCACGTAGTGCAAGGGGAGAGATTAGATGCACTAGCACTTCTTGAGTAGATTGGATTGGACTGGAACAAGCTACAATTTCTCATCACCTAGGATCACCAAAAGGTGCAAGGGGAGTGGATACGTCAAAAAATTTCTCCCAAACACAACAAATAAGGTTTATCGACCCTTTAATTAAGCTACATGTGCCTAGACTAGTGTGAAAAGTAATAGACATAACTAACTAAAGTCTGGAATTGTTTGTCCTACAACACCCATGTTAGTAGTTTTGACCTCTGATCTTGGAAATACAAGGGTGAACAAGCTGCACCAATAGTTAGTTAATTTCCACACTCATAGATAGATGAGTTAGTGGATTAGTACCTGAAATCAAAATAAAATTGAAGCTCAAATAAAAAAATTAAGCGTTTTGGAATACCTCTGATTTTCCTCTCTGTGAGATGAATTTTTCTATGTCTAAAGATCAAGATCGCCTGTTTGGGGGATGGTCAAATTCATAGTCGCCTGGGTGAAGTCACAGTCTCCTGTGTAACTACTTCAAACTCACCTTTGTAATTAGCACTATCGCATGTTCTTGGTGGTCCTCTGCATACCTGCCTTGGTATCGAATGACCTCGCTTGTAGCTTCAAATTCGTCCCTCTCTTGGAAGGGTGAGATCATGTTCACCTGTGCCCAATGTAGTTTTGCCTCTATAACTATCGAGTTCACCCCTCGGTGGTAGATTCATCCTTATGTGTAAAAATTTGAAACAACAACAAATAGTAAAAGTAGACCCATGACATGGGTCCCATCGAGCATGCTAGAAATGTGTACATGTGAATTCTAAGCTAGGAATGCAAAACAACAACAAAAATTCAAGGTGGAAAACACAAACAAGAAACCTCAAGATTGGCCTAGTTGAACTCAAAACAAAACAAAAGAAAATGGAACCTTTTACCTTGCTTGAGTTGATAATTTGCTTGGCCCTTTGATTGTTTTATTTGTGTTCTCATTTGTTGGTAAAATGGCTTGATACCTAGCTCTAAATGATCTTGAGATGATGTGGAATGCAATGTTGGTTGTGGGTATTGCAATGAGTGCAAGATGTGAGTTCAAATGGTGTTGCAACAATGGAGGATGCTTGGATGCTAAAATGTGTGCTTGGTTGCTTTAATGCTAAAGTGGATGGATCCAAATGAGGGAAAATTCTGCTAATTTTAGGGCAAATGCCTCTAAACAATGAAGGGCCTAGATTGAGCAAAGATGGACAAGATCAAGGGCTAGGTTGATTTGGGATCTCACAAGTCCTCACATCTTGACATGTGGTAGGTGAGATGGTAAAAGGAGATGATGTGGACATGACATGGAGGTAGTACATAGTACCTTGGGATTTGGACAAGATCTCCTCATAAAGGAGGTCATTGTCCACATGTGGGTGAAAGGACATATAAGGAATTAAAAATTCCTCAAATATCCACATGGGGATGGGAGAAGGAAGTTTAAATTCCTAGAAATTCATTGAAGAAATAAATGTGAATTAAAAATTCACATAGGGAAGGGGTTTCCTTCTCCAAAAGGAGAAAGTCTTTAATGCAGTTAACTTAGGACTTATGCCATAAATGGCATGGAGATTAGGTTGACCTAATTAAGTGATTAAGGTTTTGCAAACATGGGATTAGGCAAGTTAGTGATAGATTAGGGACAAGTAGGAGATTATGAAGAATGTGACCCTAATTATGATTAAGGGTGTCCACATCCTAATAATAGATTAATTAAATTAATATAGATTAGAAAGGATTATGGAGGATGTGAAATTTGGAGAAAGAAAAGGATGAATTAAAAATTGATTTAATTCAAAAAGGCTAAAGTGACTAAAATAAATTGGGGTATTTATTTAATTTAGAGTGGAAAGGGGAGTAAGGTATTTAATTGATTTATTAAATACCTTAGGGACATTAGGCTACAAGGTAATATTAAACAAATAATAAATTATTTAATTAATGTAGCTGAAGGATACATGACAAAGGAATAAAAGGGGTGAATTTGACCATATGGGGGTGGTCAAATTCAGTTGTCTACACTTAGAATCTGAAAATTACATTTCATTAAAGGTTGTTGCATTTTCCCTTTTCCATTCTAGGGTTTGCACACTAGGGTTGTAAAACTTGCATGAGATTTACAAATTAGTGTCCTATTTGCAATACTATTATAATACATAGTTTGAGGCTCATGTCATCCGGTGATCTCTCACTTGTCGTGGATCTTTGGTGCTCTAACTCTCTTTCTGATAGTGTTGAGAATCAACCCTCCATGGCTCATAGTTTGCATACTTCATTTCCCTTAACTTCACCTCCCACAACCAATGTCCTTAACATTCCCAACACCATCCCTACCATTACCACTTCCACTCAAGCTTTGGGGTCTATTGAAAGTCAAGGTGGAATTCCAATTCTGTCATCCACAATAGCAATGTCCATCCCTACATACACTAGTACAAAACCTACAACAACATTACAACCAACAAAAAAATTCCAACCTACAACAACATTCCAATGCACAATAACATTTCAACCCACAACTACCATTCAACCAACCAAAATAGTCATACCTACTAGCACCATATACACTTCCATAGGTATTCTCATAGGAAATTATTCAAATACAATAATACCTAATCAATCCACCTTCAATAACTGACAATTCACTAGCCCTCTGCATACATACACTATACCACCCTATTCCCCTCAACCTTATAACCGGATGACTACCTCATTAGTTACTTTTTCAAACCATGACATCCCTTGAACAATAAGTGACAACATTACAACAAAAAAATAATGGTCAACCTTTGCAATACATCAAGTCCACCATAGTTTCCCTCTACATATTAAGAGTGCAAATGTCACGAGTTATAGAGGTCCATCACTTTGAGGTCCCTAGATCTTTGAAGGATACTGATCTAGAGTGGTTTACATCTTTATCGAACAATTCAATTGGTTAATTCAATGAACTCATTGATTCCTTTTACAACCACTTGCATATTCACATGGGTCCCAAGATAACCCTTGCGGATCTAATGACATGCATGCAAAAGGAAGATGAAAAAGTGATTGATTTCATAGGAAGATATCAAACACTTTATTCACAAGTAAACATTAAGATTATTGATGCTAACCTTCAAATAATTTTCATTACCAACTTACTAGATAAACTCCAAAAGAAACTTGAAATGTTAAGGTTTCCATCCTTCACACAACTATATACAACCCTTCGTGATTATCAAAACTTGACTAGTGGCCGTGATATGAAAAAAACCCCTACTCATCCTAAAAAGACCGAATCCACAACTCAAAACAACTATCAATCATTAAAGAAACAAAATAATGGATTTTTATAATTAAACCCTCCTCAAATAAGTCAAGAAAATAATAGTCAAGTGGCTGCTATAAAAATGACAACTCTTTTCGGGGATAGGGAGAGAAAGTTTACACCTTTACCTGACACCCTTCACAATATCATGTTGCAGCTCATTGATAGGAACATGCTTACGTTACCTCCTATTAGAGAATGTGACCCTACTATATCATTACCTAAAGGCTTTCATAAAAATTCTTATTGTCATTACCATCAAACAAATGTACATCTAGTACAAAATACTGTAAGAATCTCAAACATCTTGTGCAAGACCTTATTGATTCTAATCACTTACTAATCGAAGGTGTGACTGATCAAGGAAATAAGTCTATAGCTCCTCCTAATCAAAAATTGTAACTATTTACAAATCCTATGCCTAAGCATAGTATTTCATTTGTCAAAGCTAGTGAAACAAAGACTGATGTGATGAATGTTGATACAAATTATGACAATACGAAAAACATTAAATGACATCCTGCGAAGGTGATAGCATTTATCGAATATAAACCTCATAATGGATTGAATATATACCCTCTTGACATTTTTTTTTCACAAAATGAAATACCTAAACATGCGCCTAATGGTCCTCTTTATATAGCTGACCGAATCAACAATAAGCCCACTAATGGGATATTGATTGATCCCATCTATGGAGAATATGTGATCACAAAAGAATTATTATATGTGAATGAGCTATATCAAGATACATATGAAAATCCAAAAGAATGGATCAAGACACAATGGATTTTCTTTCCTTCCAATAGGCTTGATAGATCTCCCTTTAAAGGTGGGACCAAAAACATTAATGGTCTCATTCTCCATCATTCCACAATTGAACCAATTACTATGAAGCTAGGCTATCCATGGCTTCACTCCATGAATTCCATCCCTTCGATTGTGCATAAATATCTAAAGTTTCCATTTGGAAATAACATCTTCACTGTGCATCATAGTGGATTCCATCTTGCCTCGACAAAAGGGAATTTTCACTAGATTAATTTTGGCCCGAGCCTATGAAACCTATCAAGCCTTGTTAAGATTTATTTTTCAAATCATATAAAAAATTCAAGGTAAAGAAAATAGCTGAACTTTCTCTTCAAAACATGCCTCAACCCATGACTGAACCAACCATCCTTGATGAGATAGTGATTGAATAAAAAAAAATCTCGAACATATAAGAACAACCTATAGAAAAACCTCCTACAATTTCCCACAAGAGACTACGAGATAGTACAAGCAATCATGTTGTCCCTCTTAGAGTGAAAAAAGTTTACAAAGTCAAATAGAATGCAGTTGAACGACCTCCTATCATTTCTTTTAGTCCTCCTAAGGCAGAGAAGGAACCTATGATTGACAAACCTACTCTTAAAAAAAAAAATTGACAATAAATTGAAAAGAAATTGAAGTGCTATGGAGCATAAATGTAGACGTCATGCTATTTCTCGTAGATTACAAACTCAAGAAAAAAAATAACATAGAAAATAAAATTTTGAACCTACCTAAAGCAATGTATGACAATTCTCAACCCTCTTAGCAACATAAACATAACATTGTATGGAAATTCTTGTTCGACCTCCTACTATGATTGACTTAGATGTTGACATTGATATTGAAAAGATTGATGAATACATGAATGATGAGTTGAATACATTTTTTTCTTCTTCCATGAGCTTAAATGAAAAATCTGCTAAAAAGAGTGTTGATCTTGGTGATGTTGTCCCTTTGGTTAGTTTCTCACCTTCTATTTATACTGACTGAGATTGGGGGGAAAATGACCTTCTTTAGGTTGACTCGCCTATGCCTTACTATTATTTTTCCTTTTATTTTCTTAGATTGCATGTGTGTAATGTGATCCCTTTTGATGTTTCATTTGATGTTCCTCTCTCTTTTTTTGCATTTGTCTATATGTACCTTCATTCTTCTCTATGTTGTAATCAATTTTCATTTGTCTTGTGTTTTCCTTTTGGGGATTACGTAAGGTGTTGAAACATTTATGTTTCTTCCATGTTGACCCAAAATATTTGTCTCTCTTTTTCATTCATCTTTTGGGGATGAAGAAAGGTGTTGAAACGTTTATGTTTCTTCCATGCTAGCACAAAATTATTTTTCTTTTTTTTTGCTCTCTTTGTGTCATTATTCCAGGTCTATGTGTATTTGGGGAATGATGATAGTTCCATGCTCTATGAAAAAATTGAAGCATAGAAATACTGACCCCAAATTCATAGATCCCTTGTGTGTTTGTGGGGCAAACCCTTCCTTTCTATTTCATGATGCAACTTATTTCAGAAACATATGACTTGGCATAGGGTTTTTTGAGGAAATCTCTCATTTCTTAGGACAAAAACTTTGGCTACTTTAAAGAAATTTCTCATAGTGATGGTGTAGCAACCACTTTAAAGTGTGGGCATACATCAATGACATATTTTGGAAAAATTCATGGCATGCTTTTCCTTTTTTCTTGTGATGTGTCCTCTTCTTGGTGGTCTCATTGGGTTTGATGTCATCCAAGAGTGTATGATCTTTTGTCATGGCATGATGAAAATGAGGCATCCCATGGGTATTAATCTGACACTTTGTCTTGTCCTCTCTTGGAGACATTAGGCACAATGCTCCCTAAGATGAAGACTATTACATGAACAAAGAAAAATCCCCTTTAGCAATTTTTTTTTTACATAACATTCGAAAACATTTTGCAAAAAGCATTTTCATTGTGAAGCCTTATCAAATTTGTTAGGATAACTCACCTATTGGACATAATGAGGTTTCACTACCCTAGACTGAGCATACATATTTTGGGACAAACTCACCCCACCGATGACCTAAATTTCCATAGCCCCAGAGTGAGTAGGGTATGTTATGGACAACAACCACTGCCTCACATTGTGGTGAATCGGTTGTGCTTGATCCTTTGTTTTTGTTTATTTTTATTGTCCTCTGATAGGGTAAGATCATGTATCTTTGTTATTTATGTATACTTAGGTGTCTTGGATGTCTAATTTAGTGTGATTTTGGCATCGGGTCATCCTCTCACTAAAGTGGGGGAAAAATGTAGTAACGGAAAAAGTTTCCTTTTCATTGCTTGCTTGGATAATTGACATTAAAACTAGACTAATGGTGTCTTGGAGTGGTGATGTAATGTCTTGTACACATTCACATCATTTTAGGACCTTTATTTAACTAAATCATGCTTTAATTTATCCTTTACAAAGGTGTTGTAAAGTTTTGTAACACACTTTCACACTTTTCTGGGATTTATTTGCTTAATTAAGCCTTGTGGGCCCATTCTTAAGTAAAATATGCATAATTTATACCTTTTTTAAGTGTTGTAAAGTGTTCTAAAGCACTTTCACATTTAGCTAGGTGGTCCTAATTCATTGTGGTTAAGTGGAGTTATAAACCCCCTTTTAGGCCTTAATTTTGACACCTTTCAAGTATCTTTCTTGACAATCATAAATTAAATATTAAATTTATTTCATTGGGAAAAATTTGTCCTTGGTAAGTTGAGCCAAGACCCATTCACCCTTGATGGTGAATGGGTCCTCCCTTAACAAGATCCCTTTTTCTCAATTTTTTTGGAATGAGTTTTTGGCCTTCTTTCAACTCCCTGAAGCTTGGTCTTGGAAAATTGGCTTGGACCCATTCATATTTGGTGGAGAATGGGTCTTCCCTTAATAATACCTTAATTTTTGAATTTCATTTTGGTAGTGATTTAATTGTCTTTCTTTCCAGATTTTGTGTCAACTTTAATTCTTTGAATTTCGGGGTTAATCTCCTAATTTAGTATAAATAAGGGGTTTTAAAATTTACATTGTTTCATAACAATATTTTCAAGAGAGCATCCTAATAATTTACAGGAGCATTATAGAGAACTTCAAGATAATTTTCAAGGCATTTAAAGATAGAACTCAAGAGTTTATTGCAACAATTTAAGGATCATATCATCATGGCAAGGTTCTAATTGCATTATTTCATGTTCATGCTTCATTATCTTATATCATCATTTGGTTTAATTACCTACAAGGGGTTTGATTGAGGAAAACCTAGATTCACTAACAAATCAACAAGTTTTCTATTCTTGAGTGTGTGATTGTATATCTACAGGTTGAAGAGCAAGATTGTAAAAGTTGTCAAAATTGTCAAAGTTGTCATTCAAGGTGCAGGAACACAGAAAGAGCCCCACAGAACTGAATACTACCTTCCAGAACTTGATAACATGGATTTCAAGAGTTTAGACATCAAAGTACAAGATCCTAAAATCAGTTTTTTAAAATCCTAAAAGGATCCATTTTCCCCTGAAGGCTAATGGGTCCTCCATAGCTCAAAAACAACTTTCTAGACAGGTACACAGATTTGTATACTCTAAAAGCATTCCTCATAGTTGCTATAATAGTTAGGGTTGATTTCTACTTGTTATTAGCATCCTCTTTTGCATAATTTAAAGTAATTTGGTTTGGAAAAATAACTGATCTATCTCACATTTGGGATAGAGCCTATTTTTCACCATATCAAATATTTTAGAGTTAAAATAAAAATAAAACTAATGTTATAAAAACCATAACTCAAGAATGTTATAAAGTTCCTACATTGTGGTTTGGTAGTGGTAAAATTTAGGCTTGACTAATATTAAGCCTAAATGCACTTGCTTTGTAACCTAGATAAAAGGAAAAATCCAAGGCAACCACAATTGACATTTTATTCCTATTTTTTGTAAACATTATTGAGATATTCATGTATTGTAGTAAATTATCACCCCTAGAAATTTCACACGAGGTTTGACACCCTATTTTGCATGTATAATTAATTGCATTCATAACTTGTTTATTTTAGGGCTATATTAGGAAAATATATTTAATTTCTTGAAACCTTGAGTTTTTGGAGCCAAAAAGGCCTAGACAGGGGTGTTGTGTGCCTTAGTCTTGGGAATTAGATTTCAAAAAGTTAGGAACTCTAATGTTAGCCTTTGGTGTCTAGAAAATGATGCCTGGTCAACTCAAGTCTAAAAATTACTTGGGATGCATATGCATAAATAAGTTTTCCCTCTCATTTGGGTAATTATTAAGATATATGAGCAATTATTATGAACTATTATATGCTAATTGTTAAGATACATGCAAGTTCCTCTCTACATGCTTGCTACAAATCTCTATTGTGTTATGTGGACTAACCCCTATAGGTATTCAAGGCAATTTATTCCTTCTTCATCAACTTTGTTTCATACCTAAGGTAACTTTATCTTATTTTATTCATTTATTGTCATAATTATTATTTATTTTTCCTTTCCTCCCTCGAGAGCACACAATATATCTTCATCATCATCATTGGTGTTATGGAGGTGGGAACACTAAAATGGGGTTTGACTGAGGAAAAATCCTATATAGCACAACCTTTTACCTCCTTTTTGTGCGTGCAGATCTAGATCTAAAACTTCTGATAGTGACAGGTTGCAAAATGATTTAAAGTAGATTGCAATTGACTGATCTAGCTTCTAAACATCCAAAAAACCTAGGACTAATGCACCCCATGCCCCTATCCCTACATTTCAAGCTCTTCTTTTGACCATAGGTGCCCCTCTAATTGCACATCTTAGATTTGTACCTGTAGTGTAGAAAATGTATCCCTTTACACTTTCACACCTAATTAGGAATTAATATTAAAGTGAACCTAATTATGCCTTAATTTAGTGTTATAATATGTATTTTACATATTCACATTAAGTTTAGGGCCCTATTAAATAAAATGGACTTAATTGTGCCTAATGTAGTGTTGTAGAGTGTACTTTACACTTTCACACTTATTTAGGGATCCCTTAATTAATTGAGGTTAATTTTCCTTCATTGGCCCCTTTAATTCAAATCCAAGCCTAATTAATGAATTTTTCTGAAGAGGAAACTTGACATTCATTAATGACTAAACATAATACTTCTCATTGAGCAATGTGTGTCCTAGGCGAGTGACCTAGGAACCATTCGCCCATGGATGAATGGGTCCTCACTTAGACCTAGGACATAAATTTAAATTATGTTTTTTAGTGGTATTTTAACAATTTCAAACCCATATTCACATGTCGGCTTGTGTTATTTGAATTCTAGGAAATTAATGTTACATACCTATAAATATAAGGTCATTTCACTATGTTTCATTTAAGTTTTCAAGTGTTCAATTACAAGAGAATTATTAGAGCAATTCATGAGCATTTGAAGGAATTCAAGAGTAGATTTATTGATGAATTATTGTAGCAATCAAGATCCAATTGTCATGTCAAATTCTTCTTGCATCATGCATTTTATTGGAGCCAATATGTTTGTAATGCCCCGCCACATAACCTTAGAGAATAGTTGCGTTAGTGATGTTCATATCACATGTTAACATTACACTTTAAAAAAATAAAATTACTACACTTTCGTTGTGTTTGCAACATTCTTTAAGGTTATGTGACGGGGCATTACAGAGGTAAAATAATTTATTCATTGTGATTAAATCTATTTTATTAAGTAAATAAATTAATTTAATTAATTAAATAAAATAAAAAGCTTTTAACAACATTATTTAAAATTAATTAAATAAGCACTGAATCATTAAGAACATTAATCTAACTTCAATTTCATAAAATAAACCTTGCATAAATAAACAACAATTAACAAAGAATATGTAGATGTGACAACCAAACATACCAGACATAAACTGACGACACACTATGACTAGGTTTGTGGCTAGACTATGAAAAACCTTGTTACTATCTCCCAATCAACAATATCGTTGGGCAATGGACACACTTAGACCTATGAAGCCAGGTGGAGCCGATGTCATGTACCTACAATCCTGCAATCAAACGTATGTCATACATGTATATATATATATCAATCATGAAAAATCACATAATGAAGAGAAATTGTGAGATTATAGAGCACTCACAAGAGAGTGATGTAATCCTATCCTCTTCACCAATACAATCACATCAAGACTAACAAAATAAAACATCAATAATCAACATATGAGCATACTCAATATTAACTCAAATAACAACTATTCTAATCAAAATCATAACATAAAACAATAAGCATCCACATAGTGTCTCATCTCATCATAAAATAAATCCATCATTGCTCCACTATCAGCGATCATAGAAAAATAACAAGGTATCAAGGTCTATCAAGGTTAAAACACATTTTCAGGAAACATAAGCAAAATAGAGGGGTACTACAATGTTGATATAGAGTTCATGATCCATTCAAGCATTCAAGGAATTGTTTCAAATAAAGTTTCAAGATCAAGATCCACATTCATTGAAGCCATTTCATGCAAATTGAAAACCTACATTCCAAGATTCATTCAACTGTTTGGTGAGTTGTGACATAGATTTGTTCATTCATTATTCCTTTCATGCTATTTCATTTCAATAAAAGGTTTAATTATCAAAACAGGGTTTGACCAAGGTAAACCCTCATTCACCACAAAAAAAACATTTTTCCCTCTTGATTTGTGTTTGCATATTTAGGTGGAAGAAATCTTGGAGATCTCTTGAAGAGTAAAATTGAAGAAGTTGTCAAAGTTGCAAAATTTGTCATCTTATGGAAACTCAATTAAAGATTTTATTTCTATCTTTTTGAACCTGAAACCTATTGGGATATGGTGTTGTACACCATTGCATAAAATGATTTATTATAGAGATTTAATTAAATAGTTATTTATTTGTGATGCACCTAGGTGGTGTGGTTTATCACACTAAGTAATTATTTAGGGAACCACTTGATGTTGTATTGTAACATTGTATTATTATTTAATGTGTGGGAGGTACATGTGATAATAATTTAAGATTGGGGAAATATTAAATAAAGTGATGTATTAGTACCCAATATTAAATATGGGGTTAGGGGTTTTGTATTCACATAGTTTTGTGGTATGTGGTTTTATCTTACCACTAGTTGTACTTTTTGTGAGCTTGTGTCTGTAAAAGAAAACACATGTACAGTGGATTAGGTGGACTGAGTGGTTTGGCTTCCATTTTTTAGCCTTTCCGAGGAGTGCATTTTTGAAGCATGACATGGGATGTGTGCATTCATGCTTGAACACATGAGAATGCATTGGATGGTTTGATTCTTTAGGGGTATTACTTGTAACTCTTGTATTGTTTTATTGCTAAATAATATGATAGGGTATGGATACTTTTTGAGGTTGGGTTTCTCCCTCTTAAGGGTTTTCCTAGGGTATCTTGTGTTATCTCTTGGCTTGTTTATTTGATCTATGCATTTTGGTTAATTGTATGCATGATTATCTCTCATGGGGTTATGTAGGAAATGTATTAAGATCATGGGTTAAATGCAATATTTCCTAACAAGCGGTATCATAGCTTTCATGGTTGAAGAATTTTTGTTATAACCCTAGTTTGAGAGTTTTTTACAAAGTTGAATCCATGTACATGAATGTAGGGTTTGATGCATTACAAGATATGAAACACATGTTGTAGGTGTTTGTATGCAAATTTGGGCTTTTAGGTTGTCAAGATTTGTTGGGTTTATTGCAAAACTGGAGTTTTCCAAATTTGGATAAAAGAGGGTTTCTTGGTTGTCTTTATATGAGGGTTTTACAAGGGAAATTTTATAGATGATCTCTTGAGACAAAATGGACCTCATGGTTGGATTTAGGTTGTCCAAGAGACAAAAAATGACATAAAATTCAACCTATTTTAGAAAATTTGAAAGAAATGTAAAAAAAATTTAGTCGTACGACCTTTTTGATGGCCCAATTATCCCTATCAAAGAAATTTATTAAGAAAATAATATCATAAATTTCCGTAGAAAAAAATTTAATATATCTACAAAAATAAAAATTAAGAGGGTTAAAAATTTGCATTGTAATTTTTTTAAAATAAAAATAAAAAAGAAAAAAATGAAAAAAGGAAGGGGTGTTCATAGACCCCCCATACCTACATTGATAGCCTGCACAAGTAGGTATTGCCAGGACATGCACTGCTATGGAAGGTACTGTCGTCGACAGTCACCAGTCAACAGTGCTTAGCTGTCGTCGGTTTTCCATTAGCCCCACACTATGGGGTGTTAAAACAAAAAAATACTTCCCTTTAAATTTAAAAAAATGCATTTTTTATTAAATGATTTTTTTAATATTGAAATTAATACCACCGAATTTCAAAGGAGTATAAACCATATTTAAAAATCCATCAGGTCTAGGTGAGGGGAGGGGGGTGAAGTTTTTAATTGAAAAATTAAATAAAATTTAATGAAGTTTTGCAATCTGCCACCGACCGACCACCGTCACTGGTAGGCCACCATAATAGTGCCACCCCTATATATCTATATAGTGAGATTGGACAAATTTTACTTTGGGAAGCATAACTTTTTCCCAGTATGTCCATTTTTCAACTTCTTGTAGTTGTTGAAAAGCTGGTTATGAGATCTATGTTGTGGAATTAGTTTTCTCATTTGATTTTTCTATTTTGACATGTTTTGGAGGATTAAAACACATATATTCTTGGTTTCACTATTTTGAGCATAAATTTTGCATACGATGTTAGATTTTCAATTTGAAAGAGGCGTTGAAGAGAATTTGTAGTGTACTACATAATGGTTTGGATTGTTTATTAGTTTGAGGAGCAAGATGAGTTTGGTACTTGTTTATTCCCTAGTAGATTCTTGAGATTCGAGGTGTGATTGTGTGAGCATTTGAACAAGCAAGAGGCAAAACATTGAGGGAGTACATGTTTTTACATGATATTTATGATGGTACAACTGATTATCAATTTATTGTTTTTTTGTACAGTTTTATAGGTGTTTTTCTAGAGTTGGACTTTGATGATGATAGGTACACAAGTAGTCTTCAATTTTTGAGGACATGGTTGGACATTTTTTGAGACTTGGAGTCTTGTATGAGTGATAGTTGAGTGCAGGTACAATGATGGCTATGGTTATGGTGTAATGGATATGCAGGTACATTTGATTCATTGGAATGACATCATCATGTATGTTGTTGTTTGGTGGTGATATGGTTTGGTTTTTATGATATTTCTCTTATCTTCTTGATGCTTATATGGTTCCTTGACTATGATTACTCATTTGTGGACATGTTTGGCAAATCAAAATTGTGGTTGATTTGGTGTTTTATTCTTGATTTCTACATGATTATCTTCTTTGATATCTTGGTTTGTAGGTTACTGATATGATGATGATTTTCCATGCTTCATTATTTTGATCATGGGTTATGTAGGTTTATGGATTAGCTACCCATTTTCTTCCAGTGAGATGACTCGATGTGGACTATCAATATCCACAAGATTGGTTTAGTGCTGATGCAGATTTTGTTAGTTGGCCTTGTTTATGGTCATTTATTGGTATGTTGTTTTGAGATTGAGTGGATGGATGGTTAGAGTACTTGATTGATTAGGTGATGGGACTTGTAGCATTTGGTTTGATCATAATGTCATGATAGATCGTTACAGTAATTTGTTATACACTTTTAGCGGGAGATTTTGACAGTGATGACTTGATGGTGATTAAATTGGTTTGTGATGTTTTGATGGTGGTTGTATGTATCTTCTTTGTTTGGAGATCTTGGTTTCACTTGTATGTTACTGACATTGCGATTGAGTGTGTGTAGACTTGGATGATCTTCATGTAGGAGATAATTTTCATGATGCCATGTGTATCTAGTATCACAGTTCAATGGGAATTGTTGGCAATGACGTGGATGCATCATTGGTAATTTTTATCTTCATGTGATTGGAGATATAATTTATTGGCTTAGAATATGTTTTATATTATGTCATGGTTTACTCTTGATACCAATTTTGAGGTTTTGCATGATATGGGTTCTCTTGAGACCGGGATGAATGTTTTGGTACATTTGATCTCCTAGGAGGAGATGATTAGATCATGTTGTCATGATAGGTTTCTGATTCTGTGATTGGAGCTTTGACATTGATCTTGGTAGTTCTCTTTGTATTGAGTTCATTGATCATTTTCTTGATTACTTCATGATGGTGCTATGTTGCATTTGGAGTTTGGCATGTATTGATCAGTTATAGGTGCTTATGGATACTTGTGGACATAGGTGATGGTTGGAATTCTCTTGTGATTAGAGACATTTGCTTGAGATGGTTACTTTAGAGGTTTTAGAGAAAGACTGGGGAGATTTCATCTAGGTATGGACATGAGTTCATGATGGACTGCTAGAGGAGTTAGTTCTTGGAGTGATTCATGGTGGCTTTGTTATCTTGGAGGAGTATTATCATTCCCCACTCTTGGTCTACTTGATAGTTTATTATTTGAGAGGCATTTTCCCATTGTATCTTTTAGATGTGTTATGTTTTGTGCTTCGATTTCTCATGGGAATGAGTTGATTCATGGTGATTGAATATGGAGACTCTTTTGAGGATTGTTTAGCATGAGTTTATGTTGTTTTATCTTTCATGGATATGAATTTTGAGCTATGGATAGTTAGTTTTGGAGGATTCATTTTTTAGGGATGTTGTGACATGGTTATCTCCTTTTGGATTTGATTTTATGTTATCATTCATTGATGAGGGTTGTTAGGAGATGGTTTATGGGTTGATTTCTAATATTGGAGATGGTTACTTTGATTTTGGTCTTTCTTAGAGAGGCTTACATCCATTTTGGCATTGTTACATTGATTCATATGTTGTTTTTGATCTATGAGATTGAGTGTTATGGGTGTTACATTGAGGATTTTCACTTGGGGTTGTTAGGAGATCATACTTGACATAACATTTCTCTTTTGAGATATTGGTATAAGGACATGTTATGGTTTACAAGTTTTTTCTCTTCATGGTTCCTTGGTGTTCATGTTCATATGATTTGAGGAGGATGGTGGCAACATGTTGTGAGAGATTATGAATCTTTTTGGGTTGCATGTGTTGATAATTGTTACTGTTCTTGGTACTTGATGATTTGATTTACTTATCACACATTAATATAGTGTTGATTGGTAGAATTGATATGATTTGACATTACCTATGCAATGGGAGTTCTTGGATATGCATTTTCTTCATTGATAGGTTTGATATAGGGAGCATACAGTTGTAGTTTTTGGGTTGCATATGTTCTTGGCATGAGTTTATTGATGTATTGATACCTTGGAGTTATGCATCATTGCATGTATTAGCATGTGTTGTGGATGCTATTTCTAATCATGTGGGATTTTTACAGTTGACAACAACTTGATTAGAGCCTTTGTTATCACTCAAATTTAATGCTTGTGCCCATGGATTGGTGCATCTTCACCTTGGCATGTTCCTTTTCTTTTATAGGTAGCACGTTGGAGGATGAGAGGAGTTCTTGCTTGATATGGTGGTCACTTTGTTCTTATTGTAGGTATATTGATGGAGCATGAGAGCATGTTGCAAATTCATGTGGTTTCATGTATTGATCCTTTATGCAATGTATACAACAAATGGGAGAATGTTCAGATATGGTGATGCATTGTCTTACATTCTGAGTTGTGAAAAAACTATTTTCCTCCAATGGATTAGATCTTGCAAGCCCTTTTTTTATGAATTAATTATGTGATTAAATTTCCCAAACTGAGTTGTGTGAACATATTTGTTGAAGGATACTTATGAGACATTTTTTCATGTTAGTTACATTATTAGTGCATCACCTCGTAGATTTAATTTTCCATTTCAACCAAGTTATCCTTCTTCCTTTCTCCCATAAAATTTAATAGTTTCTAGGAGATCAAAGGGGGAACCAACCCATAATCTGAAGATTCACCTTCATTATGAGCAACCTATAGGCTCAAAGGTGTTTCCATGTTACACGAGATTGTTGAGCCTTCCAACTTTGCATTCTAGTGCAATCCTAGTTGATAATAGTTTTTGCCATGCCCAGTGTGACTCTTTGAACTCTCATAGTTAAAAGCTTATAATTTCATTGCTAGTTTTTTGTGTGTACTATAGACACATAAAAATGTCCTAAGCCCTCGAGTGTCATTTTTCTTCATCCTCGTCCTTCGATAATAATTTTAGTTATTCAATTATGTTTGATTATATTCCTCTATTGATTAAATAATTTTTAATAATTATTTAATGAATTCACTTTCTAATATTTATTCTATCCTGACCGATTAAATAAACTAATTGCATCACTAATTTCTTCCTCTTCTTCAATAGTTAAATAAATTATTATTTATTTAATTATTTTGTCATCTTTCATCTATAGTTAAATAATTACCATTAATTATTTATCTATTCATGGTCCTTTAATTCTTCCATAGTTAAATAATTATTAAAATCATTTAACTATCCCATGCCACCTCCCCTATTAAATAATTAATCTAAATTAATTATTTAAGGTCTAATTTCTATCTCTCCATTTAATTAAATTATTAAATTTAATTAAATGCTCCTCTTTTTATTTTTTTAAAATAAATAATTTGAATAAATTATTTATTTTCCACTTGTCCATTTCCTCTATTTTCAAATAAATAATTTGAATAAATTATTTATTTTCCACTTGTCTATTTCCAACATTTTCAAATAAATTATTTAAAATAAATTATTTATGCACCACTTGGTCAAAGATACCCTGTCATAATCCCCTGTCATAACATTCATTTCTATCATAGCTTGCATGTCCCTGCATGTCCTTGCATGCCTATCCTAGCCTGCATGTCTGTCATGGCCTGCATGTCTTTGCATGTCTTCCTGTCATGATTCCTCCAAGAATAGCATATTCTTGGTGCATCAATACTAGACCATTGATCTTGGCATCTTTTTTGAGACTTAATCTCAACCATCCATTTCGTAACATCCCTCTCATGCATTCCCATCCATTGATCTTGGAATCTTTCTAGAAGATTAATCTCAACCGTCCATTCGAATGGTTTTCTATAAAAGCAAGCTTCCTTCTCCATTTTCAGCTTAACAGCTATTCTTCTCCAACTTTCTACATATCATTTGCAGGTATTTGCACAAGTTACACTACAAATCTGAGGGCATATTTGCAAAGGGAGAAATAGGAGAGAAAGAGAAGGAATCAACTACAATATGGGGAGTGTTTTATTTTGTTTTCTTTCATTTTGAAATCTTCATTTGTTTGTATTCTCTTGTTTGGATGAGGTTAATAGTTTAGAGGTGTTGGTTGTCACTTTATCTATTCTATTTGATTTTCTAACCCCATCTTACACTGGTGAACCTGATGTGAATCTTATAGTTTTGCAGAGAAATTGGTCTGTTTTCTTGTTTGTTTTCATTGTTTTGCAGATTACAGCCAAGAATGCATACGAAATCCTGTCATCTTCATTTGATCACAAAAGGATGGAAAAATCAAATATTTTAAAAAAATTTCTAGGTTTTGTTGGCCTCATTTTCAGCTTTCCGAAACATTAAACGGTTTGAAATTTTGTTAAGATTTGAGAAAGTTATGGCCATTTTACTGATCATAGCTTTTTAAGATTTAGTTATTAAAATCCGATTTTTGTTTTGTAGAATTTTGCAAAAATTTTTTTGGGTTTTCAAGCTCTATGTCTTAGCTTTCCATAGATATCTACAATTTAAAGTTTTGTTTAGTTGTGATAAAGTTATCACTATTTTTAGTTTGTTGTTTTCATTCAATTTTTTTTGGTTTACTAATCTTTTGTTTGTAGCGTGTGGCTTTGGAATGGGGCTCCCAAAATTGCTTCTTTTGGAGCAACAAAAAAATCGAGCTCTTAGTTTTTAGTTTTCTTTAATTCTTTTTTCTTAGTTTAGTCTTTTTATTTTTTTAGTTTAATTATTTACTAACTTTTAGTTTGGTTTTTAATCTTTTGTTCTAACTTAGTTTTTTTGCAGCTTTCTTGTTGGTCCAAGACATTTATGAAATTTCTAATTTGTGGTTTTGCAGCTCCGTTAGTCGAAGACTCATTTCTCAAACAATGTTTTTGTGATTTCTAGTTTAGGAACACTTCTTTTGGTGCATTAAAATGAACATGTGCTTGATTTTTTCTGACTGTGCTTGAAGGTGGTAGGTGATTATGCTCTCACCTTGTGAAAACTAGGTGATCAAAAAACCAGACCCACCTTATTTTTTGTCACCCTCACGACTTAATAATTGAAGTATCCTCTCCCCTTACACTTTCAAGTGATCCTGGGTGTAAGAGAAACAGTTATTATTTCTAGAAATGAGCCTACCTTAAGGGAAAAAGTACTCACCTTAAGGGATGACTCGGTCGATAACAGGCTAAAGCCAAGCCACTTCTAGCTGGGATATAAAATGGGTGCTTGAGGAAAGTTCAAGTACCACGAGTGCAGATGTGTCACACGGACGGAGTAGTACTCCCATAAACCCTGTTGAGTGTAACCTCTTTAGGCTAGAGTGCCACCTAATTAGTGATTAATCTCTCGCCCCATGTGTGGCCACTCAAATGGATGCCCTAACTAGACACCTTTTGTTTTAGAGGCCAACCATTTTCAGCCGTTGCTTGGTATAGTGCAGGGTACAATATCATGCCCAAAGATACTCACTACTGACTCCCTTGAGTAGAGATAGCAGTTCTTGGGAAGTGATGACCCAAGAATCCAAAGTTGGTGTGCCCGAATGACGTTAATGAGCCGTGGAGGAGAGCCAGTGCCACCAAACTTCTAAGCTATCCACTCTCGAGAAGGAGAGGTGGTCAACACCAATCCGAGGTATATCGATGGGTTGTAATAAGTCTACAAATCCTTGGCCTATTAGGATTGTTCTTGTCTCATATGTGTTTGCGTACACCAAAACATCATGCTTGTCAAGTGTTTTCTAGATTTTCAAACAATATACAGAATATTCACAAATCTAGACATGAAACCTCAACCAACTCAGACTTTTCAATAAAACATCAAAACAACAGTCTCAGCCTAGAAATCTTATGTCAAAACCAAATCATGAAATTGCTCAAATCTCTCATTCCTTGTACACTTTAGCTTGCATCTTACCATAGGGTCATCTTTGCAAATATTTAGCTTCATCCTTAGGCTTCACCATTTGCATTTTCAGTCATAAAATAAAAAATTAGGTCCTCATCTTATTTTGCATATTTTGGATTAGGACAACCTTACCTCACTTTGCAAAATCTTGACTTTCAAAATTAGGTTATGATTGTACTTAGACATCATTATCTCCTTTAGTCATTATCTTTTTGTGAAATTCTTCCAACTCAAAAGTCTAGTTAGGAAGACTCATTTTTCATTTGTCCTTGTCATTTAGTCCTTCAAACCAATCCATTGATATTCCAAAATTGAGATATAGATAAAGCATAGGGTGGTTAGGAAACCTTCTTCCAAACCATTTTAGACCTTTGCATTTGCATACCTTAGACATTCAAATCATTTTAGTCCTCACTTTGCATATCTTTAAAATCCAAAATATTGTCATCATAGTCCTCATTTGGCAACTAGACTTTGCATTGGTCATTTTCTTAACCAACATTTTCACATTAGTCCTCACTGTCACCTTGACATTTGACATCCTTTCTTAACAATTTATCACCTTTCATTGGTCATTTTCTTTAGGAAAATGTCATTATCACCTTGCATTGACATCCTCCAAAAATACAAAACAAAAAAAATAGTGTCATAACTTGTCATCCTAGTCTTCATTGTCCTTTGGCATTAGTCATTTTCTCTAGACAACATTGTCATATTGCATCCCTTATTGTCAAAAAATCCAAAAAAATAGTCTTGCATTATCATCCTTTATTCAAAAAAAAAAATCCAAAAACATTATTTCATCCTAGTTGTTATTTTGAACCTAGGCTTTTGCATTAGTTGCCTCTTTAGTCGACATAATCATCTTAGTCCTTATTTTGCACCTCATCATCCTAGTCCTAATCATCACTTTCACTTTTTGACACTACACATTTCCTTAGATACACATTATCATCCCGTTGCATTGTCATCTTTATCACACAAAAAGACAAAAACATAGGTTAGTGTCATACTTGCATTGTTATTATCTTCATTTGAGCAATTTCCTTTGATGGTGGAGACAAGACTTCAACGAAAGAAAAAACAAATGGAAGACTTTGGACAAGATTTTGACAACCACACCAACATCAACACCGATCCCAATGACTAGATCTTTGATGACCCATTTGGCAATTTGAATGCACAATCTTCCATGAACATGCCAAATTCTTTTCAAAATCCACTTTTTGAACAATTCATACAAAGAGACCAAAATGGACAAGTTTACATTGAAAACTTAGAGGCAGCAACCCAAAATCCAGAATTCGCTTCACTTGTAGGAGAATTGGTCTTAAATGATCCTAAACGATACCTCGCTATGCTCTTAGACCAAGGCACGAGATTACCAAAAGGCTTTGACATTAATACCATACGACCTGTCTCTCCTAATCATACGACACAAAACAAAACATCTCAACATGACACAAACAATACCTCAACCAATCACACTATTGTTACTACGCAAGTTGCTACTACCACCATTAATGTGACATCTAGTGGCACCATAAATCAAAACACCTCCTCTTCAACTAACGTAACTAGAGGAACATCCACTATGACCATGCCTACAATGTCCACATCATCTACACAAATGCTAGGAGCTACCTTTTCACAGTCCATGCCTCTAACTTCCACATCATCTTCACAAACAATACGAGCCACCTTTGCGTCCACATTAGTAGGCACCAGTTCTTCAAATCCTATGGTAAGATCTTCATCTATGACAATGGGGGCATCTTCATCACATCCTTATGGTGGAACCTCATTTAATTTCTTTGGGCAAAACTCATGATGTGTTTTCATTCAAGGCCCTCAACACAACATTAACACATCATCACAAATGAACATCCCACATGGACAAGGGCACAATACACATATACCACACAGACACTTTCAAGGACCAAACACTACCATGCCACACGGACAATTCTTTCAACAAGGACAAGGAACTCAAATGACATAGCAAATGCATACCTTTGGACATCAAATAAGTCAGGGACCTCAAATATAGACAAATGTGGTAGTGTTACCTATTCCCACATACTCATCCCACATTCATACTCAACAAAACATACCTTACTTTCAAGCAACCAATGATCGCATCGTACACACCTTGCTAGCAAAAGTGCATGACCTTCAAAAATAGATGGAAAATATGAAAACCTCTGACAAGAAGAAACAAATTCCATACGACTTATGTCCATATCCTTTTGATACAACTTTGTACATGCCAGCATTTCCACATGGTTATGTGGCTCCAAACCTCAACAAATAAAAGGGTAAAACAAATCCACTTGACCACATCAGAGAGTTCATAACAAGTTGTGTGGATATTGCTCATGAGCACACATATCTAATGCGACTATTTCCTAAAAGCCTCACAGGACTAGCGCTAGAATGGTTCTATACACTACAACCTGGAATACAGTCATGGAAAGAACTTGCTGAAAAATTTGTGAAAAATTACACAAACAACATTGACATAGACACCTCCATTACCAACTTATGCCAACTCACACAAGAAGATTCAGGTGAAACCTTTTTACCATTCTTTCAAAAATGGAGGGGCCTAGCAAGTCATTGTCATATAGACATACCTGAAAAGGAAAAAGTTGACATGTTCATACAAACGTTAATGGGCCCACTGAAAAATTGCTTGCGTGTTCATTGTTGCACAAATTTTGCAGACCTAGTTGAACGAGGTGTCCAAGTTGAACAAGCCCTCATAGCTGAAGGAAGACTAAAATATGGTCCTAAAAGCACAAATGCAAAACCTTCTGCTGACAAAACAAAATTTTGGGTTAAGAACAAACATGTTACCAATGATGGTGTAGTTGATGCTAAGGGTGTCAACACTATGGGTCCTATGATTACTCTAAAAGGGACACAACCAAAAAACACACAAATGATGACACAAAACTATGCTACTAATGCTATCGAGACAAATCAGAGTAACCAAGGCAATCAAAACAATCAAATTCAAGGGCAGACTAGACAACCAAGACAATTCCTTAGAAATCGCACATATACCCCTTTGGGTGAACCTATTGACAAAGTACTCAAGAAATGCGTTCAAAATGGTGTTATCACACTTCAGGACCATCTTGGTGGGATGATAATGCATTTTGTGACTATCACCAAATAAAAGGACACAAAACATCTTCTTGTAAACAATTGAAAAATCTAGTACAAGACCTTATTGAAAAATGTATCATTGAAGTTGGAAGGCCATAGTTTGCCTCTAATGTGGATCATACAATACACAAGAACCCACTGCAGGATCATGGTTCAGGAAACCCTTCTATGTCAAACCTTAATAACAATACTCAAGCCAACCATTCCCGTATTGCATACGACTATTCTGGGGGACCTATTATACATCACATTAAAGCAACTGAGGAACATGTCTGCACGGTCACTGTTAGAAAGGTCCCTGAATGCAATGTCACCACTTGCGGTGGAAAGATCACCATAGCCGGCCCTCCTCCCCCTAGACAACCAAAGGTAACAATAGCTGGCCCGTCCACTTCACAGTCACAATCCCATCCACAAAACAAGAAATCCCAACCTAAAGGAAACTTTAATCTTATTGATTAGCTTGGAAAAACACCCGCACAAATCTCTATTCTTGAGTTGTTAGGCATCTCGCTTGCCCATAAGGCCATCCTAGACAAAACACTGTAAGAATCCTCTGTTCCCCAAGATATTGATGTCAACCAATTTGAAGCCATGGTAGGATATCTCATGACACCACACCATATCACCTTTTCTGACAAAGACTATTCGTCATTCAAATCCAACCATAATGATTCCCTTCATATCAAATTATTTGTTCATAAACATAAGGTCAGACGAGTCTTAGTAGATGGCAGAGCAGGATTGAATATATGTTCCTTAAAATTGTTCAAGGCACTAGGCTTTTCTGATGCTTGCGTAGATGCCACAAGAAACATTGTTATCAAGACATATGATGATGTAGAACGTTCCTCTCGGGGTGTAATTACACTCCCAATTCGGATCGGGCCAGTCATTGTTGACACCATTTGTCAAGTTCTAGATTTGGACCTACCATACAACATTTTACTCGGTCGACCTTGGATCCATGCTTTGAAAGCCATTCCCTCCACATATCACCAGTGCTTGAAGTTTCCTTTTGAAGGAATTGAGATTACTATATATGGAGACCCTGATCCATTCCAATATTGTACCAACTTACAGGGTGTCTCAGAATGTCAAGTCCCTATCAATAGGGAAGCTCTACCTTCTAAATTCATTGATCCCTTAACACTCATGAAATCTTCTGCTTCTTCATCCATCGCTTCAACTCCTACTTCTTTGACCACCATGACCACTTCCATAACACCTTCCACTTCATTTATCACCCCAAGTGTCGACCCGAGGTTCTAGATTCAGGATCAAGGATGTGGAGAGTACAAGGTGAATACGGCCTATTGCATAACCAAGATACCCAAGTCTCCCCAAGTTTATGGCAAACCTTGTTTTAGAATACAAGAAAAAGAAACTTTCAGGGTTCCTCCAAATACAATTTTCATAAAGTGGGGTGAAATGAGTCAAGAGGACATAGATGATATACAATCCTAGATTTATAGAGAACCACAAGACTTAACTCCCTTGCCAGTAACAATATATGGAAAAGGATACAACATGATAAAATCAAAAGGTTATGATGGAAAAAGTGGTCTTGGCAAGGATAAAAATGGAAGGCGTGAGCCACTATCAGTTTCAGAAAGACCAAAACATCTTGGGTTAGGGTTAGGTCCATGAGAATCTGGTGATCTGAGTACCAATGTGCTTCCATGTGAGTTAGTGTATGCTTCAGACTGTGTTGAGACAACTGAGGACACCTCCTCTGAAACTAACTCTCACAAATGGGAATTTGGCTCTCAGTGATCCTTAAGTGACTACTTCCTTCATGAATTATTCCTCAAACCTAGCAAGCCTACATTTGAGGAATGATTCTGGAAAATGTTTAAGATCAATACAACATCGAATGATGTCAAGTCTAGATCATGTTCTATTCCCATTCGTTCCAGTCTTGACATACCAACCCAGTCATTCCAAATTGATGACAATCATTCAGAACCACCTGAACCGTCACTTGCCACTACTGATCCTTAGTCTAATGCTACTCCCTTTGTCCCTTATTTCACTGGTGAGTATGAAACAAGTGAAGGAGAATACTAGATAGAATCCGACATAGAGCCATACAATGAAAATTTCATTTTTAATGTCTTGACATCCATTTGCATGCTCTCCTTGTCATCTCCTCAATTTGCAAATGCTAATGATGGGATATCTTTAGTTTACCCTAACCTAATTGACTGGAACCAACAAGGCCCACTAGTAATGGACACTTTTGAAAATGATGAGGCTTTAGCGGAATTTCTCGGACTACGTGAGGGCATTCCAAATGGGGATCACAAAGCTAGATTTTCCATTGACTTGGATTGTGCTGCTTATTTCGGGGAGACTGTGCCATCCTCTAGTCGCAAAATTAAAAAGAAAAATAAAGTAAAAAATAATACGTCTCTAGGTGAAAACTGAAAGGCACCTTCTGACGACAAAATAGTAAAAATAAAGGACATATCCAAGGGTGAAAACCTCCCTGAGGCACCTAAGGGTGGAGGATTGGAATTTCTCCCCATGGATAGAGAAAAATCAGCAATGCTTGTAGAAGACACCATACCAGTTAATATAGCTACTATGGAAGACCCCAAAATGGTCCCCTTTGCGGCATCATTGATAGAGGTTGAACAACCAGTATTTTAAAATTTCTTCTCAGAAAACAAGGTAAAATTTGCATGGTCTTATGCCAACATGCCAGGATTAGATCCTGAATTAGTATTGCATCACTTGCCATTATTACTAGATGCCAAGCCAGTAAAACAAAAGCTAAGAAAAATGCACCCGCAAGTGGCATTGTTGGTTAAAGTTGAACTCAAAAAGTTGTTGGATGTGGGTTTTATCAAATCAATTGACTATGCTGAGTGGATATCCAACCTCGTACCTGTCACTAAGTATACTGGACAGATTCGTTTATGCACAGACTTTTGAGACCTCAATAAAGCATGTCCTAAAGATGATTTTCCTTTGTCGAACATTGACATCATTGTGGACCTTATAGCTGGATATGAGATGATGTCCCTTATGGATGGTTTCTCAGGTTATAATCAGATTCGTATTGCCCCTGAAGATCAACACAAAATTGCTTTCACATGCCCTTGGGGTACATACTGTTGGACTATAATGTCGTTTGGTCTTAAAAATGTAGGTACTACATATCAAAGGGAAATGACAACAATATTCCATGACATGATACACACATTAATGGAGGACTATGTAGATGACCTTTTGGTAAATTCATTGACAAGAAAAGACCACCTTTTAGTATTGGACAAAGTTTTTAGGAGGTTGGAATAGTATAAGGTCCGGTTAAACCCATAAAAGTGTGTTTTTGGTGTAGCATCAGGCAAGTTATTGGGATACATAGTCTCCCGTAGAGGAATTGAAGTTGATCCTGCTAAAGTCAAAGCTATATTGGATATGCCTCCTCCTAAGGGAATCAGTGACCTAAGAATGCTACAAGGTAGACTTCAATCCATCAAATGGTTTATTGCTCAACTCATAGATAAGTGTCAACCATTCCAATATCTTCTACGCAAAGGGATCCCCTTTGTGTGGACAGATAAGTGTCAGGAAGCATTCAACCAGATCAAATAGTATTTATTGTCACCTCCAGTTCTCATGCCTCCTATCCAAGGAAAACCATTAATTTTGTACATCTCTGCAACTACTTCAGCACTGGGGGCATTACTAGCACAAAATGACTATGAAGAAAAAGAGAGGGCCATATATTATATCAGTTGAACATTGGTGGGGTATGAGCTAAATTACACACCCATTGAACGTTCTTGTTTGGTAGTTGTATTTACAGCCTAAAAATTAAGGCATTACATGTTAAACCATAAGACACATTTGGTAGCTAAGATCGATCCCTTGAATTACCTCTTGAGTCAAACAACATTGACTGGATGTTTAGCAAAATGGATTACAATCCTCAGTGAATATGATATTCAATATGTGGAACAAAAATCCATCAAGGGACAGGTAATAGCAGACCAACTCATAGATGTACCAATACCAGATAACCATCCTCTTACAACAGAATTTCCAAATGAGTTTATATGTCACACAGAATCTAAACAGCCTTGGCAATTATACTTTGATGGATCTCACACTAATCATGGATCAGGAGCTGGAATATTATTTATTACCCCACAAGGAGACTCCATCCCAAGGTCATTCCACATAGCATTTCCATGCACTAATAACATGGCAGAGTATGAAGCATTAATTACAGGACTTCGAATGGCTATCAAGTGGAAAATTAGGAATTTACAGGTCCTTGGCAATTCTCAACTAGTTATAAACCAAGTCAATGATGAATATGAAACCAAAGACGAGAAGCTAATTCCTTATAAACAAATGGTTGATAGTTTCTTAACATATTTTCACATACTACCCTTTGAATTGATTCCAAGAACACAGAATAAGGCTACTAATGCTATGGCAACTATTGCATCTTTGCTTGATATTCCTAGCAATGTCCCATAGTTTGAGTTTTTGGTTGAGTAGTTATTGGTTTCGGCTTATCATGTCCCCGAATCAGAAATGGTTTGTGAGCTTGTTGGTTCTAGTTCCCCCTAGTACAAGGACATTTTTTACTACCTTCATTCACAGATCGTTCCCCAAAACTTTTCTAATAACCAAAGGAAGTCCTTTATCTGCAAAGCTACACGTTATACCATCATTAGTGACACCCTTTATCGTCGTAGCTTTGACAATACCCTTCTCCATTATCTCAACACTAATGAAGCAAAAATGACCTTACGGGAAGTGCATGAGGGTATATGTGGTTCCCATTCGAGTGGCCCATCCTTGGCTAAAAAGATTATGAGACTTGGTTACTATTGACCAACCCTAGAAAAGGATGCACTAGAATTTGTAAGAACTTGTCACCAATGTCAGATTCATATTGATTTGATCCACACTCCAACACAAGAGTTGAGGCCAATCACTTCTCCTTGGCCTTTAGCACAATGGAGACTTGATCTCGTGGGCAAGATTCACCCTACCTCCTCCAATGGACACAAATTCATTATCACTGCCACTGAGTATTTTACTAAGTGGATCGAGGCCATTCCACTCACTTACATTACCGACAAACAAATCTCCAAATTCATCCTCAATTATATCATTTGTCAGTATGGCATTCAACAATCCATCATCATAGATAATGGTCGTCCCTTCAAAAACCATGAAGTCCGTGAATTATGTCAATTTTTCCATATTAGCCACCACTTTTCCACACCATATTACCCACAAGGAAATGCTCAAGCTGAGGCATCTAATAAAACCATTATCAAACTTCTTAAAAAGACTATCAATGATGTTGGTCGTGACTGTCACATCCAACTCAACCCTGCTTTGTGGGCATACCGCACAAGCATTTGTACTCCCACTAGTGCCACTCCTTTTTCCCTTGTCTTTGGAGCCGAAGACATCTTGCCCATATAGGTCAAAATTCCATCTTTGTGAGTCTCCATGAAAGGCCTCATCACTGATGAAGAATATAGACAATTGAGAATACATGAGTTAGAAATGCTAGATGAACGTAGACACAATGCATTGAATCATTTACGAGCATACCAAAATCATTTTTGTAGAAGCTATGAAAAAAGGGTGATGACTCGACAGTTTGACATTGGTGACTTAGCTCTCATGCAAAATCCCAAGAATCAGTCAAATAGGGAGAAGCCAAGAAAATTTGAGCCCAATTGGCTGGGCCCTTATGTCATCATAGCATCATTTGGTTTTGGAGCATATCAGTTAGCTACTCCTGAAGGTGAACAATTGACAGAGCCAATCAATAGTCTACATTTGCATAAATTCTATGCGTAGCATCAGAAAGCCTGTCTGAAAACCAGTAAAAATACAAAAAAAATTGGAAAGTCAAAAAAATCATCACCTTGATGAAAACCTGGCAAACAGGCATCCTGGTGACACAAAAAAAAAAGAAAAAAGAATAAAATGACAAAAATAAAGAGAAATAATTCATCCAATTGTGAAAACCTGGTAAACAGGCGCTTTAGATAAGTACCATGGTGAAAACCTAGCAAACATGCACCATGTGTAGTCAGTCATTGTTGTGCCATCTATTGTCACTCTATCTACCTTTGTCCCTAATGAACATACTCTTTTTCAACATTCGCCATAACACTTTGTCCTAATATCATGATATTTCTATCCATGGCTGACAATAGTTGAAATCAAGTCTTGCATATGGTCCTCTATCCATGATAGTCATGCCTTTTCTTTACATTTCATTTTTCTTTGGCTCATACTTGACTAGGGGCAAACTTTTATCATGAGACTGTAGTGGGTACCACACGTGATCCTAAAAATTAGAAAATGTCCTAAAAAAAGACCTAAAAATTAGAAAATGTCCTAAAAAAGACCTAAAAAATAGAAAATGTCCTAAAAAAAGACCTAAAAATCAAAAAATGCCCTGAAAAAAGACCTAAAAATCAGAAAATGTCTTGAAAAAAGACCTAAAAATTAGAAAATGTCCTAAAAAAGACCTAAAAATCAGAAAATGTCCTGAAAAAGACCTAAAAATCAGAAAATGTCCTAAAAAATACCTAAAAATCAAAAAAATGTCCTGAAAAGAGACCTAAAAATAAAAAAAATGTCCTAAAGAAAACACAAAAATTCCAAAAAACATAGTCATGTCAGTCAACACAGTCACGTCAATTCAACTCTTGATTAGTCTTTTTCATTTTCAAACTACGTTGTCTCTATGCATTTGCTACGTAGGAAAGGCTCATCTTCGAGCCCCCGAGACATTAGGTCATCCCTATTAGGTTTGTCAAAATAAATCATGACTCAATCTTTCATCAACAAGACAAAGTCTTTGGTCGTGTCGAACTATGAGGTCTCTGAGTGCATGACGTAGGCAAGGCCATCTGTCGATGGGCCCCCGAGGCCGCACTAGGTCGGTCCATTAGGGTTCATTACACAATTTTTGCACACACATGAAACAATCTTTAAACTTGAATGAACAATCTACCCAAGTGAACTTTGACAATTTGTCAATGGAACATGACAATCATCTTGGCATATCAAAATCAGTCAATCTCAGTCAAACTTAGTCAAGCTAGTCAAATCTTGCTTACTCTTCAGATGTGTCCTTGTAAAGGGTAGGCCGTCATTTAATCATTCCCTAGGATGTGTCCTTCCTAGGCATCGTCATCATCATCCGACATTTTGAGCAATCCTCTTGACATTTAAGGACCACTCCTCTTGACATCAATGTTCTTTCAGATGTGTCCTTCTGAAGAACAACCCCCATCATTTATGCCTTAAGATGTGTCCTTCCTAGGCATTGTAAATATCACCTAGAATTTTGAGGGATCCTCTCGACTTTTGGGGGTTCCTCCTCTTGACATCAACATTATTCAAGATGTGTCCTTCCTGAATTTGGCAATCTTCGACATTTGTCATCTTGGCATCGTCAAAACCTTGACACCCTAGCATCTCGACATCAAACTAGACATCTTGACATTAAAACACTTGGAAAACACTTGGCACTTGTTTGTTTATTTTTCATCATGTTACTAGTTTTTCAGCAAGATCTCGACAACAGGATTTAGAGATGCAGAGATGTATCATGAGGTTTGTTTTGTCTTTTGACACTCATGTTACTAGTTTCTTAGTGATGTCCTAACTCTGGGATTTAGAAAAGCAGTGATGTATCATGATGATGGTTTTGGCTTTATTTTGTCCTTTTTTGGTAATCATGTTGCTAGTTTCTTGAGGATGTCCTAGAAATAGGATTTATAGAAGCAATGATGTTTCATGATTTGTCTTTCTTGTCTTTTCCTACTTGCGGTTAGTTATGGCAAAAAGACTGGGGAAAATGTGCTTTTTTGTATGAGTCATGATCATCCTTGTCTTTGACTGCTTATCTCATGTGATGGTACAAACTTGCACACCTTGGTCTATGTCATATCATGGTGTTTGTTGGCCATTACAATAATCTGCCCAATGATGATAAATATAAAAATGTAAGTATGAAAGTTGGTTCCCCTATCCTTTTTTTCATCTAGCTTTCCATTTTCATCCTCCCTTCTCTTCCATGCTAATATCCATCCCCTTCCAAGCTAACATTTCTTCTGTCTTTCATCCTCTAGTCTTCTCATCAATTTTGAGAGCACACCCGTGTTCTTGGAACCCGTCTGTCCTCTCGAGGGGGCATACCTTAACCCTCGTCATTCTTCCTCATCTTATTTTGCATTGGGGCATGACTTTGACTTATTTTTCTTTGTCACAATGCGACAGGTTGCATTATGACAAAGAGGGGCAAAATGTAGACACATATAAATGTCCTAAGCCCTCGAGTGTCATTTTTCTTCATCCTCATCCTTCAATAATAATTTTTGTTATTCAATTATGTTTGATTATATTCCTCTATTGATTAAATAATTTTTAATAATTATTTAATTAATTCACTTTCTAATATTTATTCTATCCTGACCGATTAAATAAACTAATTGCATCACTAATTTCTTCCTCTTCTTCAATAGTTAAATAAATTATTATTTATTTAATTATTTTGTCATCTTTCATCTATAGTTAAATAATTACCATTAATTATTTATCTATTCATGGTCCTTTAATTCTTCCATAGTTAAATAATTATTAAAATCATTTAACTATCCCATGCCACCTTCCCTAATCTAAATTAATTATTTAAGGTCTAATTTCTATCTCTCCATTTAATTAAATTGTTAGATTTAATTAAATGTTCCTCTTTTTATTTTTCAAATAAATTATTTGAATAAATTATTTATTTTCCACTTGTCCATTTCCTCTATTTTCAAATATATAATTTGAATAAATTATTTATTTTCCACTTGTCTATTTCCAACATTTTCAAATAAATAATTTAAAATAAATTATTTATGCACCACTTGGTCAAAGATACCCTGTCATAATCCCCTGTCATAACATTCATTTCCTGTCATAGCTTGCATGTCCCTGCATGTCCTTGCATGCCTATCCTAGCCTGCATGTCTGTCATGGCCTGCATGTCTTTGCATGTCTTCCTGTCATGATTCCTCCAAGAATAGCATATTCTTGGTGCATCAATTCTAGACCATTGATCTTGGCATCTTTTTTGAGACTTAATCTCAACCATCCATTTCGTAACATCCCTCTCATGCATTCCCATCCATTGATCTTGGAATCTTTCTAGAAGATTAATCTCAACCGTCCATTCGAATGGTTTTCTATAAAAGCAAGCTTCCTTCTCCATTTTCAGCTTAATAGCTATTCTTCTCCAACTTTCTACTTATCATTTGTAGGTATTTGCACAAGTTACACTACAAATCTGAGGGCATATTTGCAAAGGGAGAAATAGGAGAGCAAGAGAAGGAATCAACTAAAATAGGGGGAGTGTTTTATTTTGTTTTCTTTCATTTTGAAATCTTCATTTGTTTGTATTCTCTTGTTTGAATGAGGTTAACAGTTTAGAGGTGTTGGCTGTCACTTTATCTATTCTATTTGATTTTCTAACCCCATCTTACATGTACATCAACAATTTTGGCCTTTGGAGGCAAGAAATCAACACACTTGGCGACTCTGAGAAGCATTTGTTGGGTTTTAATATGATTAAGCACTAGTATATATATTTTTTAAAGATTCTGATTTTTGCTTGTTTTTTCAATTTTTGAATGAACAAGCATGTCTATGTTTCATGATAATATGTCATATCATCCATCATATCATGAAAATCCTACTCAAATACCCTCTTTCTCGTCTTATCAAGCTGATCATTATGCTAGTTTTACCCCTAATTACTTTGATTTATAAAGAAACCAACATGAATAGTGTGATTACCACCCACCCACCCCTGCTCAACCTCCATATCAACCTACACACGCTTAGATTCAACCCCAAGAGGCTAACAAATTTTAATGTAGTGACATAAAAAACACATTTCTAGAATTCAAAAAGCAGTTGGATGAGCTGAAAAGATAACAAGAGCTTGATTTGCAGCAACAAGATTTAGAATATCATGCATGCCTTCATGAGCAGGAGTTGGAGACACAAAGGATATAGTTTGAAGAAAAGCTTGAGAGGGAGTTAGCTGCAAAATAGGAGCAAATGAAGTTTTTTTTTTCAAACAAAAAAGCATGAGGTCCAAAAAAATCCTTTTATTCCATACCAACCTATTCTAGAGGAGGTTCGTAACTTTAAATTTCCAAGTTTTAAGCAAAATGAGTCTCTTAATCCTCCTATAGTTGAGATTCCAAGTATCAGAAGCCTTCATCCTTTGCAAGTTGAGGAAAGTAATTAGGTACAACCTAGTATAGTTATAGAGCTCAGACCATTGATCAAGATAGCTCACTCATCATGAAGAAGATTAGAAATATAAATCCAGTGCATTTATTTGTAGAGTATTACCAATTAGAGCAATAAAAGATTAAACAAGAGAAGACCTTTCAAGAGGAATCTTTCAATGTTTTAGCTAATGATCTTCCTAGTTTTGTTGAAAATGATCAATTTTTTTCAATAAGTCAACCAGGGTAGCAGGGTGAAGAAGTAAAAGAGGATGATCAAGAAGATTATCATACAACTTGTATTGATGAGTTACCTTCTTTCGTTGAAAATGATGAAGAAAGTGTAATTCTAATTTCACCAATAGTAGTTTCAAAACAACAAGAGGATGCTCAACAATATGAGGAGTTGTTGATTGTAGCTAAGCAATCTCACAATGGAGTCTTGGATTAGGAAAAGGAATGAAAAAGTGAGACTTTTGTGGAACCTAGAAAGCTTGTCGAGAGCTGTTATGAGGTAAAAAACATTCATCTTTCATTAAAATTTCATGAAGATATTGATGAAGATCTTTTTGGGATAACCTTGAGGTTTTTGTTGCAAACTTAGATTGTGTAAAAAGGGTCCTAGTTGTTATGTTTGAAGATCTTACTACCTTTGTAAATGAAAGTGAAAATTGCATTTCTATGCCAAGTTTTGACCATCAGAATGGTGAAGAACATTCAGACAAGGTGTTGAGTTATGGACAATTAAATGAAAGTAGCCTTGATTTAAATAATCAAAAGGTTGAGACACATGCAAGTGTTTTGCAAATAGAATAGGAGGAAAATTAGGTCACAATTTTCAAATGTGATTAGTCAAAAGGATGATGTAGTATCATCAGTACATGATCAAGAAAGTAGGCATATGAGTCAAAAGTTCATCCTATCAAGAGGATGTCCAATCAAGAATTTAGCTGGCAGACAACTAAATAAGGATAGACATGTTACTGCTACACCCAAAGAGAAGGTTATAGCCTTATAACAATAGAATCAAATCACTTATTCACCCCATAACAATAGTAATTATGATCAGGTTCAGATGGTGAGTGAGTTTCTTTTTGTTCTTCAAATAGTTCTACAACATTCTTTAGGGTATGTTTGTATGGATCATATCTTATTAGTAATAATTCACCTTGCAAAACATCCTATGTTGATTAGAAGGGGAAGTTATTTCCCAATACCATTTAATGGTTATGTCTGAGCAATACCATTGCTAGGTAGTGTAGGGAAAAGTAGCATTTCTAGTTAATAAGTGCTAAAGGAATATTCATTTCAATTCAATTTTTGTTTTCCAATAAGTGTTGATGCACTATTTAATGTTCTTGTCTTAAATAGAGCCATGGTAGTTCTTTTTAGTATTTATTTTGTTGCTCTTCTTGTTTTAAAAAGCCAGGTTATAGAGTTCTCCAAGTCACAAAGGAGCAAGGAATGACTCCTATGCCTAATGGATATGCAAGTCTACTGATCCTATTTGTTTAGCAGGAAAACACCCCTAAGATGTCACCAAAATGTTACCTAATTTTCACTTACAACTCAATCAGGTAGAGTTGAAACATAGTTTATAGCTAAGGAAAAGGTACATACAAATTTATGCTAAAGTTTTGTCATTGCAAAAATGATGCTTTCAAATGAAGTTCAGTTTTATTATGTAAATGTTCTTTAAACAAAAAATTACACAAATTTGCATAGTATTATTGTCTTTATTTATTTTACAAAGAAATATGCTCAAATGTCCCACACAAGCCATGCAAATGACTGATCTAATATATAATAAATTAAATCTATACATCTGAAGATAAATAAATGGAAAAACATAGGAAAGGAGGTTGGATCTGTCATTTCCTGAATGAAAAATCCTTGTGTTGATTTTCTCTATCTTCAACTCCTCTTGTTGTCGATCTTCAAATGTACATGTAGATGATGGAAGGGATGTGGTTAGAGCTTAGGATACAAACTCTCATCATATGTTTCATCAACAAAAATATAATCTACATCTATGATGCATTAAATCAATTGGACATTTATCACATGTATACAAGAGAGCCAGCAATTCAAGTCATCACATGAGCACTAAGCTTCATTGTTTTTATCTAACTTGTTTGTTCACTGTACAGGTATAGGTTCATTATCATTACATGATTCATCTAGTTTGATATGATAGCATGTGGATTAAAATGGGCTCCCACAAGGGTTGAGCCCAACATGTTTCCCTCTTGTTTTGAGAGGGATGAGAGTGTAAAAAAGCATTACATCATCAACTTTGAGCATATATCTCATCACCTATAATGGTGAGTTGGTTGACATCACTATGATAAATGACAAAATATTTTCTCAATTAAAACCCAATAAAAGAATGTAGCCACCATGATTAGATAGTGAAGACATATGCAATAAGATAAGCACGATAGTGTGGCCACATGGAGTGAACTAAACTTGATATTGATCTAGGAATAGTTATAAACAAAAGAGAGATTATATGCAGCCTATAGCATGCTGAAATTCATTCAATTAATAGAGGGGATAGTCATTTTTAATAATGCTAATGCAAAGATACATTTCAATCACAATGCAATTGAGTTTGTAATACAAGAAACTATCAATAGTCCTCTAGAAGTTAGTCTTGAGAACATAAGACAAATCCAATATGACAGTTAATAATGTTACTTATCACTGTACAAATCAAAGTAACACAAAAATTCATGGAGCTTTCTAATGAGGACAATTGTAAGAACCTGTATAACACATCCATGATGGAGGACAACCATGATGGCATTTCAATCACAATGAAAAAATACATAGTGTTGAATATCAAATGCAAAGACATACATTACAATCTGATATAAAGAAACAATCACCATAATCTTCACAGTTAAAAAGCTGCATCAAGGATAAGGACAACAACTGTAATCAAGAGGACAAATCAAGAGGATTATAAAGAGCAGTGTCTTGTGCATATGATGAAAAGGAACTTAGTTTATGAACTTAGTTTAGGAACTAAAATTTAGGGAAGCTATAAGGGAAAATAAATTTGTAGCTATGCATGTGTTTCCTTGATTTCATGTCTCGATTGTTTTGTAAGGAAGATTGATCTAGGTTGATGTATGTGTACTCTAGGTTACTTTTTCATAGGAAATAGACACAATCTAAAAGTAGGTTTTCACTATAATAATGAGCAGTGTAGATCTCCAATAATGATGAAGGGATATCCTTCAAGGAATAACACAAGGGGAGTTTCTATCAGATGTTATAATTGTAAGCGCCCTGCTAAACATGTATGCCAATAGTGAAAACATAGACAAGGAACGACTATTTTATAGAATGTCATCATGGCCTAGCAGCCGTAGGAAAAATGTGGACAAATAGAAAAGACTTGTAAACTATTTGAAAAAATGTCTAAAGAGTCGTTATCTCATGGACTACAATGATTTTAGGATACAAAAAAAAAGTATTTGTTAAAATTTTAAGGTTTTCAAGAAAATGTAGCTGGTGAGTGTAAAGCCAATTCCCACGACCTTCACTAGCATCCTCCTTTCTTGTGCCAAATGAGAGTTTAGGAACATGGTATGGAATCTCATCAAAGCATAAAGGATAGTGGAATCTCATTAGATATTGTAGTTGTGTTTGCTCGTGTTGAAGCATGCAAACAGGGAAAGCATATACAAGGAACAAATACTATTTGACATAATGCCTCAAAGATTTGTTATCTCATGGGATTGAATGACACCGAGATATGTGCAAACTGGATTTATTAAAGAGGCTTTAGAAAGTTTTATTCAAATGCAATTGGCAAGTGGAAAGCTATACTTCACATCCTTTGTCTACATCCTCACTGCCTGTGCCAAATTGGAAGAACATAGTAGGCACATGAAGTGTATATACAAAATACCTCAAGGATACCTTCTCAGGGGAATGGCATGAATAATGAAACCATAATGCTTCTATACATAGAAAACACATGTAAAAGAGAAGCAATTTCATTTTCTTCCTTAGGAAATAGAGGAAAGAAGCTTTGATAGTTTTTTCACAGAGATTTGTTGTATGAATGAGATCAAGAACAAGCATTTTCCCACAAATATTGAAAAGAAATGCAATTTTTATGCAAACTGAGAGCTTACCCAAGCTCACATTTTATTGATTTCACATGAAAAAAGCATGCAAACTCACAATGAAGACTCCATGAAAGCTCCAAATAAAACTCTCTATTGGAAGCTTGAAGTTTTCAAAGAATGAAAAGTGAAAAGTAAAGTGGATTAAAATATGAGGCTGTGGTTTTGGTTTAGGGTTTCTTTATGCCCTATGTATTGGTTGACCCCTCTTTGGGGTATTTTTCACTTTTTTAAAAACTTTTTTGCATGAGTATTAAACAAAAACCATTACCCCTTATATTTTTCATGATTTTGAGACAATAATAATAATGTAAACATTATTAAAGTAGTTGAATTATAAATTTCTTTAATTAATTTCATGAAAATGAAGTGAATAGGATAATCCATAACACATGTTAAAGTAATCCTTAATTGGTTGCTTTAATATTTATTTAGATTGATTACCTTCATCACAAAATGATGCAAGAATCAAGAGTTGGGGATAACTAGAGTGCCTTTGAGATTCTTTTTCATGCAAATTTTGAGATAAACAGAATGAAGTTCAAGTGATTCATGCACCTAATTATTGGGTGATTCTTTTTGAATTAAGGTCAAACTAGAGTGGTTTTTGAGTCCTCTTTGGTAAAAATAATCATGAGGCAGAGTTTGGAGCTATTTTAGCTCATCTTACATTAGTTTTGACCCCTCTTTCTAAGGCTTTTCATTTCTACTTCTGGGAGAGATTCTGGGAGATATTTTTAGTTGCAGTGAACTGTAGGCGCCACCTCTTGGCACTTTGGAGTCATCTTCTTTATATAGGAGGAAAAACCTATGTTTTTTTCTCAATTCTGGCTTTCTTTCCTTCCCTTACACATTCAGAGAAGCTGAAAGTTTTGTAGATCAGATTTATTTTTAGAATTATGATATAGTAGCAGGTCATTTTATCTTATTTTTGTTAGAAGTTCCTTCCATCCTTCATTATAGTCAAGTGGTACCTTCTCAATTTTAGGTGTTTTGTCATATTGTGAATGATTTGATACAAACTTCATGTTTTTTTATCAAAAAACCTTTAAATTTTTGTCTTGTTCAATATTACATATACACAAAATTAGTTAACCATCTCAGGTTATAAATTGTGCCTTTGTTTTGTCTTACATTTTGAGTTGTCAAAACATTTTTTTCCTTCAAAGGATTAGATCTTGCAAGCCATTTTTATGAATTACTTATGTGATTAAATTTTCCAAATTGAGTTGTGTGAACAGATTCGTTGAAGGATAGTTGTGAGACATTTCTGCATGTTAGTTAAATTATCGATGTATCACCTCCTAGATTTAATTTTCCATTTCAAAAAAGTTATCCTTCTTCCTTTTTCCCATCAAAGTCAATAGTTTCAAGGAGATCAAAGGGGGAACTAGCCCATAATCTGGAGATTCACCTTCATTATGTGAAACACATACAATTGAAGGTGTTTCCATGTTACATGGGATTGTTGAGCCTTCCAGCTCTACATTCAGGTGCAATCCTAGTTGGTAACATTAACGTGTGCAAGACATGTGATAATAATTTAATATTGGGGAAATATTAAATACAGTGAATTCTTAGTACCCAATATTAATTAAAGGGTTAGCGGTTTTGTATTCACATGGTTTTTTGGTACGTGGTTTACCTTATCACTAGTTGTATTTTGTGTGAGCTTGTGTCTATAAAAGAAAACACATGTGTAGTGGTTTAGGTGAACTAAGTGGTTTGACTGCCATTATTGAGTCTTTTTGAGGAGTGCATTTGTGAAGCATGGCATGGGATGTGTGGATTAATGCTTGGACACATAAGAATGCATTGGAGGGCTTGATGCTTCAAAGATATTCATTGTAACTTGTATTGCTTTATTGATGAATTTTGGAGGCTTTTTTTTTCCCTCTTGAGGGTTTTCGCAGGGTATATCTTGTGTTATCTTGTAGCTTGTCTATTTGATCTATGTATTTTGGTTACTTGTATGCATGTTTATCTCTCATGGGGTTACATGGATTAAGATCATAGGTTAGATGTAATATTTCCTAATAAAACTTGTTAACATTAAGAGATTTAGATCTATTGTAGAGGATCGTGAAAGTTGTAAACAAACCCTAAATCAAGACCCATTCACCCTTGGGTGAATGATTCCTAAGTCAACTTTAGCAGAGAACTTTTCGTGATTGGTACACATCATCTTACCTCTCTTTGATCTATGATTTGATTTATGAGACCATCGGTATTGAGCTTAATCTATTAGATCCAATTGGTAGATTGCATTTTGGTTTTGATTTGATATTATTAATCCTTCTCCCCAAAGTGCTGTTTAATCAAGACCCTATCCTTGCAAAGAAATGAAATCAACAGATTCACACTTTGACTTGACTCACCTTAAGGTTGATAGTCCTTTCATTGGCATGGATCTCATTTTCTAATGAATTGAGGAAGAATAGTTTCCCTAATTGAGTTCATTAGTCTCATTTTTGTGAATTCACCCCATTTTTCATCATTTGAGTACCCATTTTAGTGGTTTCTTGTTTTTGTCTATTTGATCATTCATATTTTTAGATTAGGGATTATATGAATTAGGTTAATTTCATCACTCTCATAAAATATACCCTCTTTACAATAAAGGAAAAAAACCTAGGCATATTGGCTCTCCTTTGAGGTAGTTAGCTAATCATAATAACCTTGTTGATTTGTGTTCCAATGTTATGAAAAGGAAAGATTGATCTAGGTTAATCTACTAGTTAGATCTAGGATCATTTTTCCCACTTAACAATTCAATGATCACATTTCTACTATAGTTGGATTTCTTATATACATTAAATTTAGTTGACAATTTTTAATTTTATTGGTTTTGATTTTTTGATTTCCTATTTTTAGCTAATCCAAAACCACCATCTCCAAACACTCATCAACTCAATCGAATGATGATGAAAATATTCTAGTTCAAGAATGAAAAAGATAAATCCCTCAAACGCCAATTCCTAGGAATCCTCCTACATCATACACACACACATATGTCGATATATATATGTGTATATATATGTGTGTGTATAAATATATGTGTATATACAAATATATACATATATATATGAATATATATATAATATATGTATATGTATATATATGTGTATGTGTGTATGTATATATACACACATACATATATATATACATACATACATATATATACATATATGAATATGTATATAATATATGTATATGTATATATATGTATATATATGTGTGTGTGTATATATATGTATATATACATACATACATAACACACACACATAATACCAATTTATCTATATTATCCATCTATTTTATAATACAAAATTTTCAATATATCTAATACTTATCCTCTTTCACACATTTACACACCCTTATACACTAATCATATCCACTTTTTTATTATTCTCATGCTTGTATTTGATCTTTGGAAGGGTTATTCTTAACTTGTGTGTCCATCAATAGGTGACTGATTATTTTATTTAGTAAATTAGATGATTTGACTGAGGTAATGAAAAGTATATTAATTATGGTCCATGCATCATTATAATTTTATTTTATCTATTTAAAATACTTACCATACACTATCTTGATAATAAATTTTAAAATTTGGAGGTAGATATAGACTAAAATGTAAAATCTAGTTATTTAAACTATGGTTTCATTAAAACTACAATAGATGAAATTATAATAGTTGCAATTGGTAATAATTATTATATATTTTAATACATTTTTTAAAATTGTAAAGGCTTAGATTTGAGAGTCAATAATTTAATATATTATTATTTACTTGTACCAATGGCATTCCCTATATAAGTGGGAGCAAAGTGACTCAAGTGATCAATGAAACGGGGTTTAAAAAAAGCATGGAAATGAATGTAATGAATTACCATCTTACACATAGATTTTGAAAATTTTCATTCATTAAATTTTCCTTAATTCACTAGTTAATCTAAAAGGATAAGCTCAAATTTAATCAGTAGGAAAAAATAGCAACCTTATTGTGATTTGTGGGGCAAGCACAAACTAGATTAGGCCTTTGGTAGTTTGTCTCTCTTTGAGACCATAATCTTGTAGGGACCATAATGAACCACCAATTACTACTCATGGATATGGTCCACAAACTCCACTTTCACTTTAGTAGCTAACTTAACCAAATAAATAGGCATCCACAATAAGAAAAACTTTAACCCTTATTGGGTATATCATTATTTTTACTAAACCAAGATTATTTTTATAAATAGTTTATATTTAATTATATATTATTTATTATAGATATTATCTCTTTTCTATACTATATTTTGTATAGGAGTGAATTTGCACCCCTTATGTGAATTCCCCTAAATTATACACCCTCACCTTAGAAAATCAAATCCGAAGGTGAAATTCTACATCACCCAATTGCCTTCCTTCCACTTGGCATCTATCTTTTTTTTCGGTGAAAGAATTTATGTCAAGGATGCACACGTGATACACTATCGTCCCTAACAGATTCCTATGTTTGAAGTTGGTAGAGGCGTTACACTTTCAATTGGGGTCAATTTGTAATGTCCCTCTTCAACCAACCAACCACGAAAATGGTAGATTTTTCCCACGTCTCCTTCAAATTCGTCCATCTTTATCTCATTTCATCCTCTAAGCAACAAATTGAAATTCTCTTAGCACTTTCAGCAATCACTTCACTCTCAAGAAGCACTTCATGTTGACACTCTATTGTAGCAGCAACACTCCATCAACTCCACATAGCAAGTGTGAAACAAGCCATAAGGAGCATGGGCTTGGGGACTTGTGAGACCTCCTCTCATCACAGTTGCGACTGTGGTGACCTTTCCAAGTTCTCATTCTCCTCCATTGGCTAGTGAGATTTTGGGTGGAGGTGGTAACATTTCGATCCTCTCCTTTGTGATTTGGTTGAGTAACGTAATATTGTTTTGTAGTATTTTTGTTCTATCTTCTTTCCTTTATTACATAATTCTACTTCATTGTTTTCTGGTTGTCCATGGAGGTGGAAACACCGAAACGAGGGTCTAACAAAGGTATGCCCCTATATAGCCCCAAAACTTTTCCTCTTCTTGCTTGTGTGCAGGTGAAAGTACGTGTGGAGCTAGCTGGAAATCACATTCTTTTGTGACATTATCTTCATCACCCTAGCTTTTATCTATCTGCTTTATCACCTCTCTCTTTATTTCTCATACTTTATTATTCTTCTTTTTCCATCAAAACCAACTAGCTAGGATGTCAATTTATTTTTAGGTAGTTTGTATTGTGTTCACTATTTTCTAACTGTATGGATGCTAGTGCACCTGAGAGATGCTAGTACGCTCGAGAGACACTCTAGAACTATGTTGTTGTACTTGAATAGAGAGTTGTCTGAGGCACAACACCAACTTCAAAAACTAGCTCACCTAGCCCAAACCTAAATTTAAGATCTATAGAGTGATTGAAGTACATTATAGTCCTCATCATTCTCGATCCTTGTTTCAAGATCCCCTTTAGAGTGAGGTAAGTTAGGGAAGCCTTCCACTCTCGGCTCTTCATGAGTTGGAGCCTTGACATGGTTGGTCCCCCTCTCTTACATTTTTGGTGAACCCCCCATGAACCATTTTGGTTCTGTTTGGTAGTACTGAAGGATCCTTTGCTTGTGTTCTAGGCACATTGTGGGTGTGAGTGTTGTGAGGCCTTTTTCCTTACATCCTAGCCTATGACCCCTAGTAGGCATAGTTGAAAGGTTTCGTAAGTATTGCAGAGTGAAACCTTAACTAGGTAACTGTCCTATTTCAAACCTTTGGGGGGCTTTGTGAGAGTTATGTTTAGTGTGTGTGATGGCCTCTTTTCTGCATCTTCCTATCCCCTATGTGTAGCCTACGAGTAGTAGTACATGTATAACCTTTACCTCATAGAAGCTGCTAATGGGCTTTAATAGAGAACCATCTCCTCTTTATTTCCACACACAAATCAACAAGAATACTATCACCGGTGTTCTTGTTGATCTAACCTCTCAGGTGAACATTATAATCGAGGAGATTATGTTAATTAACTTCCTACACAAAGATGGGTACAACACATCTATGGGAACCATCTATATGCATAATGGAATTTTTCATACCTCCTCTTGATAGATCATTTTGTTAGTCCTTGTTGGAACTAAAACTATAAAAATTTTGTGTGATATAATCACAAAGTCCAAAATATTCAGAGTAAAGCTAGGTATATCATGGCTAGTAGCTATGAACGTAAATTCCTTGGTTGTGCATAAATTTTTAAAATTTATTCATGAGGGTTCCATACATGTGATCCATGACACCAATTATAAACCACTGGTTGGATGTGGTAGTTATTCTTTAGATCACTTTTTTCTTACACTTGTTGGTCCTCTTCCACCTAGGAATGACCTCTTGTACCAAAAATATCAAAAGTACAAGAAAGGGTGCTTAAATCCTAGAGTAAGGTACCCTCCATCACCTTATTCCGTTTCACATAAGGCCTATTTGAAAGCTGACAGTGATGCCGCCAAGGCCTATAGAAGAGAAGCAAGAAAGCCCTCTTAGGGTCCCTCTTCTTCCTCTTCCATTGTCCAACCTAATGCTTCCTCTCATCCTGTTGTGGTGCCATCAGATTTAGTCTCGCACTTGTGAGAGAATCCTATGGTGCCCACTTGGTGAAAGCTCAAGTGTCCCACGTTTGAGATTCTTGTTCTATCCATAGAGCCTAGGCCCATTCGATATGGTAGAAGAAAGGGTCCCATGGGGAATCCTCTATGTCTCTTCCTTTGTGGCCTCCCATCACATTTTCTCTCAAAGTATTAAATGGGAAGAGGACTACTATTGAGGCATTAGAGCTGACTCACCCTACTCTTTCTCAATCTCTTTCTCTTGCTCTCATTCAGGAGCTTGTCCCTTTGCTAGAAACGGTTGAAGTGGACAATCTCATGGCTGAGTAGGAGCCTTCCATCCCCTTGTAGCCTTTGGTCTCTAGCTTGAAGAGTCACAAAAACTACCTTGCATGTGAGTGCAAGCATTAGTGAAAGGCTCTTGTGGCTGAGTAGGCCGCTTTGCAGAAGAAGGAAGAGTAGTCAACCACACTTGCTTCATGAACTTCTAATGCATCCTCCTCTCTCCTCCCCTCTACTTCTATTCAATCAAGTTTAGTCTCATTTTTGTCTCTTGCTATGGGTGTGAGTGTGCCTAACCCCAAAAATTTTCAGGTGTTTATCGCTCCTTTGTTCGAGTCATCCTTTTTGATGTCCCTTCTAGACATCCCACCATTCCCTAAACTCATGGATATGTCAAATACTTTAGTGGTGTCTACTGCAATTTTCTCCTCCTCCTCTTCCTCAAAACCTCTTGCCTCATCTATGGGGAGTTCATATCCCTTGATGAAGCAAAAGGAAGAGGTGGCCCTTCTAGCAATGGAGGGAATAAGAGGAGCCCACCTTCTTTGAAGGGTGGTCTTGTGCTGACTTGTTATGTCTTAGTGATGGAACTAGTCGTGACTTCCCCTGAGTTTGTCACTGCTCCTGAGTCACCCAGAGATCCAAGTGGTGAATCTCGGGAACAACCCTCTCCATCTATTGAGGTACAACATGGAACTCCAATAAAGTGCATGTTTAACTCTTTGGATGAAGTTCCAACCTTTTCAATGATCTTCACAAAATCACTAACCAGAGCTCCATAAGAGCCTAGTGGAGGAGACCTTGCGGGGCCTTCTTCCTTATCCCTTGTTGTGGTAGGATTAGAAGCTCCTCCCCTTAATATTCCACCACTATTGGCCCATCCTCCTTCCCCTTATAATGATCTAGATTGGGAAGCAGACAACCTCTTGGTCAATGAGTGTTAAGGGGAGCCCTCTTGTTTATCTTTAGATTAGATATATGTGTGTTGTGATGTGTTCCCCCATGATTGTGTTATATTTTCTTGGATGACCCTTGTCACCCTTGTTGGTGCTTGGATACAGGTGTGATTTTATGTCATAAACCTTCTTCTATTTAAATCATCATTTTTTCATGTTTGTGATTGATTTTCAGTAAATTGGGCATGATTCAAAGTGTTGGGGGCATTTAGGCCCCCCTTCCATGTTGACCCAATTTTTTTTATTTTCACTTTGTTTTCTTGTGTATTCTTCACATGGTCTGATATAGTAGGGGTTAATGACAATTCATTTATATACTATTGTTATATTCATATATATTTATGAGTAGCTCTGACCCTGAAATACAAGATCAGCCCTATGTCTCTTGTTTGTGCTATTTCTCTTCCACTCTTTTATCTTTCTTTTTTTTCTTTCTTGAGTTGTCTCTTTCATGTGTGACAATTCCATTTCTATGATATTTTAATTTTTAGAAAACATATTCGTTTCCAACAGATCTTTTCTTGAGAATCTTTGCAAAAATTTTCAAGAATCACATTCTTGACTTGGACCTAGTGAGACATGTTTCATTAATCATGGGTTCATTAAGAAAGAAATTGAGAACATTCATTTGAGATGGGAGCAACTTTGATCTTCCCTTCACAAGGGAAAATTTATTCCTTTCAAATTACTTGATGATTAATTGATTTGAGAAAAAAAATCTCTTTCGTACTTTCAAATAGTTTGTCCCTTGAGTGGACCCGCTCTTCACTCCAAGTTCCTAAGGGACCCCTTTGAAAGCCTTCTGATTTGTTGACAGTCTATGTGACTATCCACTTATTTTCCTGCATGGTTTCTTTGTGTCTTCTAGCATGTTTTATCTTTGGGTAAACATGTCTCTTTGTAGGTGCGCCTGTGAAGCCACTTTACGACTTTGTGGAGTCCCCTTGCATCTAGGTTTCATCCATGCGAGGGATCTTGGGGGATACCTCCTTGTAGGTCTATGGACCTGTAAGGTGCCTACACCTCTGGGATTCCTCCATGTGAGAGATCTTAGGGGTCACTCGCTTACATATTTGGATTTCCTCCATGTGAGAGATCTTGGGGGATACCTTCTTGCAGGTCTTTGGGCTTGTAAGGCACTTACTTCTTGGGGCTTCCTTCATGTGAGAGATCTTGGGGGTTTCCTCCTTCCAGGTCTGTAGGCCGATGAGATGCTTTCATCTTGTGGGATTTTTTCATAGTTGGTCGAGGGCCTTTGGTGTACTCTGTGCAAATTCATAGTTTTTTGGGGCTATGAAGTCTTTTGTCCAAGACTCCTCAAGGAGAGTACCTATGGATTCCTTTTCATACCTTGTGATCTCACACTCACTAGATTGTAGTATGCTTCCTCGATGGTTCAGGTATAAATTTCTAACCCTATTCACTCTTTGATCTACTTTACCGAAGCAATCATCAGTATTCATGCTCACTAAAGTGGGGGAAAAATGAATAGGAGTGAATTTGCAACCCTTATGCAAATTCCCCTTTTACACAACTACACCTTAGAAAATCAAATATGAAGGTGAAATTCCACATCACCCAACCACCTTCCTTCCACTTAGTATTTTTCATTTGTGTTAGTGAGAGAATTCCTATTGGGGATGCATGTAGGACATGCAAACATCCACAAGATGCACTGTCATCCCTAATGGATTCCTATATCTAAAGTTGGCAGAGGCATTACACTTTCAATTGGAGTCAATTTGTAACATCCCTCTTTGACCAGCTGACCCAAAAATGGTAGATTCTTCCCACTTCTCCTTCAAATTCTTCCATCTTCACCTCATTTTTTCCTCTAAGCAATATATTGGCATTCTCTTAGCACTTCCAGCATTCACTTCACTCTCAAGCAACACTACAACACTCCATTACAACAACAACACTCCATGAACTCCACATAGCAAGTGTAAAGCAAGCCATAGTAGCATGGGCTTGGGGTCTTGCAAGACCTCCTCTCATCATAGTTGCAGTTGTGGTAACCTTTCCAATTATGTATTATCCTCCATTGGCTAGTGAGCTTTTGGTTGGAGGTGGTAATGTTTCGCTCCTCTCCTTTGTGATTTGGTTGAGTAGCATAATATTATTTTGTAGTGTTTCTATTCTATCTTCTTTAATTTATCACATACTTCTACTTTGTTACTTTTTGGCTATTCATGGAGGTGGAAACAACGAAAGAAGTGTTTGACTAAGGTAGGCCCCTATACAACCCCAACAATTTTCCCCTTCTTTCTTGTGTATAGGTGAAAGTACGTGCGGAGCTAGCTGCCGAACATACTCTTTTGTGAGATTATCTTCATAACCCTAGCTTTATCTATCTACTTTATCACCTCTATCTTTATTTCTCATAATTTTTTATTTTTTGTTTCCCATCGAAACCAGCTTGCTAGGCTGTCAATTTATTTTTAGGTTTTTTGTATTGTGTTCATATTTTCTGATTGTACAGATGTCAGCACACTTGAGAGATGTTAGCACACCATGTTGATGTCCTAGAACTATGTCGTAATCCTCAGACAAAGTTGTCTAAGGCACAATACTAACTCCAAACACTAGCTCGCCTAGCCCATACCTAAATTCAAGATTAGTAGAGTGATTGAAGTACATTATAGTCTTCATCATTCTTGCTCCTTATTTAAATATCCCCTTTAGACTAAGGTAAGTTAGGGAAGCCTTTCGCTCTCAGCTCTCCATGACCTGGAGCCTTGACATGGTTGGTCCCCCCCTCTTACATATTCAAATTAAGTGAACTCAAAAATTGGTTAGGAAACTAGATACATGTACTTATTTTTACATTTATGTTAATACCTAGCTTGTCCTTCAATATTTTACCTTTGTTGATGGAACGATGTTCCATTTTCCTACATTCCAAATAATGTGAAAAAAAGAAATTGTGTTTCATTGATTCTTATTTTTCCACTACAATAGTCATCACAATATAACTCTATTCTACTTTCTCAATAATAAAAAGATTGATAGAGATATAAAAAAGAGAAGAAATAAATGAGTGAGGATAAATCAAAGGAGTTATAGAGAGAAGAAGAAATAGAGGTATAATGATAAAGAGAGAGTGAGAGAGAGAGGGAGAGAGAAGGGGAGGGAAGACATAGAGAGGAGAAAATAAGTGGAGGTGAAAAGGGAGAGATAGAAGTAACAAAAAGTTATAGAAAAATAAAGAGAGAAAGAGGGAGGGAGGGAGGGAGAGAGAGGGAGAGAGATCCCATTTTCCCATAAGACTTGAGGATGTTGTGTAAGTCTATTTTTCATTTCCCATGGGATTAGGGAAATAACATAGGGAGATAATTTTATAATATTTAATTATGTTATATTAAAAACTAACCACATAGGTGGTTTTAAAGTGGGTGAATAGGTTATGGGGATTATTTTGTTATGTAATACAATTTTATTCTCTTAATTTGTACTAGAAAAAAGAATGCGTGAAGGTTGTCTTATGGAGTGAAAGTTGTGTGCCCAAGAACCTATTTAATAAAATCCAAGGATCAAAGGTGGTATTCTTATTTTATCAATTCATTCCCACAAACAAATTAGACATCTTGTTCATCTATCACTAGAGCTTGGATTAAGGAAGCCCCCTGATTTCTATAGCTATTTAGAAAATGAAAAATCCTATTCTGGTATTATGCAATTCCATATATGATTATGTTTGAGTTTCAATGGTGATTTTGAAAGGTAGAATCATTTTTGGGAATGATATTTCTAAGGGATATTGTTTTTTTGTATATTATGATTTTTATAGCTCCAATTTTTCTATTTTGGTGGCTCCTAAAATACCTTTTTTTTTTTGTGATAGGTAACTACCTTAGCATCTAGGATTTTTAATTCTAAGGTGGCTCCTTTAGAACCATTTGTTAGAAATTTTCTATAGTTTTTTATAATGATAATTATTGTTGTTATTCTTGAAATTTTTGGTAAAATGGAATTGATTGTAAATTAAAATCACATTGAATAAATAAGAGTAATGAATTATTGAGGGTACACATTTATAAGGGGTTTGTAATTAATTTTAAATATTTCATTGAGGATAATATCCATTGTAGTAGATCTAGTTTTGAAATAAAATTTAATTTTTTTGGTGAGTGGAATTGAATCAATGGATATTATATAATATTCTTATAATGGATATTATATAGATAGAGAGAAAAAGAGGTTGAGATAGAAACACAAATAAAGGAAAAGAGATGGGAAAAGAGATACAAAGGAGGAAGAGAGAAAGATTAAAGAGGAGAGGGAAAGAGATAGAGAGATTGAGAGGGAGACAAAAAGAAAGATAAATATGAGAGATATAGAGGGAAAGATAGAGAGAAGAAAATTGAACTTTAAATCAATCATTTCTTCATGAGGAGATACACTCATAATAACATATCATTTTATGAAGGAATTTACAGTTCACCATGAAGACCTCCCAGACATGTCAAATGCATTTTGGAAAGAGAAAAAAAAGATATATATGTATATATATATTTATGAAATAGATATATAAATGTGGTGTTACCTCATTTTTCTAATAGCTCAATCAAGTATAGCATTCTAATTTTTAAACGAAAACATAAGCTACATTTTTACTTCTGCTAAATTACATTCATGTGCAAATTTTTTTTTAGAAAGATTACATTATTAGATTGGATTCATGCAAATGCATATAACATAGGAGAAGATTCACAAAATATTTTCAACAAAAGTAATCTTTATTGATAGTGTAAATGTATAAGGTCTCACACAAGCCATGATACTAACTTTTTTAATGTAAATAAAAGAAAATATTATACATTTATAGATATTAACAGAAAGGAATGCACATATTGAGAAGAGAGATCAGTCATTGCCTGATGATTGGTTCTAGTTGAGTTGCCTTGCATCTTTGTTAGTCTTGTGCTTGTCCTACTTCTTGCTTCAACCTCCTTATTGCTCCTAGTTTCATGCATTTGAGAGAAGAAATGTTGTTAGAGCAATGAAAGGTCTTCAATCCATATATACACATACCTCCATAAACATACAATATGATCCTCAAGTACACTAAAATATCTAGCATCAAATCAAGCGCATCAAAGATGTTAGGAAAAAAATGGGATTATCAAACACCTCTATCATATGCATATATTTTTCCAACCTTTTTGCTTCTTGTGCAGATATAGGAAAAGTAATGTTGCTATTTTTTTTTTTATCAAATTACAACATGTGGGTTAAAAAGTGGCCCCCACAAGGGTTGAGCCCAACATGCTACCCTCTTGTGTTTTAAGAGGGATTAGAATGTAAGTAAATGGAGCAATTATGACAAGAAACTATTCTTGATGCATTAAAATAAATATAGAAACTGTTTGCTTGATAAACTTTCATTATTAGATTCAAAAGATGCAACAAAACTAAGTAATCAAATATTGAGACACATGAAGCAATAATGAGTTCAATTGAGCTTATTTAGGAGGGAAATGCAATGTCAAAATCTTCATATCAGCATGGTTACAAAGTGATAGAGAACAGGCTAAAGGCCAGACTACAACCATGTAAAAATTTGGTAATAGAGCTTGAAGCCAAGTAACAAGGGGTAGTGCTTATAAATGAATGGTGAATCTACAAACACAAAGTAACCAAGCAGTAAGCTACCAACATGCTGATCAAAAGATAGCCATCAATGCTCTTTATTAGTTCATAATAAGGAGAAATGAACTATTAAGGGGGCAATCCCATAATAAGAGATAGAGAAAGATGAATAAATAATGGTGATAATCAATAGTGATAGCCCATTTCTATAAATACCATGTGCAATATTGGGATATTGCCATTTTAGGGATAGTATGGAGGTATTCAGGTCATCATGGTATAGTTACATTTATTACAAAGGCATTGAGCAAGTATGACAGTGTGATCTTAAAAAGATAAGAAAATAACTAAGCAACAAGATGTATTCATGAGTGAACATTTTGGAAGGAACAACTTGGATTCTTTGGCAGGATTCAAAATAAATTAATTCTATGGGGATTAGTTAACATTTCTAGTTTCTTGTGCCATATCAAATTTCTAATAATTCATACCAAGATTCAAGATCATGTGTGACAATCAATATTGACAGTGGCTGTAGGTATCTACCTTGACAAAGAGGGAAGCATGGAGGAGGATATTGCAAAATAGAATGGATAGTTTGCAGTCACAAGAGGTTTAGGAGTGTTAGAGGCCAAGAATATCATAGAGGAAAATTTCTTATTTTATAAAGACTACCATAGAGCATATTGGTGTGAATATTGTAATTGTAGTGAAAGAGTGAAAGACCTCATACACCAAGATAAAGAGAAATCACAATCAAATGGTCTTGTAACAGAGGAATGATTTATTAATTATGACACTCATAGCATAAGCATATACTACAGGAGAAAGCCTTTCATAGATATAAAAAGAATAAATCTTGAAGCAAAGGACATTGTTATGCAACGTACAAAGATAGTGACTGTCACAAGAAAAGTGACATTGAGGGAATCCTCAAGGGAAAAAGCAAGGTTATAGGTAGTGAAACAATCTCTGCATTCAAAAAACCCAAACATTTGCAAAATTGAAACCCTCAATGATAGCAAATACATTCATTCCTTTCAGAGTAAAATCCAGACTTGTGAAGGGTAAGGGGCTACAAAAATTCAAAACCCAGAGTGCTATGCACATAGAGGAACTTGGCCACGAGGGCCTTCAATACCTGTAGCTGTATATAAGGTCATGACCATGAAGAATAGGGATCTTTTTATTTGCAGATTCTAGGTGAATAATGTAAGCGTGGATAAAATATACACAGAGAAATTAGAACATCCTCATTATCTTCTTCCATGAATGAGCTCAAAGTAACATTATATGAAGTATGAAGGGAATATTTACTATGAAAAATAACATGATCTTCTAAAAACTCAGTGTTTTTTCTATAAGTAAAGAGGTGAAGGCATCATTTTCTATTCATAGGATAGTGAAAATTACATTGATATTCACTATAATCATCTACAAAAAGCCCTTCATAAAACCCTCATTTCCAACAACATTTGAGCCTTAATCTGTATTCATTCATGGAGGTGCCTCTCTAAGTTGTGGTGTTTTCTAGAATGCTAAAAATGCAAATGAAGATGCATTGAGTCTTTTCGTGGGTTTTGACTATTAGGGTTTTCAAACCCTAATATGCTGATGAAAGTTTAGACATTTTTTTTGTCTATCTTTTAAATTATATGTATCATGTAACTAATGCATGACTATGGGATAAGACTTTAAGTCTTATGCCTTGCAATATGTCCCCTTTATATGATTTATGTCTTGTTTTTTATTTCTCCTTATGGGCCAAGCTTTTGAATTTTATTTTTGCATTAATTTAATGTAAATCAATTGAATTTAATGGTGTTATTATAAATCATTAAGTCAATTTGCTATTTCAAATGCAAAAAATTAAGTATCATTCTTTTTGAATGTATTTAAATGTGTTTGTTGAGCTTTTATGCTTTTTCAAGCATATAGGGGAGTTATGAGTGGTTATCAAAAATAAGGAGAATATATAGGAGAGCTTTTACTTGATTTTTGAGAGGTTGAGAGACATTTGGAGGGAATTCAGGCCTTTTTGACCAAGTTTGGAGATGGTTTTGCAAGCTTTATGATAGATTTGGTCAAAATTGACCTTTTCAAACATATTGGAGCTCTTTTAGGGAGGTTTCAGTTGCTAAAAAATGGGCTTTTTGGAGGGGAGGCATACGAGCTCAGAAGCTTCTAGTTCCATTTTTGGTGCAACTGCTTGGGGGTTGATGGATATATTCTCATTTTGACTCTTTTTGTGAGTTAGTTCTGAGATGTATTTTTCTGCTTAGTGACTACTTACAATCCTTTGGAGATTATAGCATGCTTTGTGACTCATTTTTGGGTATGAAATTTAGTGAAAGTCTTGGATGCCATTGACATGAAATATTTTCCTTCTTGTTTATTGCATTATTGTGTATTCCCCTATGATTGATCGCATTATCTGTGAGATGGTATTCATTTCCTCCTAACTTTGTCTTATGTCTTTGATTCCTTTATGCAAAAGTGTGTTGTTGCAGGTTGAAATTTGTGTCTTAAAAATGCAAAATATCTTTTAGCAGTGGGGATATTTTAACCCTTGAAGTTTGAGCTTTAAGACCTTTCTGTGAAGTACTTATGCAAGAACATACATTAATAGGTTGTGCAAGCTTGTTTTCTATCGTTGCCAGCACATGTTTACAGGCTAAGTTTCATAGTCCAGTTTAGTTTGGTGCATTACCATAGGAATAGTTTTCAGTTTATGTACTCCTTACTCCTTTTCCTAGAAAAAGTAGTAGTTTAGGTGATAACCAAAGGAGCTAGCCTTATTTGGAGATTCACTCCATTTGTTAGGTGACCCAAAACCTAGGAGTGATTCAATGTTTTCTCTAGAGTACTAACTCCTACAACTTAGCTTGTTAAATTTTATAGCTTGGTTAGGGTGCAACTCTAGTAGATAACAATTTTGGCACACCCAGTGGGACTGTTCAAATCAGGATAGTTTAAAGAATACATGTTACTACTAGTTTTTGATATGCAACTAGATATTTTTAGGCCTTTCAAAGGTTAATATCACCATATCATGGTGATTCTTAGTTTGGGAAGTAGTAGAAAATCCAGTGCATCATTGAGAATAACACAATATTGAGAAATTTCATGTTTTCTTAGTATTATTAGCCTTTAGAGGTGATACAAACAACACCGTGTCGACTCCAACCTTATAAAAGTTGGTTTCAATAGTCCAGATACCTACAAATAAATGAGGTTTGTTGTCTAGGATTCCTTTTACTTCATGTTTAAACTTTGCAATATCTAGTTGTCAGTATTATAATGGATTTTCACCTCCATTCCATGAAAATCATGCATATATGCCTTCCTACCAGCCTTATTACACAAAACAACTCATTGGTTTTATTCCAAGTGACCCTGCAACTACAAATTACTGACATTCTCATCATGTTTTCCACCCTTCCATCCCTACTTAATATCATTATCAGCCAATATATGATCAAAATCAACCCCAAGAAGAGGTTTGTTATGCCAACCATCATAATCATTTACATAATCAACCTCAAGAGTACCCTTACCAAAGTGTGTTGGATCTAATCCAATAGTTTGAACGCACATTGTGGGATCTGAGCCAAAGTCTTGACTATATGAAGATTAATGATATTGGTAAGGAATTCTCATACATGAATGGGATGTTGATTGACATCAAGAAGTAGAAAAATATCATTATGCAACAACAAGAAATGGCTGAATATGCCTATTTTATGATCAAGAGTTGAAGATGTAGAGGATGTAGTTTGAAGAAGGTCTTGAAGGGGAGATAATTGTTGAGGAGCAAATGAAGCTTTTTTCTGCTTGGGTGCAAAGTAGTCAAGCTTACTCAGACTATGAATGCCAACTACATGAGAAGAGTTTTGAAAAGTGGAGAGCTACTGCAAAAGAATAACAGATACAAACAACTCCTACTATTCTAGAGCTGCCTATTCAAGAAAAGGTTCATAATTATAAATTACCAAGTTTTAAGTAAAATGAGCCTCTTGACCCTCCTGTACCTAAGATTCCAAGTTTCATAAGCCTTCATCCTTTAAGGATTGAGGAAAGTAATCAGTTACAACATCCTAATATAGTAATAAAGCATCCCACTAATCAGGATAGCTTACTCAACATGGAGGAGACTAGAAAAATAAACTTGCTGCATTTAGCTATGGAGCAATATAGATTATAACAACACAGGTTTGAACAAGAGAAGACCTCTCAAGATGGATCTTCCTTTTTTTTGGCTGATGATCCTCCTACTTTTGTTGGGATTGATCTACATGTTTCAATAGTTTAGCCTAGACAACAAGAGGAGAAAGTGAAAGTGGTTGTTGAAGAAGAGCAATGTACAACCAAATTTGATATTTTTGAGCATAATATGGATGAAAAGGCTAATATTGAGCTTTATTAAGAGATGTGCACTGATATAATCAAACATTTTTGTTCAAAATTGGATGAAAAGGAATCAGATCTATTGGAGGAGTTTCGCAGTCATGGTAAAATTCAACAATAAGCTTACAAGTTTGAACAAGAAACTTCTCATGAACCTGACTTGCAATGTCTTATATGGTTAGAAGAGATTCCTTTCTACTATATAGAAGAGCTGGAAGCTAATATACCAATTGAAAGTCTATTTCAAGAGGCCATTTCATTGTTTGAACACTTGCTCGCCTTCATTGAAGAGGAAAAATCTGTTTTGGAGTGTATCTCTTTGAGTGATAATGAGGGTTTTAAGGTTAAACAAGATGATTTTAAGGGCCTTTGAAGAGTTGATAGCTTTGATGAGTTATTAGCTACCCTAGTGGAAGAGGATTGTCCACTCACTGTGGAGGAGGATTCAATATGGTAGGTTATTATGCATGGTGAAGGTAATGTTGTTATTTCTAAGCATTCAGATTGTTTTCTTTCTAGTCCAACATATGGAACAACAGTGAATGTGCAAGTAGCCAACAATGAAAGCTCAATCTTTGTCCTTTCAAGGGGTTGTCCAATTAGATATTTAGCCTAGATGGAGTCTAATAAAGTACCAATGGTTGATCTTGCACCCATGCATGAAGGTACAACTGAAGATAGTATCAAGGATGTGCTGGAAGTTGGACAAGAGTATGTTCAACTTACTTATCCTCCTTTGAACAACAATTCATATGATTAGTTTGATGAGGTAAGTGAACTTATTTACCTCTTCAAAGGGGCAGTGTATAATCTTGTTGAACTTTCCTTTGTGTCCCATCTTTGCTTAGCTATCCTTAATCATGCAAGTTATTGTATATTGAGAATAAAGGGCAGCTACTTTAGTCTTCCTGTAGATGGTTTTGTTTTAATGGTTTTGTCTTACTATTAGTGTAGGGTAGGTTTCTAGATGCAAGTTTTGAATTCCCTAAGTGTTTCTAGATAATGTTCATTTTGCATTTTTGGTGTTTCAATAAGTTTCAAAGGTCTTTTGCACTTATCTACTAAATTACAATATTTTTTTGAGGATTGTTTTCAAGTTGTGTCAGCTTTAGGTGAATCTATGCCTAATGGATAAGTTATAGGAAGCTGGTCTGATGTTTAGCAGGAAAACATATAGTAGATGTCACCAAAAATATTACCTTATTTTGCTAATAGCTCATTCAGGTAGAGCTTTCTAATTTTTAAATGAAAAGATAAGACCTACATTTTTACTTTTTCTAAATTACATTCATGTGCATCAAATTTTTTAGAAAGATTACATTATCACATTACATTCATGCAGATGCATGTATAACATAGGAGATGATTCAAAAAATCTTTTCAACAAAATAGTAATCTTTATTGACAATGTAAATGTATAAGGTCTCACACAAGTCATGAGACTAACTGTTTTAATGTAAATGAAAGAAAATATTATACATTTAAAGATATTAATAGAAAGGAATTCACATATAGAGAAGAGAGACCAATCATTTCCTGAATGACTGGTTCTAGTTGAGTTGCCCTGCATCTTTTTCAGCATTGTTCTTGTCCTACTTCCAGCTTCAACCTCCTTGTTGCTCCTATTTTCCTACATTTGAGAGAAGAAATGTTGTTAGAGAAATGAAAGGTCTTCAATCCATATATACACATACCTCCTTAAACATACAATATGATCCTCAAGTACACTAAAAAACTAGCATCAGTTAAGGCATATCGAAGATGTTAGGAAAATAAAAGGATTATCAAACACCTCTACCATATGCATATATTTTTTCAATTTGTTTGCTTCTTGTGTAGATATAGGAAAAGTAATGTTGTTTTGTTTCATCAAATTACAACATGTGGGTTAAAATGTGGCTCGTTGATCCTAGAATGGTGCCCTTTTTTATTTTAAGAGGCATTAGAATGTAATCAAATGGAACAATTCTGATCAAGAACCTATTCTTGATGCATTAAAATTAGTATAGAAACTATTTACTCGATCAACCTTCATTATTAGATTCAAAAGAGGCAACAAAACTGAGTAATCAAATAATCAGTCACATGAAGCAATAATGAGTTCAATTGAGCTTATTTAGGAGTGAAACACAATTTCAAAATCATCATATTAGCATGGCTATAAAGTCATAGAGAATAGGATAAAGGTCATACTACAACCATGTCAAAATGTGGTAACAGAGCTTGAATCCAAGTAACAAGGGGTAGTGCTTATAAAGGAATAGTGATTCTAAAAACACAAAGTAACCAAGCAATAACCTACCAACATGTTGATCAAAATATAGCCATCAATGCTCTTTATTAGTTCATAAGAAGAAGGAGCAGTGAACTATTAAGGGGGAAATCCCATAATAAGAGAGAGAAAAATGAATAAATAATGGTGATAATCAATAGTGATAGCCCAATTCTACAAATACCATGTGCAATCCTAGGATATTGCCATTTTAGGGATAGTATGGAGGTATTCAAGTCATCATGGTACAATTACATTTATTACAAAGACATTCAACAAGTATGACAGTGCGATCTTAAAAAGATAAGCAAATAACTGAGCAACATGATGTATTCATGAGTGAACATTTTGGAAAGAACAACTTGGATTCTTTGGTAGGATTTAGAATAAATTAATGCTATGCGGATTAGTTAGCATTTCCAGTTTCTTGTGTCATATAGAATGTCTAATACTTCATACTAAGATTCAAGATCATGTGTGAGTCAATATTGAAAGTGGCTGTAGGTATCTACCTTGACAAAGAGGGAATCATGGAGGATGATATTTAAAAATAGAATGGAAAGTTTGTAGTCACGAAAGGTTTAGGAGTGCCAGAGGCCAAGATCACAGAGGACAACTCGTTATTTTATAAAGACTAGCACAGAGCATATTGGTGTGAAGATTGTAATTGCAGTGAAAGAGTGAAAGACCTCATACACCAAGATAAAGAGAAATCATAGTCAAATGTTCTTGTCATAGAGGAATGATTTATTAACTATGACACTTATAGAATAAGAATATACTATAGGAGAAAGCATTTCATAGATACAAAATGAATAAATATTGAAGCAAAGGACATTGTTATACAACCTATAGAGATAGTGACTGTCACACGAAAAGTGACATTGAGGGAATCCTCGAGGGTGAAAGAAAGCTTATGGGCAGTGAAACAATCTCTGCATTTAAAAAACCCAAATATTTTCAAAATTGAAACCCTCAATGATAGCAAATACATTCATGCCTTTTAGAGTAAAATCTCAGCCTGTGAAGGGTAAGGGGCTACAAAAATTCAAAACCTAGAATGCTATGCACGTAGAGGAACTTGGCCATGGGGGCCTTCAATACCTGCAGTTGTATATAAGGTCGTGGCCATGAACAATAGGGAGCTTTTTATTTGTAGATTCTAGGTAAATAATGTAAGTGTGCATAAAATATACATAGAAAAATCAGAGCATCCTCATTATCTTCTTCCATGAATGAGCTCAAAGTAACATTATATACAGTATGAAGGGAATATTTATTGTGAAAAAAAACATGGTATTCTAAATTCTCAGTCTTTTTTCTATAAGTAAAGAGCTTGAGGCATCATTTTGTATTCGCAGGATAGCAAAAATTACCTTGATATGCAAAATCGTCTGTAGAAAGCCATCATTCCCAACAACATTTGAGCCCTAATTTGTATTCATTCAGGGTGGCACCTCTCTAAGTTGTTTTTTTTAGAATGCTAAACATGCAAATGAAGATGCATTGAGTGCTGTCATGGGTTTTGAATATTAGGGTTTTCAAACCCTAATATGCTGATGAAAGTTTAGAATTTTTTTTGTTTATCTTTTAAATTATATGCATCATGTAACTAATACATGCCCACAAGATAAAACTTTAAGTCTTATTCCTTGTAATATGTCCCCTTTATATGCTTTATGCTTGTTTTTTATTTCTCCTTATGGGCCGAGCTTTCGAATTTATTTTTTGCATTAATTTAATGTAAAGCATTTGACTTTAATGGTGTTATTATAAATCATTAAGTCAATTTGCTATTTCAAATGCAAAAAATAAAGTATCTTGCTTTGTGAATGTATTTATGTGTTTGTTGACCTTTTATGCTTTTACAAGCATATAGGGGAGTTTTGAGAGGTTATCAAAAATAAGGATAATATATAGGAGAGATTTTACTTGCTTTTTGATAGGTTGAGAGACATTTGGAGGGAATTTAGGCCATTTTGACCAAGTTTGGAGATGGTTTTGTATGCTTTATTATAGATTTGGTCAAAATTGACCTTTTCAAACATATTGGAGCTCTTTTAGGGAGGTTTCAATTGCTAAAAAAATTGATTTTTGGAGGCATACAAGCTTAGAAGCTTCTAGTTCCTTTTGTGGTGCAATTGCTTGGGGATTGATGGATATATTCTCATTTTGACTCTATTTGTGAGTTAGTTCTGAGATGTATTTTTCTATTTAGTTTCTACTTACAGTCCTTTGGAGATTATAGCATGCTTTGTGACTCATTTTTTAGTATGAAATCAAATGAAAGCCTTGGATGTCATTTACAATCCATAAATATAAAAAAAGAGCAACAATCAAGGTTAGCAATATTGATTTTCAATGAATCACATTACACCTAAATGATGAACAAGAAATTTTACAAGTATTCATATATTTCCTATCTTCACATACCAAAGATATGCATGCATGCAAGTTACTACATATGTTGTCTTAAGAAATTTACAATGCATCATCACTCATGAACTCATCACAAGCTTTAATCTTGACATCGTCATCTTCTGCTTCATTATATTCCCATTTTATTATCCTATTAGCAGGAAAAACAATATTCAAAGCATCCTCCTTTTCAGGGGATAGGAATCTCTAATCCACCTCCTCAATGGGAATATGTTTTACAGACTCCTTAGAAACATTAACCTCACTTCCTTGCTAACTTGTTGAATAAGTGACCAATGGGGTGACTGCAGGTTGCTTACTTGTCTCTTTTGTCTTCACTTATTGACCTTGAGCTGAGGATTGAGCATGTGTTGGCTCCTTATTTGTGCATCATGATGTTGTTTGGGAACTTTAGGATATATTTCAACTTGTTTTACTTTGTCAAAGAAACACTTATCCTTGAAATTTCCTAACAACATTTTACCCTACACATATTTATCTAGTATCTCAAAATAAGGGTTGACATAGAAAGGGTTTTCTTTTAGCATCTTTTCTTCAATAGATTTTTTTTTTCTCCATGCATTCTTTCTTTCATCAACTTCAACATTAGAGGATAAATTTCTAATTACATCTTCTTGATACAAGAATTGATGCTGCTTGCCCAAAAATCCTCTTGCTCTTCTTTCAACATTAATAACCCCCTTAGGATCACAACATCTTATTACATCTTGTTTCATCCTATATTTTTTTAAGAGAGAACCAAACCTCTCAATGCCCTCCTTTGATGTGCATGTAAAATAGGAAAATCCACAATTGGGGTTTATCAAAGATGCCTTCCTTGAATTTTTTAAATATTCTTTTTCCATGGCATCAAGCTGCCACATTATCTCCATAAATGCTTTCCTATGAGACACATACATAGGTAGTTGGTGAGGTGGCACTAGGGATCCATAAATCCTTATTGTAGTATACCTAGGTGTGAAGATACTAATTTCCCCAATTGAAATTTTGTGTAGTGTCTTGCTCATTGTAATGCCTGTCATGCAAACCCCAAAGGACAAAACAATGCACACATTTTTTTAAAAAATAATACAAAGTACACATAAATATGAACCCTCAAAACATAATTACATTACACATTAGCATCATAATGTCAAGTCCTCTGGGGCACACGAGGTCACATCACATAAACAACTCATAACAGAAGATTACAAATAAAGATAAATAACTTAATAAATCTTACATCCATCATAAACATTACAATATCCATCTACAAAGGTACAACTATGTAACCATAAGTAATAATATAATTACATCGCATGATACTACCATAATAAACCTCATAAATTATGAATGGTTACAAAGGTTCATATACAAAACATCATCATTTAATACATTACATGTTCTCAATAAAAGAAATACAATCAATCCTCCCATACATGTGGGATAAAGACATAGTACAAATAATGTTTGAAATATAAGATGAATATTAGTTACAAGCTCCATCTGAAGAATGATGTGAAGAATGAATGTTGATGGGGAACCCAATGGGTGTGGAGCATGTTCCACCCAACCATGTGGGTTTAGAAAAACCCACCCCCCATGCTCAAAGGTTCCAAGGAAGTAAGCATAGCCATAAATGCCATAAGACAACTCCAATAAAGAATAACATAGTACAATAACTCCAAAAGCAACATCAAAGTAAACATAGATCATAAACAACAACAACAAGGAACCACTCCATATAACCAAAGAGCCATAAATCAAATAACAAATAAACCAAGGCAATAACCATTAACCACATGCCAAGTAAACCAAAGAGACAATCATAATACACTTCCAAAGGCAACCAAGAAAACAAGGCATAAGGGCATCTAGTGGAGAGTGTCATCACATAGCCTACATGGGTTATCCTGGCCCTTCGTCCAACATGAGCCACTATCCCCCATCTATTGTTATCCTAGCCCTTCCTCCTAATTGAGACACTAGCCCCATAGGGTGACTCATGTAGACCCATTAACCTCTCCCGAGGACAAGGTTATGACTTTGTCGACCACAACCTTCTCAGTCTACCATTAGTTTGTGATAGCCCTAATGACTAGATGAGGTATCCATGATTATCTTATATGTTTTTACTACCCATCCCCCTAAGTTCTATTATTAGTTTTTCACTTGTTAATCTACTCTTACGTGGGTTATCTTGAGCCCTTCCTCCTTCTGAGGCTCTGACCCCCATGAAGAGCCACTCTCCCTGAGACCCCAAAACATAACAAAATCAAAGCAAGGGTTGTACCATAAAGAACAAAGAATTTATCTCAACCAAATACATGTGAGGCATTACCCATCCCGCTAAAACATAATCAAAATATCAATAAAACTCATACATCCCTTCCAAAATAATAATACCAAAATACTTGCCACATCAAGGGCACATAAAGAGAAAAACATTAACTGTCAAATTTAATTCAAGCCTTTGGAAGTCTACAACCTCCCTAAGTGGGTTCCTAAAACAACCAAGGTTCCCACATCGAAAAGGCCAAAACAATAATAAGGTAAAAATAACAAGATCATCCAACAAATTTATAGGATTTCATAACTCAACAAGACACATTAATTTTCGTACATTGCTTTTGCAACACAAAATCAACAATTGATTAATTCTATTTTCTAATCCTCATTTTCCTCAATATGATTTGAAATAAAGGTTCAATAATAGTTTGACCTAAATATTTAATTTTGCTTCTTTTTAATTAACTAACATCACTAAACTTCATAGATTCATAGTCATTCAAGAATTAATATATTCTAATATTATATTTCATATATATATATAATTGTGTATATATATTAAAATATATGTATATATAATTTTCTATTTTATTTAATTAATTCCCAATTGTACCAAAATAAAGAATAATTCCAGAAAAAAATACCTATAACTATATATATATTTATATTTATATATATATATATAAATCATTACAAAAAAATTGCATAAAATAAAAATTTTATTACACAGCTATGTACAAGAGGTGCGCACACAGTCCCAAGGACTATGCATAACAGTTCTTTGGACTGCTGTGGCAGTCCTTAGGACTATGCTTAGCCATCCTTCTATGACAGTCTTTAAGACTACTATGGTAGTCCCAAGGGCTGTTGTGTGCGCCAAGGACTTGGGGCCGGTATGACTAAGGTCGACCCTCCCCCAACAAACATTAATTTGACCCTTAAAAAAATAAATTCAAGCAGTATAATTTTTTTTTTAAAACAGAAAATCCGGCCCATACAAAAATTCAAACTACCATTAATATATATATATATATATATTCTAGAACAAAATTCAGAAGAACAAAATCAATATATTTGAATGTATATATATATTATATATATATATATACTCAAGGGTATATATATATGTATATATACATATGAATATATATTCAAAACCATTTTCTCTCAAAGGGGAAATAAATTTCCCAAAACCAAATTTATACACACACTGAACATTTTCACAGGTTCAAACAATAATTTTTTTTTTATAGCCAGATTGTAAAAACACAGAACATTTTAAGAAACCTAGTTTAATTTCTTCCATTTGCTTGCAATCCAGAAAGATTTCCAAAACCCCATAAGAATACTTTTCTTTCACATAAAACATATTTCTTTATTTTTATTTTTCTTTTGAATCAAAAAACTAAAGAATAAGGAAATGGAACCTAGAGTCGTGCGCCTGTTGAAAATTTGACAAAGCTTTGCTTGATCAAAATATCCTTTTCAAAGAGCTCTCATTCCTCCCTCTAGAACTTCTTCACCCGATTCCCTTGACCAATCTTCTAATCTAAAATTTACTTTAGAAGAACCTCTCTTCCAAAACAATGAAAAACTAAATAAATTTCTACAGAAAAGAACGAGAGAGAACCCAATTCCCAAAACTCAATATTTTTTGTGTAACTTTTGTCTCCCATCCATGAAAAATCTCTCAAATTTTCTATTAAATAAAAATGTATCTTCTTCTTTTTCAAAAACTCCAAAAATCAAAATTAAAAGAAATTTTCTAATTTTATTCCCTGCTTTACAACCAAACTCAACACTCATTGGTCCTTTTCATCTTTTCTTTCTTTTATTGATTTTTTCCCATTTAACAACACTTTTTGTTTTAATTTGATTTTGTAGTTTTACTTGCAATTCACACAATTTAATTTATTTAATTAATTTATTTCATAATTATTCTCAACATGCTCTATTAATTAAATTATCAAAATACTAATTTTAAATAATTTAATTTAAACTTTTCCATTTATTTATCTTTAATAAATATATGGCTTTTAAAATAATAATTTTATATTTTAATACAAACTATTCCAACCATTAATTAACATCATTCAATTATTTAAATTACATCATAGAAAACAACAATGTAAAATAAATACCAAAGGTACACTCACACAAACCACTATAATAAAATGTGAAATGACCAAGGTTAAAGATGCACAATACCACTAAACAAAAGGCGAGTAGACAAAACATGGGATAGGGTGACTTCCTTGTCATCTCTATTTCAACATCATGCCCATGGGGTAATTTGATGCTCGCCCTATCCTACCAAAGTAGGTGGAATCAAGACTATGTACCTGCAATTCTTGCATACAAACCAGGTTGTGTACAACATGTATATGTATATAATCAAAACATCATATCATGAGAAGGAATTGCAACATAACAGGGCACTCATAAATGAGTGGTGCTACACTATCCTTTCACCAAAATTATACTAACAATTACAACATTAAATGTAAAGTAACATTGCTAAACTAAACTGATCACATCATATCATCATAGAATGATTAATAATCCACTGCATCATAATATACTAATGAAATCAAATTAAGCATCTCCAAACCAAATGTAACCATAATGTCATATCAAATATCCATGTCATCAAATGAAGTAGCATAAACCTCAATCAATCTAAACTATCCAATCCACCAATCCAGACAATAAGTAATAACTATCACAGTCTCAAGGTATCAAGCAAAAGCATAGAAAGATAACAAGTCCAAACAAGAATATGAGGGGTATTACATCCTCCCCCCAATGAATTCGGCTTGCTCCTGGAAGCCAGTAAACAAGGGTAAGATTCCCTGATTTGGGAGGCATCCTTCCATGTTGCTAAAGTCTCATCATTGGGGCACCACTGGACCCACACCTGCTCAATATCCCTACCTTTGAGAGCAAGTCTCCTACACTGCAACATGGCCACAGGCTCTAGAGCTAGTTTCCCATCCTCAACCTGTAGAGCATTCCAATCAAGTACGTGAGTAACATAAGGAAAATATGGTCTAAGGACTGAAACGTGAAAACATCGCGAATCCGTGACAGACTAGGTTGCAAGGCCAGGCAGTAGGCAACAGGACCAATTCTTTCTAATACCTAAAATGGTCCAACAAAGTGGGGCACAACCTTAGAACCCTTTCCAAAATGAATAGGGCTCTTTAATGGTTGAACATGAAGAAACACTCGATCTCCAATTACAAGCTACCGATCAACTCTGTGTGCATCAAAATACTTCTTCCTATCTTGAGCCGCTACAAGATGCTCTCAGATGCGAGCTACCTGTTGCGCCATATCTTGAAGCATTTCAGGTCCAAGGAGAACCCTATCCTCTAATCAATCCCAACTCAAAGGGGTATGACAAGGATGATTGTACAAATCTTGAAATGGAGCCATGTCGATCGAGCTATGATAACCATTGTTATAGGAAAACTCGACCAAGTGCAGATAATCTTCCCAACAAGATTGTTGGTCCATGACATACATGTAGAGCATATCCTCAAGAACTTGATTGACTCTCTCAGTTTTACCATCTATCTCAAGATGGTAGGCAAAACTAAAGTTCAACTTAGTCCTTAAGGACCACTGCAAAGATGTCCATAATGTGGATGTGAATACTAGATCTTTGTCAGAAATAATTATTTGAGGTATCCCATGCAATCGAACAATGTCTTCCATGAACACCCTGGCCACCATAAAAGTAGTATAAGAAGATTGGATAGGAGAGAAATGGGATACCTTGGTCAACCTATCAACAATGACCATGATAGCTTCATGTCGCCTGGAAGACATAGGAAAGTCGACAATGAAATCCATAGAGATAATGTCCCACTTCTATTCTGGAACAAGATGAGGTTGTAACAATCCTGTCAGCTGATGATGCTCAGCCTTAACCCTATGACATTCTAGACACCTAGCCACAAAATCCATGATATCACACTTCAATCATGCCCAAAAATATAGTGAGCATAGATCAACATACATTTTCTTAACTCTAGGATGTGTCGAATAAGGAGCCCGATGAGCTTCAGTCAAGATTAGGGTGTGAAGACCCTCTAGAGGAGGTACATACATTTAGCCTGCATAGTGAAAAACACCATCTGAGCCCAATGAGTAACCAGAAAATTTACCTTCCAACGCTCTACCTAACTCAATCTCTGATTTCACCACTTGATACCAATTATCTGAAGGAAGAGCTACAAGGATTTGACTCCTCAAATCAACCTCAAGAGCCACAACAAAAATCTCATGCTTGCATTGACTCAATGCATCTTCATCCACATTCTCCTTGCCCTAGATATATTTTACTTCAAAATCATATTCGCACAAGAATTCCATCCACCTTCTCTGTCTTGTGTTCATGTTCAGCTGCATGAAGATGTATTGCAAACTATGATGATCTGTATGCAACTCAAACCAATGCCCTAGGAGGAATTGTCGCCATCTTACCAAGGCATGTACAACTATGGCCAACTCCAAATCATGTGTGGGGTAGTTTAGTTCATGATCCTTAAGTTTCCATGATTCATAAGCAATCACTCGCCCTTCTTGCATCAACACAACCCCTAATCCTTCCAAAGAAGCATCCATACAAACAACAAAGTCACTTGTCAAATCTAGTACTACTAAGATTGGTGCCCTAGTCAGCTTTTCCTTAAGAGTTTGGAATGCTAACTAACATTGATTGGACCAAATAAATTTCTTTCCCTTCCTCTGGAGAGAGGTGATAGGATGTACCATCCTAGAAAAGCCTTTGACAAACTGCTGATAATAGCCTCCAAGTCCTGTGTAACTGTGAATTTCTGAGACATTTGTGGATGTGGGAAAATCCACAATGGCCTAAATCTTTGTAGGATCAACTGAAATTCCCTCGCCTGAAATCACATGGCCCAAATATTGAACTTCAATCTTATAAAAGTCACACTTTTCCAAGTTGGAAAATAATTGATTGTCCCTTAAGCATTGCAACACCTATTTTAGATGTTCCTCATGTTCTTCCATAGACTTGGAATAGATTAGAATGTCATCAAGAAAAACAAGGATGAATCTATCCAAGTACATTCAAAACACTGCATTCATTAAGCTCATGAAGATTGAAGGTGCATTCATTAACTCAAATGACATCACAGTGAACTTGTAATGTTTGTATCGAGTGTGAAATGTTGTTTTACAAATATTTTCATCCGCAATCCACAACTGATGATATCCTAATTTGAGATCAATCTTAGAAAGCACCTTCACCCATTTTATCTGATTGAAAAGATCATCAATTCTAGGCAAGGGATATCAGTTCTTCACCATTAATTTGTTCAACTACCTATAATTAATACACAAGCGGAGATAACCATCCTTCTTCTTCACGAATATCACAGGTGCTCCCCAAGGGGAAACACTTGGGCAGATAAACCCCTTAGCCAACAACTCCTCTAATTGAAAATTGAGTTCTTGAAGTTCCTGTTGTCATCCGATATGGAGCTCAAGATATCGGCTCAACTCTAGGTACCAGATCAATCTTGAAATCTATATCCCGTTTTGGTAGCATACGAGGTATCTCACCTAGAGACACATCAAAAAAATCCTTAAGGAGAGGGTAATCATCCAATGACACCCCTTGACTATCCTCTAACTCTAGATCACTCATAGATATTGCAAAAAGCTAACAACCCTATCAGAAGTACCTTTTAAGCTGCATGGTAGAGATCATTCACAATGAAATGGGTCTTTGAATACCCATGATCTGCACCTCCTTTCCGGAATCATCAATGCACTGCACTGCTTGACAGTGATAGTGTATCATAGCATGATGTGCACTCAACCAATCCATGCCCAAGATGATGTTGTATGAGCCGAGTGTAACGATTCTGAGGTCCACTTTAGTTTTCAATGCCTCTATACTCAAACTACAACCCTACACAAGCTTCTCTACAACAAGCTTTGACCCTGAGGCCAATTCAACCTGTCATTTAATGCCTTGACTAGTTGCCACCAGTCTACATCACTCAACTACTAAAGGAGATATAAAAGAATTAGATGCACCATAATCAAAGAGTATAGAAATGCTAGTATTATGCAACACACTTGATGTCTCAATGACGGTGCTCTAGTGGTCTACTAGTCGATTATCCACTTTCGCAAAGACACGATGAGATCTCCTGCATCGCCGACTGTCAGCTCTGATCCAACTAGTCTTTGATTAAATCCTGAGGCACTCTTTTGTGGACACAATCTAGCGATATGCCCTTGCTTCCCACATGAGTACCAACCAGTACCTCTGCCAAATCCTCTGCCCCCTGATGGAGAGTTTGACTACTGAAAGCTTCCTTGACTTAGTGTTGACTAAAAACTAGGTGTAGGCTGCAAAAAATGCTCCTGATGAGCTCAATTCTAGCTTTTATCCCTACGAAACTAAGAATTGCCACCCTGTTGAGAATGAGAGTTTTTTATTCTTTGATTGTGACTGTTGTTGATGTTGTTGTTGTTGATGTTGCTGACCCCCTTTAGAGGGTGTATACATGTTCCTAGAAGATCCTCTAGCCTGTGACTGACCTCCATGAGTGCTAAAACCAGGTGTAGGTGCATTTCCAATCTGTACTCCAATGTGACCACCCAAGGCCATGGCCAAATTCTCCTCTACCAAACGAGCCTTTTCAATTGCAATTTCCATTGTCTTTGGTTCAAAGGCTTGCACGCCACCACTAATGCGGACATTTAAGCCCCGAACAAAATGCTACACTAACATCCCTTCATCATGGCTGATCCATACATACTGCTTCAATTCATAGAAGTGCCACTCATACTATTCCACGAACATCGACATCTGCCTGAGGTCATGAAACTCATCAGCCCTACATTTCCTCCAATGATCATAAAGGAAGCGATCCCTGAACCTGTCCAGAAATTACTCCCGTGTGACTATGCTAATATCCAGATGTAAATTTTGCTCTTCTAGCCACCACCAAGTGGATGCGAAACCTCGTAGATGAATAAATACGCACTGAGCTTTGGTATTGCTACCATAGGGGTGCATTATGAAGCATCGATCCAAATCAATTAACCATGTTTCTGCTTTCAAACCTCCTCCAGAACCATCAAATGTAGGCGGGTATGCTCTCATCAAATCTCTCATATGACCAACTATCACTACATCCTGATCCATAGTTATTTCCCCCTGCCTTGACGACCTTTCCATTTCTCTCTTGACCCGCTGCTCCTCCTCTTGCTTGGGTCCCAATAGATCAAGAATTTCTCCAAGAATGTGCTACAACTATCCATCTAAACTAGGCTATTCTGGATTTTGACCACCACCTAATGGATTGCTTTGAAGACTCTATTGTTCCTCATGCTTAGAACCATGGGAACTAGGAGCTAAAGGACTTTACTAGTTTTCTCTATGACCAGCACCACAGCCTCTTCCTTGGCCACGTCCTCTACCTCGAGGCATATTTCTACGCAACAAGATAAAGGTACACGCGAGCTCAAGAGTCAAACATAAAGGTTACCTAATGGAATTATCTACTAAGAGACCCCAATGTTTGCAAACCTTGGCTCTGATACCAAGTTGTAATGCCTATCGTGCAAATCCCAAAGGACAAAACAATGCACACATTTTTTTTAAGAAATAATACAAAGTACACATAAATATGAACCATCAAAACATAATTACATTACACATTAGCATCATAACATCAAGTCCTCTAGGGCACGCAAGGTCACATCACATAAAAAAATCATAACAAAAGATTACAGATAAAGCTAAATAACTTAATAAATCTTACATCCATCATAAACATTACAATATCCATCTACAAAGGTACAACTATGTAACCATAAGTAAAAGTATAATTACATCGCATGATACTACCATAATAAACCTCATGAATTATGAATGGTTACAAAGGTTCATATACAAAACATCATCATTTAATACTGTGAAAGGTTGAATGTGAGTGTTAGAAAATGAGCAGCAAGTAAAAGAGTGCAAATAAACACCAAAACAACCTACACCTCAAGATTAGCCTAAGTTGGAAACAAAACAAGATAAAAGCAACAAATGGAATGTTATACCTTGTCTCAAATCGATCCTTTCGTTGGCCCTTCGATCTTTGATGTGTATGCTCCTTGGATGGCACAAGATGCAAGCTAAATAATGTTGTGAGGATGAGTGCAAGTGGATGAAAACAAGAAAATGGCTAAGTGTAGATTGAGAAACAAAATTGCAAGAGTTTGGCTAGAAAAATGATCTCCCCCAAAATAAGAGAAAAGAGGGGGTATTTATAAGAATTTTGAGAATTCCTAGAAGAGATGGATGGCCAAGATTGATCCACTAAATATCAAGATGTAGGGCTAAGGTGAGTTGAGAACTCACAAGGCCTCACATCTTGACATGTGGCATGTGATATAGCCCTAAAAGGTGAAGTGGACATGAGGTGGAAGGAGAAGTACATGACATGGAGGGGGGTACAAAGTACCGTGGGATTGGACAAGATCTCCTCATAAAGGAGGTACTTGTCCCCATGTGGGAGAGAGGACATGTGAGGAATTAAAAATTCCTCAAATATTCTCATGGGGAAGAGGGAAGGAATTTAAAATTCCTCAAATGCATTGGGGGATTAAATGTGAATTAAAAATTCACATAGGGAAGGGAGATGCCTTGTCAAAAAAGAAAAGTATTTAATAGGGTTGACTCAATTAGGTGATTAGGATTGTGCAAGCACTTGATTAGACTAATTAATGAAGATTAGAAGAGAGTTAGATTTCACATGTGACTTGATGTGACAAGTAAAAGATCACATAGGGAAGAGTAATGAAGGATTAGAGGAGGGTTAGGTGGCTAAGAGAGATTAGAGGCCAACTTGTAAAAGTTGGAGGATGTGACACATCCTAATCAAGAATTAGGCATGTGCACATCCTAATGATGGGATTAGAAGAAGGATTAAGATAAGATAAAAATGATGGAGGATGTGACATGAGGGGAATTAAATAAATGGAATATTTATTTAATTCAATTGGTGGAATGAGGATTAAAGAGATAAGGTATTATTGATTAAATACCTTAGGGATTTGGTAGAATTAAAGATATTAATTAAATAATAGCAGTATTACTTAATTAATGAAAATAAGATGAAAGGGCATGAATTTGGATAAATTAAGTGTCCAAATTTAGACGTCTACAAATACATTACAAATTATTAATAAAAGAAATACAATAAATCCACCCATACCTATGGGATAAAGACATAGTACACATAATGTCTGAAATACAAGATGAATATCAGGTACAAGCTCCATCTGAAGAATGCTATGAAAAATGAATGTTAATGGGGAACCCAATGGGTGCAGAGCACATTCCACCCAACCACGTGGATTTAGAAAAACCCACCCCCCATGCTCAGAGGTGACAAGGAAGTAACCACGACCATAAATTCCATAAGACAACTCCAATAAACAATAACATAGTACAATATTCATTTTCAATATTCATTTTCAATGACTCACATTACACCTAAATGAAGAACAAGAAATTTTACAAGTATTCATATATTTCCTATCTTCACATACCAAAGATATGCATGCATGCAAGTTACTCCATATGTTGTCTTAAGAAAGTTACAATGCATCATCACTCATGAACTCATCAAAAGCTTTAATCTTGACATCGTCATCTTCTGCTTCATTATATTCCCATTTTATTATCCTATTAGCAAGAAAAAAAATATTCAAAGCATCCTCCTTTTTACAGGATAGGAATCTCTAATCCACCTCCTCAATGGGAATATGTTTTGCAGACTCCTCAGAAACATCAATCTCACCTCCTTGCTAACTTGTTGAATAAGTCACCAATGGGATGACTTGCGGATTGTTTACTTGTCTCATTTGGGAACTTTAGGATTTATTTCAACCTTTTTTTACTTTGTCAAAGAAACACTTATCCTTGAAATTTTCTAACAACATTTTACCCTACACATATTTATCTGGTATCTCAAAATAAGGGTTGACATAGAAAGGATTTTCTTTTAGCATCTTTTCTTCAATAGATTTTTCTTTTCTCCAGGCATTCTTTCTTTCAGCAACTTCTACATCCGAGGATAAATTTCTAATTATATCTTCTTGATACAAGAATTGATGCTGCTTGCCCAAAAATCCTCTTGCTCTTGTTTCAACATTAATAACCCCCTTAGGATCACAACATCTTATTACATCTTGTTTCATCCTATATTTTTTAAAGAGAGAACCAAACCTCTCAATGCCCTCCTTTGATGTGCATGTAAAATAGGAAAATCCACAATTCGGGTTTATCAAAGATGACTTCCTTGACTTTTTGAAATACTATTTTTCCATGGCATCAAGCTGCCACACTATCTCCATAAATGCTTTCCTATGAGACACATACATAGGTAGTCAATGAGGTGGCACTAGGGATCAATAAATCCTTATTGTAGTATACCTGTGTATGCAGATACTAATTGCCCTAATTGAACTTTTGTGTAGTGTCTTGCTCATATTCCAAGGGCCTCAAAATTTATTTTACACATGTTGAAATTTTGTAAACAGGCTTTAAGCCCAATTGCTCCAGTACACTAAATTTAAACCCATTGCAAAATGTAGTATAGTAAGAATAAAGATAGTGAACATCCCATTTATGCATCCACAATTGTATAGGAAAATCATTGTCCATATTATCCCTTTCTCTCAACTTCATTAAATTCATCATTACCTTTCTACCTCTCCATAATAGCATATGCATCAACAAGGAGTAGTGTTTGAAAGATAATAGAGGTGTTGTATCTTTCAATTTTATCAAGTCCTCATGCAATTGATCAACAATATAAGAGGCATAGTCATATTCATGTTCTAATACTTGTTTTGTATGCCAATTTACATGACCTTCAAAGCAACATCCATTTTTATATCAAACTTCTTATGCAAAAACTTGACAAAATGCAGAGTCTATATTCTTGAAGTAATCTTCAAAATCGTCATAGTCAAATGGCTCAAACTCCTTAGCACTAAATGACACACCATTATTTTTCAAATCACACCTCCTATGTCTTGGAATTTTTATTTTCTATATGCAAACTTATTTTTCTCATATTCATTGTACAATGCATGAAATTTTATTGACTCAAAACCATATGGGTTCAAATTGAAAACTTCCACTATTTGGCATCTTGTAATTTCCAGCATGGGAACAAAGTCTAGAAATCTCTTGATTATCCTATCAGTAGGTTCATAATACCTAGCCAATTCAAGCATTATGTCCACCTCCATAAACACATTAGGGAAAACCAATTTTCTAGTATCGTAGGTCCATATATGAAAGGAAGGGTGACTAGGAGACCCCCTTTTGAAAGCATATAGAAATAGATCCCAACCACTATGTGGAAGCACCACATCACCAACCCCAAAAGCTGAATCATGAAAATGAATTTTCAATGCTCCTTCACCAATCAACCTTTTTCCAACTAGTTTTATCTCTATAGCCAATTCCTTAGAAGCTTCTTTCATGAACCGAGAATGATCTCTTTTTACTGTTCTCTTTTTTGTAGATGCCTCAAGAACCTCTAGCTTTGGTGTGGCTTTATCATCCTGGTGTTTAGCTCTCTTAACCCTTTTCTATTTAGGTTTTCTCTTAGGTTTAGCAGAAGATTCACTAGGCTCACTCATTGTTATGGTGAAATAGAACTAGGGTTTCAAAATTACTTGGAGTTATAGTCCTAATTCTATGAATTTATAGGGTTCAAACTCAATTTCAATAAATTTCACTTCCCTTACCAAACTAGGTAGGTGACACAACTACATTTCCCCTCTTGAAATAAAGAACAATAAGCCTCACCATAAACCCTAGCAATCTACTAAATTTCCAAACTACCTAATGCTATAAACCTACTCATAGAGGCATAAAGTTTACTTACCCAAGAAAAACCAATAGTTTGTTCTTCAAATTTTCTTTTCCTAGGGATTTCCTTCTCTTTCTAGACTTGACCAGTTCTTCTACTCTTAAATGGTTTCAATTGTGAAAGAAAATGATCAACAACGCTCTTTATGACTTAGGAATGGAGGATCTTCTCCATTAATGTCTAAAAGATAGCTCACATGAGTGAACTAAAAAGTAGTCATTCAATTTTAAGTTCCTTCCATTGATTCTTTTGATTTAAAACATGATCTACAACCCTCCTTGACCATCGCTTCCTACTTTCACATGTGTGCTTTAAAACAACTATGACACCCTGGGAAGTTATTACATAACCACCCACGTGCTTACTAATCATTTTGAACTCCATTGCTCATTGTTGTAATGTTTCAAGGTTAGACACATACTTTGGCGATGAGGGGAAAACCTTTGATGGAAGGAATATTTCAAAAAGAGCTCACTTTACTCCATCGCTCATCACCGTAGTTAATTTTGAGATGATAATGCCTTCAACAATGGGAAAAATGAGTGATGGCTCCACATGTTGACAAGTGGAAAGATCATATCCCTACATTCTTTACCTTCCTATCACTCATCGCTGAAGATGAAATGAACGATAAAAATTTTCTATGATATGAAGGGATGGCGCAATACAAAGGATACTCAAGAGACATCGCGCCTTACTAAAATGATTTTCTTAAGCATAAGGACTTCAACAATACAAATGGAAACCACGATGCAAGAAAAATATTAGTCCATTGTGCATTGCTGAAGTGGAACCAAAGAACTAAAAGGATTTAGCGATAGGATATGCGAAAGAAATCTAACTCATCACTCATGATGCAAGTAAGACATTAAGGCTGAGAGCTTTCCATGATGTGTGATACAAAAGAAACTTAAGGCTAATGGCTCATCGTTGTAATGAACCTAATGAGTAAAATGACTTTTGTGATGAGCATTACAAGGGATTTAAGTGGCAGAAATTGGTACATGCATAAAATGTTGTTTTAAAAGAGGGACCACCTATGGAGGACATGGGATAAGACCTTCAAAGGACTTAAAATAATTTTTTGGAAAGGATGTCAAGGCCAAAAAATTTCAAACTTTTAACTTTATAGAATATCGACTCCAAACCAAGATAATTATGGAAATATTGTGCAATAGGTAAATGGGGAATCCTAACCACAAGGGGTTAGTCGTTACATGAATACAAAGACTTAAGTAGTTTTAATCTAACTAGAGACTAACTATAGCAGGTCAACAAAGGATTAGACCCAAAGACAAGGATTTTCACAAGGGAAAAATATATTAAGCAAAGAACCACACCTAGCACAAAACCCTAAACCCTATTTTCAATTTTATACCAAAATCCACCAAAATAAAAGCATTTTAGACCAATGGAACATGACATTTTGAAGGTTCCACCAGGTCTTACAAGAATAAGAAGTCTTCAAGGTGATAGGTATTTCATGCTTTTGATTGATGATTATTCTAGAATGACATGGGTTAATTTTCTTAAAGAAAAATATGAGGCCCTAGATAAGTCCAAAGCATTTAAATTTATGGTTGAGAATGAGATGGATATGAAAATCAAGTGTTTAAGGTATGGGAGGTGGAGAGTTCACCTCCAATGAATTTAACATGTTTTGTGAGAATGATTGCATAAAGAGGCACTTGTTTTTCCCTAGAACTCCTCAACAAAATGGAGTGCTTGAAAGGAAAAATAGGACTATTCAAGAAGCTATGCAAGAACTATGATGAAAGAATCTAACCTATCAGAAGTCTACTAGAGAGAAGCAATGCATACTACTATTTACATACTTAATAAAGCTCAAGAAAAAGAAATTATTAGAAATAATCCCTATGAGTTGTGGTTTGGAAGGATACCTACTATCAAGTATTTCATAGTGTTTGGAAGTAAGTGTTATATTAGAAAAGATGAAGAAAACTTGGGAACATTTGATATAAGGTCTGATGAAGGAATCTTCCTTTTACATTCTACTAAAAGAAAATTGTATTTGTGCTACAACGAGAGACTAAGAAAGATTGTTGAGATTGCAAGTGTCAAGGTTGATGATTTTTTTTAGAACTCAGTGGTGATAGATGGATATGAATCAGATGATCCTATTTGAAAAGAGAAAGAAAATGAAGTGCAGATTCAAGAGGAAGAAGCTCTAAAAAAGACTCCTAGAACCCCTAAGTATGTGCAAAAGAATCATTCTGAAGAACATGTATCATTGGAGACAAAAGAAAAGGTGTATTAAAAAGAAGGAAAGTTGTTTAAGAAGAAGTAAATTTGTGCTTAATTTATAAATTTGAACCTAAAACAATGATTGAGGCATGCAAAGATGAACATTGGAAATATTCGAAAGGTTGAAAATATTAAAAATAATAGATGCTCAAGTATATCAAGTTTTTAGAGTATCGAGTGTCAGGGGACCAAGTAATTTTAGTTTAGATGAATGATCAAGATGAGTTTGTAAAGGAAGTTTAACTAATTTTTATAGCCGGGAGTCAAAAGCCTGAGATTTGTAAAGACTGGTAAAAGTCAGAAGGTAGGTTAGGATTTGTTTAGGGAATATGAAGTTTATTGGCTAGTCGAGTCTTGAAGGTAGTTGGGAATATCAGGAGTCGTGTACCTAGGTAAATGGTGCACTAATGTAGGAATGTTTAAACTTGTTAAATTAATTTCATTTTTACTGAATGTCCAAAACATCTAGTGGCTCACCGAAATTTGATAGTTACATGAGAATGCATTAAAGCCTGTTACTTAAGGATTGATTTTAAATGGACTAATGATAATTATGGTTTTATATGAAGTAAATGTTGGAAAAAAGAAACACTATGAGGGGGAAGGGGGTAAATCAGTGCTCATAAAAAAAAAAAAAAATTATTCTAATATTTAACCCACTTATAACATTCAACCAAAAGAAATATGCATGAACAGAAAGCAAACAACCACAAAACTATAACACAAGTATTTTTACGTGGAAACCTTGTTAAGGGAAAAACCATGATGGATGGCCAAACCATAATATTATCTGAGTATACTCAAAAAGAAGATTACAATGTGGGAATGCACTTGCATTTAGGTGCATTTCCTAGAGCTCACTACTCAAAATAGAAAGGAACAGTACCTTACAAAGATTTGGATTAGATCTAAAAGAGTGAACTGAGAGAGTAGCATCTACAAATGCTTGATTAGAATTCTGGTTAGGCTCAGTAGTCAATCTTCTATCTTTCTAACTGATTCAACACTTTTGTTATGCTCTACTGTAACTCACATTAAAAAAATTTCAATGCACAAGTGAAACTGTGCATAATCGCTCAATCACCATTCTGATATTCGTAACACACATCGACATATCTTATTCACACACCAAAAGGATATAATAGATCATTTATATATATCCACAACTAAGAATTTAATCACAACATGTCACCTTAAATAAAACTTAGAAATATTTACAACTGTTAGCTCAAATCATGAATAATATTCAATGAGTATTCACAATGGTTGGTCACAACTTAGGTCAGATCCAAATCAAAATGCTCAAACATAAAAACATTTGAGTAAACACTCCTCAAATATCTATGACATGTTATATCAATTGGGTCGGTCACCAAACACTGACAAACACAACAATAACCAATTGAATCTCTAGACTTGCACACAACTTGATATGAGGCACTGAGATTTTTAGATAACATAAGAAATAAATTGATCAACCTCCCATGAGATCCACAACTCAAAATAACAATGTAAAATCTACATGTGAATAGATGCACATAAAATTTTTGGATGCCCTGTTCTTCCTTGACTATCTTTAATTTGTTTGCCGGTATGAGCAAATGATGACGTGCGGATCCAATTATTGACTAGGGTTGCCATCAATGACAATAATAGAAAAAATTTGCAGTGTCTCTTGCCAAAAGTAAATATTTTTTATATTGTTTTAAAAGGGGATTGATAAATGGGATTTTATGTGTAGTAGAAATAGGTTGTTGGATGAGATTTTGGTATGGATGGTCAAGCAAATTTGGATTGTCAGCAGATCCAACAATGTTACCAAACTAGGTGGTGTACTCTAGAAGCTTATGCGAGAACAAGGTGTATAGAGAAGAAACACCACTAACTCGAGAATTGGAGATCTGGGTATTATGCATGCGATGAACAAGGTACCTACTATTGCGTTAATATACTTACGACTATTATTTTTTCCCGAAGCCATATCCTAAGTGTAGGAACACAGGGTTGGTGGATTAGAATTTCAAGTTCCACATGATCACTCTGAATATCCAAGAAGTTCCTACATTTTTTTTAATAGTCTACTCAATCTGGTTTGATATCCTGATTACATTTTAAAGACATGAGTCCAAAAGTTCCAAGTGCTGAAGAAGGTCAAAGTCTATTGACTTATTTAGAAGTTCCTCTTTCCATCTGTCACATGCCATATTATTTGTTATGATTCATCCCCTAGATTCTCTCTCATGTGTTGATTGAATTTCTCGAGTGTCTTGTTCTTATAAAAGGCCAAGAGATGTTCTATTTTCATTAAGTTTAGAATTTGTGGATTCTGAGGAACTAAATTTTTCCAAGTTTTATTTTTTTCCTATTTTTTGTTTTATTCTAGATTAAAAACTTGTATGCTTCATTTGAGATTAACTAATATCAAAGATAATTCAAAGCTCTTTACTGATATGAAATCATATGTAGTTGATTGTTTATTCCTATTGGAGAAGACTATGTGCTATGCTAGATTGTGCATATTGACACTATCAAGTGGAAAATAATTTCCTTTTCTTTAATCCTTTGCATCATTCTATGCCTAGCTATGAACCAGTCTGGTAAAGTATAGAGTGGTTTGCTTTGATTTAGTTTATTTCTTGAGGCATGTGTGGATAATACCTAGGAGAAATCTTTACGTTTTAGTATTTTTTTTGCTTTATTTTAGATTGGATGCTTTATATTTCCAAAAAAAGTTCCAAAATTGATAAATGCATGGAGTTTTATTGTAAATCTTTTGATTCCATGAAGTTGTTGAGTGCTTAATGCTAAATTTGTTTAAATGTATGCAAGTAATTTGAATTTCATAAAATGTTGTTGCAAATATTTTAATTTCAAGAAGTTGTTAAGTGGCATGTGAATGAGCAGTCTGAGATTATGTTTCAATCTTTCAAATACCAACCAATTTGTGTCAACCATAGGCCTCTCATGTTTAACAACAATTTACAAAATGAACCCTGAGTGAAACTTGTTCATTAAGACTTGACATTCACAAGTCTTGGGATTGAGCTGAGATCATCTTAGATATTTAGGTTTTCTCAGTGGATCTTTCAAGAAAAGTAGATTCCTATGGTACTCTCTGAGAATTTATCTAGCTATTAGTGTGTGTGTACAACACCTGCATCAATAGAAGTGGCGCTAGAATGAGGGAATTATTTGTGTCTTTAAGTTGGTATTGGTTTCCTAGTCACATAGTTGAAGTTCACTTGTGAGTTAAGGGTCTGAGTGAGCTTAGAATAGAGAGTGAAAAAGAGATGGTGAAGCTTTGAAAACTTCCTAATCAAAGGATTCCAGTTTTTTCCCTTTTGGTCGAGTTATATAATGTAGAATTCTTGACACAACCGATCCTAGTGAGATTAATTGTAAGACTTTCTTGACTAGGGTAAGATTGGCTATTCTTAAGGTGATTCTACTAACAAATACATCCTTAAGTGTGAAAATGGGGGAGTCATTACGAGATTGATGTTTGAATTTTAGGAGAATGCATAACCTTAGTAGAGATAGATTTTTCATCAGTTCAATCATTGGATTAAATGAATTTTCTTACAGTGATTTTCATGTGGAAATCTTGGAAGTTTTGTAGGAAAAGAAGCAAGATCATGAGAATTTGGGAATATCATGCTTTAAGTGTGAATTTGAAATGAGTAAGTTACCTCTCTTCACACACACAATTGATGGTGAGAAGAAAGTACATGTGAAACAAGTGAGATATGCTTGCTTTTCAACCCTAATTATGAATCCACAACTTAAAAGGGAGGAAAATTTTGATTTTATACAAATGACAGAGTATCAGGATTTTACTTTCTTTCTTTCTTATAGTTGTGTAAATCATGCTAAAGTATGGACTAATGAGGTAAATAATGGTGTTAATATTGAGGATGAGACATGTTGCGAATGAAATCCTAAAAGAAGAGGAGATTGAGGAGTGAATGCAATTTTTTGTGAAATAGAGCAAAGAGCAATGGAATACTATAAAAAAATGTTAGATGAAGGTACAAGTTCAAGGAAATGGAAAAGGTGTGTGCAATCAACCTTCAGTTAGGTCATTTCCATATATTTTAGTGTTGAATGAATAAGACAACTGAGATTGGGGTGAATCCATTGTATCTAATCAAAACATCAAAAGCCCTAAAAAATAATCAGATCCACATGCATTCAATAAACCCACATTAATGTGATTAATAATGAGATGTAGATAAAAAAAATTAAAATAACAAAACCATACATAAGAGAACACTAAATTTACATGGAAAACCCAATAAGGGAAAAACCATGGTGAGGATTAGCTCACAATAAGAGTAATTGTAAAATTAGTACAAAAGGGTTCATTGCCAAAATAGGATACACTATCCAAAAGGGCTCACAACCAGGGCTCATTGTCATAGAAAGAAATACAAGAAGGTAGAAGAGAAATGTTACACAAAGAACACTCAATGCAACAAGGAATCCGCCACAATGCTCCAACAATCTTGTAGCCTTGTTTGAAAGATTTCAAACACCTTCAGCCCACTACATTCAAGAATCTAATACTTTGAATGGTGCAACCAAATAACTCTCTCTTGCTTCTCAAAGAACTCATAAACCAAACTTCACAAATAGATGCCTAGATTACAACAAAATGAAAACAATTTATTCAATTTGTAAAATACATTAAAATCTATAAACATAATTACAAATAGAACCTTCAATGACTTCTCTCATTCACATTAATATTTCCCTCTCTAACTGAGTTCTTCTCCACATTCCACACTAATCTCTCCTCTTCTTGCTGCCTATCTCATTTTCTAAAACTCCTCATAGACTTTTCTCAGCTCTCTCAAATTCCATGTAGCATCTTCATTTGTTGTTAATGTGTTAGAACATAAAAAAAAGCATGGGGCTTCCACTCCCCTATTTCTCCACGCCACCTCCCCTCCACTTTCTTACAAAAAAGTTAATTTTTTTTAACCTCCCCTATCCTTCACACACCCACTCTTCCATGCAACCTGCTGCATATTTAATTATGTTAATTAAAATTTGAAAATGGGGTAGCTAACTCCCAATTTACATGCCCCACTACTACCCAGTTTTGGCATGGAAATATATATAGTCAAGGGCCCTTACTAATGTCATAATTTTGAATTTAATAATATGTTGCAACCTGCCTAAAATGATTTCCAAACTACATACTCAAAACTGAAAATGGAATGTAGAAAAATGTCTATACTTAGCCTCTAAATAGGCTTTGCAAATGGTCATTAAATTTGATAAATTTATATTTTGAAATATCAAACTATGAGAATCAAACATCCCAATTAGGTTAAAGTAGAAAAAATTCCTTATATCTACAAAGATAATTAGAGAAAATAAATTAAATGATGTAATTGCAACCAGACTATCAAGTGTGGACCCAGGTGTCGATAGGCGAAAAATCAAAATTCTCCAATTTTGGAGAAATTTTCCCCAAAGGTGTATTATGACTTCCTCAAGTACCCTGTAGAAGGATTTTTCCCAAACCTTCAAGAATTCAAAAAAATTAAACTTTTTAGAAATTTCCAGCTAAAGTTATAAAATAATTAACTCTTCCAAACTATAAAAGATATGCTCATGAAACCTTCACCAAAAAAATCAAGGAGATCACAAGAAACAAGAGATGCCAAAAACCACCACAACACATCAAAAATGACAAAAAAATATATTTTTGGGTGATGCGGGATTTCCCATGGACCCAGATGCTCTTGCATCAAAGACACCAGGTAAGTTGAAAACTCATGAACATTTGGATGAGCTTGGGATTGTGATCCCATGCTTGTTCTTGATCCATATGTCTTCTTTTTCCTCACACTCTTTCTTCACTTGATTCTTAACTTCTACAACTCCCTCTTGTTTCATCTTCTCTTTTCCTTTTCGTTCTTTTCTACCTGCACACTGCAAAATTTTATTGCTCGCCTTCTTCTATAAATGTGATTTACATTCTTCATGAGACTTGACCATGTCTACAACCAATGATCTCTACTGTTCCATCTTAATATCACTCCTATTCTTATGTACCTCCATTGTACCTCTATTCTCAAGAGCCTTCTTTGAACTATTTCCAACCTCTGTTGCAACCTTTACCTCTAATTTTTCTAACTTGCAACAATTCATAGGACTTCTTCCTTTCACCCCCTTCTCTTTCTCCTTCAATGAAATCAAAGTATACTTTTGTCCATCTTTCACAATGGTGTACAAATTCTCTCTACAATCATAGATAGGTTTTCTATCAAATTGTTAGGGCCTTCCTAACAAAACATGACATGTACTCATGGACATAATGTTGCATAAAATTTCATCTTTATAAGGACCAATAAGAAAAATTACTAAGCATTGCTCTTTCACCTCTAACTCATGATCTTCTTGCAGCCAACCTACTTTATAGGATTAGGATACTTAATCCTCTTCAATCCTAGTTTTTCTACCATTTCCTCAAAAACCAAGTTATCTGTACTACCATTGTCTACAAGAACCTTACAATACTTACCTCTTGATTTGCATATGGTATGAAAGATACTTATTCTTTGAGATGGTCCATTCTCCTTTTTGCTTGGATTCACCAACACTCTCCTAAACATAAGGGATTCTCCATGATCTCATTCTACCACCTCCTTTGGTGATATTACGCTCTCCTTGTCTTCTTGCATTATGTGATTTATTTATCACCTCTCTTACTGGTTTCTTGGTGTATTTTTGGACACTCAAAAGCTTTATGTCCAACTTCCCCACACTGGAAACACTTTCCCAAGAACTCTCTGCTACTGCTTCCACATCCTCTTGTTGAATTCTCTTTTCCTTGTTCTCCTTTGTTCCATTTTGGACTTGTTTCTTCTTCAAAAGTTTTCTTTGCTTTGTGGCTACTTAGTTTTCCTCCTTCCATTGCTATCTTTCCATTTCCTCTTGAATTATTTTGCTACCTTCTATTTACCTTTTCTTATGCTTTCAGAGCATACTTGCAAGCATCTTCACTAGTAGAAATATTCAACATACTCATCTCATCTTGGATATTGAATCTGAGTCCATTTATATATCTAGCCACCTTCTCTCTATCCATTTCATGATGTCTTGATCTAATCACCATCTTGTAAAATTCTTCTATATACTCCTTCACATTAATGTATTTTTATTTTAAATTTTGAATCTTTTTGAACATCTACAACTCATAATCTCCTGGAATAAAATTTTCCTTCAATCTAGCAACCATCTATCTCCACCATGTTATTCTCATCTCACCATTCTCTACTCTTTCTTTCTGCAACTCTTTCCACCACAATGCAACATGTCCCTTAAAATTTGTTTGTGCTAACCTTATCCTCTATGGGTCTCAAATATTTTCAAACTCAAAATAATCTTCCAACTCTCCAATCCAATCTATTAGATTCTCAGGATTGAATGTACCTGAAAAATCAGGGACTTCCATTTTATGTCCAATATTGATTTGGGCTATTTCTCTTAGAAATATTTCTTCTCCTTCATTTTTTGGCTTCCCAATTTATCCCTTAATCTCATCTACAACTTCCTCATCTTCAACATGTGCATCTTCAAGCTTTGGATTCCTTCCCAAACTTGTAGCTATATTTCTTAGCTCATTTCTCATTTCATTGTAAAAGTCTTCTAGCATTTTCTCTACCCTTCTAGGTATTATCCTTCTCAGAGGCATCTCAAAATCATCTCAACCTCTTTTCTTGTGAAGATATTGTCTTCTCATCTCTCCACAACTATAGGACTCTACATGTACCTGCAACAATCTTGGAGCTTTGAGACAATTTCAACCGTCATCCACAGATCATGGCATAAGTTGTGTCACATTTAGCACTCTGCTTATGCACTCAAGATCATTGGATCTGATACCATTTGGTGCAAAAAAAAACTCTCTCGCTTCTCAAAGAACTCACAAACCAAACTTCACAAATAGATGCCAAGATTACAAAAAAACAAAAATGGTTTTATTTAATTTGTAAAATACATTAAAATTTATATACACAATTACAAATAGAACCTTCAATAACTTCTCTCATTCAGATTAATACTTCCCTCTCTAACTGAGTTCTTCTTCATACTCCACACTAATCTCTGGGTATGTGTAGGATCATCATGGAAAAAACAAGCCCTTAAGTGGCAAAAAATTCAAAAAAATCAGAGTTAGGCAACTTGAAGTAAAAATTTGAATAAGTTATCTATATTATTTCAAAAATATGTAAGAATAGAATCTGTAGAAAATTGAATTTAGTTTCTAAGATACTAGGTTTATTTTTTATTTTTAAATCTATTTGGTGAAAATTTGAAATTTCAATGGAGTAGTACTTAAATTTTAGGAAAAAATAAGTAGGTGTCTGCTTGACCACCCTAACCACAATAAAATGATAATATTTTTATAATATTTTAGATATAAGTAGAGGACTCATGTCCCAATGTGATGCATATTTTTTATAATTTTCTCCAAGTAAATAATTAATTATGAATTTTTATTACAACTTTTAAAAAATATAAAAATTTGACCACCTTAACTTGGTCAAAACTTCATGATTTTTTTTTTTTTAATCCTATAGTATGTGAAGCATAGGATGTGACACATGTTTCAGATTCAAAAAATGTGATACTTTTTGAAAGCTATAGATGTTTTTCAATCAACCTATCAATTAGGACTCTAGTCGTAATTCAAATAGAAAATGAATAATAATTATTTATTAAATTCAAAGTAAAGCATAATTTATTTTGGTGGAAATTTGAAAACCTCCTTTAAAAACCCTTTTTGTTTCATCAATTTTGGGTAAAAAAATAGTCGTCAACCACATGGGCCATCATATCACTTACATATCACCACTTTTTGGTCCATCATGATCCTGCACATACCCCTTTGCTCCCTCTTCTTTCTACCTATTTATTTTTCTAAAACTCCCCATTGACTTTTCTCAGCTCCCTCAAATTCCATGCAACATCTTCATTTGTTGTTAATGTGTTAGAATAGAAAAAAAACGTGTGGCTTCCACTCCCCTATTTCTCCACACAACCTCCCCTCCACTTTCCTGTAGTAAAATTACTTTTTTTTAAACCTCCCCTATCCTTCACACACCCACTCTTCCATGTAACCTGTTGAATATTTAATTGTGTTAATAAAAAATTGAAAATGGGATGGCTAACTCCCATTTTCCATGCCCCACTACTGTCCAATTTTGGCATGGCAAGTTGCACAATCAAGGGCCCTTACTAATTTCATAATGCTGAATTTAATAAGGCATTGCAACCTATCCAAAATGATTTCCAAAGTGCAAACTAAAAAACTAAAAATGGAACATAGAAAAATGCCTCCACTTAGCCTCTAAACAAGTGTTGCAAATGATCATTAAATTTGGTAAATTTTAATTTTCAATTATCAGATTATGAGAATCAAACATCCCAATTAGGTTATTAGAAATAATTCCTTAGATCTGCAAAGATAATTAGAGAAAATAAATTAAGTGATGTAATCACAACAAGAGCGTCAAGTGTGGACCTAGGCAAAGGAAGGGGAAAAATCAAAATTCTCCAATTTTGGTGAAATTTTCCCCAAAGGTGTATTATGACTTCCTTAGGTCCCATGCATAAGGATTTTTCCCAAACCTTCAAGGATTCAAAAATTTTAATTTTTTTTGAAATTTTCAGCTGTTCAAGTTATAAAATAATTAAACCTTCCAAATTGTAAAAGATATGCTAATGAAACCTTCACTAAACAAATCAAGGAGCTCACAAGATACAAGAGATGCCAAAAACCACCACAACACACCAAAAATGAGAAACTAAAAATATACTATTTTTTGGTGATGCAGGATTGCAGATGGACTTGAATGCTCCTACATCATTGAAGTTCACACTACTCTGGTCAAATTCGCATCACATGCATTGATCTTGCACCTATATTTCTTTTCTCTTCATTTTTTCTCCATCTAACTCTCAACAACTCTACTCTTATTTACATCAATCTCAACATTAAACATCTTCTTCAAGGTCAGAATTCTATCTATTATATTTAAAAATTCAAATTAGGTTGGAACCTAGACATTCTCATGGTTGATAGAAATGAAAGGGGACCAAGAAAAGACATGATTGAGACCCAAAATTAAATTTCACATGCCACACTATGCTTCCATTAATACTTGAACATTTCTAAATGGAGTGTAGATACCAGGTCAACCATTACTTGTGAAAACACATTAAACATTAAGTTCACACTTCAAACCCTTTTGATACACCTAACCACAAATCCTCTTGACATGAGCAAGAGAACAACATCATTAATTCTCCTTCAAAGCCACAAGCCCTGAAAATCAACTATAGAGAAATGTGAAGAAAATACATTTCTCCCCAACACCTTTGTACAACACTACAAAACTTGTTCACATACTGGTAAACACAATTTCCTCTCACCAACAATCTAGAACCCAAAATTGTGAATATAATTTATCCTCTAACAACTTCAAACAACATACTAAATATAGATAGGCATAGCATCAATATAGAAGAAACATGGAGCAGGATCCAAAGCATACTCTAAACACTTGCATAAAATAGTTTACTCTGTTTATCACATTTTCTCAAAATTGCTTGAAAATCAAGTGCTAGAGACATCATCTCAGGGTAAAAGCACAAAATTGTGTCACACTTTATAAAGGAAACAACCAACAACAAAAAAAATTCTAAACTTTGACCACATAAAAGTGGCCTTTATGTTTTGAATTTCAAAATGGTGTAAACTAATGAAATGCAGAAATTTTGATGAAGTTTATTCTTGTAATTTTTCAATTTTTTAATTTTTTTTCATTACGTTTTTATCAATTTAAAGGACAAATTTTAGAAAGCTGACAATTTTAGGAAAAAAAGTGACTTCACAGGCTATCAAGAAACAAATTGAAAAAAACCTCCATTCTCCCTATTTTTTTTCTCCAAATAAGTAACTTCAATATCTTGTGCATCAAAAAAAAAATCAAACTTTGATGTACATTTTTCTCATAATAGCATTTTAAAGTCAAACTTGTCAAAATTTGACAGTTTTCACAAGCCATCAACTATTTCCTATTTTTCTAATCATTTTCAAAAAACAAATATACCCTTTTGAAGAATATTCTCTCCTCTTGCACCCCATATTTTTTTTAAAAAAATATGTTTTACTATTTTTTTAAATTTTGAATCAACCTCTTTTTTAATTTTAACAACCTACTTGCATTATTTTAAAAATAAAATATATTAAAACTAATCAAAATACTAAAAAAATATATATATTTGGATTCACCACAAAATCATTCTCAGTGGAGAAATACTTTTCCAAAGTTGAATGTTTCAAAAAATTCTGGAAAAAGGTTAGTTAGATGCAAAGTAGGATCAACTAGACATGCTTGGCCGAGCTTGTTTTGGCAGAGCAAGTTGCGACCAAAACCTGCTCGTTCAAGAATTGCTCAGCCAAAATTTTCTCAACCAAGACATAACTGGTTGATAGATGCTTGGCCGGAAATAGTCGACATAAATAAATTTGATTTTAAAAAAAAAAAAATCAACTCAAGAAAATTCAGTAAAATACATATTTCAATCAAGGAAGGCTTATTTCAACTAAGGAAGGCTTATTTAAAAAAAAGAAGGTTTATTTCAACAATTTATAAGACTTATTTTGAGAAAAAATGGTTTATTTCGACATTTTAGAAGGTTTATTTCAAAATTTTAGAAAGTTTATTTCAACAATTTAGAAGACTTATTTCGACAATTTAGAAGAATTATTTTGACAAACAAAAATGTATTTGGACAATAGAAGAGCTATTTTTGAAGGTACATTGATCTTCAACTTATTTAATTGATTATTCCTTTATTTTCATGAATGCATTTGAAGTTTCTTTTCACTATTTTTCATTTGAATATGGTTGAGAACTAGGGTTATTAGGTTATGGTGTGTAGACATGTACAAAGACCCACAATTTTATTGCATTTTATGATGATATTCCTATTGAGATGTGATGTTGTTGATTGTTGTCATTAATGGTTTTCATTGATGTCAACATATCTTGGTTGATTGACAGAGGTTTGGTTTTGGTGATCTGGATTGGTGTGGTTTCAGATGTTGTGCTGTAATGATCTATCTTTGGTCGTGTCTGTCTTGGTCCCATTCTTTTTGCAACATAATGAGATACAATCTTATGGCATTAGACTGATCTGGAAAGTGGTTAATGTGCTCCGAGACATTGTAACATGCATATCCTATTTTTTGGCTTTAGATATCATGGTAAAAGTGTAGCATGTTGATTTGAATGAGGAGCTTCTGTTTGGTCCACATTTCATTCCCTTCCATTGTGGGGATGTTTTTGTGGTAACATCATTCAAATTGTACATTTGTCCGACTTTGGAGTTTATGAAGGAATGGAATGGTATAAGTAAGAGTTGATTTTGTTCGATGAAAATAAGTGTGTTGAATGCGAATCTAAAAATCTAGACATTGTGAAGTGTGTGAAAGTATACAACCAAAAGCAACAAATAGGGAGATTCTATTTGATGTCATTGTTGGTGATAGTTCTTTTGAACATCGGTGGATTCCCTTTCATCATTCTTCTAGCAATGAGCCTTTCTCTTTTGGCAGTGAGCCTTTCTCCTTTGGCAATGAGATTTTTTCTTCTTTGACTATAATAGTTGGGCAATGAGCGCAGTCGGTAGTGAGCCTTACCTGCAGTGAGCCTTTGTAAAAATCACCTTAACCAGTGTCACCTTAACCAATGCTTTTATAATTCAGAAGTAGCATTCTCTGTGGTTTTTCCCTTTTTGGGTTTCCATGTAAATTTTGGTGTTCATTGTGCATGGTGTTGCTTTGTGCTTTCATGTTCATATATGATTGGTTTAAGTTTGCTTCAGATTAGTTGAAGTTAGGAAAATTGTTAATAATTGATTCACCCCCCTCTCAATTATCCAAACTATTCAACAATTGGTATTGGAGCTTTGGTTCCTTGAAGAAGAGCTTAACTGCTTGGGGTATATCTAATGGTGCACAAACTAACAATTCTTGTGTTTGATGGATTTGACTATAGTTTCTGGAAAGTGCAAATGAGAGGATACGTAATTTCTCTAGGCTACAAGACTTGGAAAGCTATTGAGACAAAATATGTTGAACTGACAAAAGGTGTTTCTACTACAAATGAGATTGCTACCTATGAAAAGAATGAAAAGGAAAGGTATGCATTCTTTATTGCTTTGTCTTAGAAGACTGAATTAACAAAAGTTATTTCATTGGGCGTTGCTTATGAAGTTTGGGAAAATTTGAAAGAAATTTATGAAGGAAATGATAGAGTTAAATCCCAAAAGTTATTTCACATGGGGTTTCGCAGCTAAAGAAAAGGGTTTGAAACTTAGAGAATATTTTTGAGAATATTCCCAAAGAACATTCCTCAAATAGAGAACTTACATTTTAAACCCAAAAAGTGTAAAATAAATTTTGCATGAAAAACTTTTTTATTAGACCTCAAAATTGGAGCTTAGAATTTTGCAAGACATATTTTTTTTATGAAAAATTTTCAAACCCTTGAAAGGTGTTGTATGGAATATTTTAAGAGAATATTCTAAAAATAAATTCCTATGCTAAAAAAATACTGCCTAACTTGAAAAAGGATTTTTCGTGCATAAAAAGTTTGAATTTTGTAAGAACTACAATTTTTTTGAAAACCTACGCTATTTTTCCATAACCAGCCTAGTTTTTTTTTTTTTTTGTAGAGGCTTTATTTAATGGCAGCCACACATACTATACAATGTTTGGATTCCATATTGACTGTATAGAATCACCTTGAATTTGGTTCCAAGAAAAACCTCAAAAATCTTAACTACTCCATTTTTAGCAAAATGACAGTCATTCTTAAGGTTAATTGCCCATTTTTCTAGGGACATGAAGATATGAGACACATATTTTGAGGATGATTTCTTGTTAAAAGACAGTGGAATTCTATGTTTAATTACTTTTATGCTATTTTTCAATATAAACTAAGCTCGAAAGAGGCTTTACTTGGGTTCAAGCTTCATAATATTTTTATTGTTGATGGTGTTCGACATGTTATTTTATTTCATCTATGGAGGAACAAGTGTAAATAATTTTTTAACAATCTTAACAACCACCAAAAATTTATAGCTCTAAGGTTTTACTCTGATGTGTTTTGTTGTCTAGCTTCTTTATTCTTAAGAGTACAAGTGAAGTCTAAGAAAAATTTAAAGATGAATTTCCAAATTCAACATATCAAACTTCAAGTGAATCAAATTTTAAGTAATAAGAAGATTTGTATTGCTTCTTGATTACTTTGGCTTCGATAGTGGGAAACCCATTTTTTCTCTTCTTTATTGTTCTAGTTTTGGTCTTTTTAATTATGGGCTGCTATTGGATATTATTATTCTATTTTATATTGTTTTGTTGTATAACGTATTGCTACTTCAAAATCATAGTTATATGCTTGTTATTTTTTTGTTTGTTAATTTTAAATTTGAAAACCTCTACTAAACCATTACTGTCATGTTATATATTCTACCACAATGTTAGACTACATTATTCTCTTTGTATTTTTTTTGCATTTGATCAATAAAAATAAAAAATAAAAAATCTTTAAAAATGTAATCACCACTTTAAAAAGGAAAACATCACTATTTTAAAGGATATATTGAATTAATTAAAAAGTAGTTAACAAAATAGATGCATGTAATTATTTTATGATAATGTTAAAGCCTATCTTGTACTTATATTTTCTCTAAAGAAAAGAAAGAGAAGAGTTTAGAAATATTTTGTTTGAGATATAGAGAGAGAAGAGAGGAAAAATCTAAGATTTACAATAACACTCATATCATGCAAACAGATCTTTTTTCTAATATTAGGTACCTATTATGCAGTCAAGTTAGAGAAGAGTTGTAAAATAACTCCAAAATAATTGGGTTGTTTGGGTTAAAAGAGCAGTAGACGAAGAAAATAAGACCTAGAGGATGATAGGAAATGAGTGCTTGTAGAAGAGTTGTAATCAATCACATGAATCTAATATGTCGAATATACTCCAACATTCAAGACATAAATATGTTAATGTGAATCACTAGAAGTCTTCATTTTAATATTTTGTTATTATTCTTTGATGTGCAAGACCTAAAAATGTTCTCTCTCTCTCTTTCCTATATTTACTATTTTACAAACTATGATGACTGACTTCTACAAATATGTTCAAATTGACTAGACATTCCTATCATGAAATTCTAGAATTTTCCAAGTTGTGATGACTAACTTAATTGACTAGATATGTCTTCCATGTAGGGAATTCCTTTTTGACAAGAATGAATTCTTTCATCTCTTCTTGAAGGCCTCTAATCACATTAACTATTTCATCTACCCTAAGGAGGTAGTCTATAAATATCTCTTCTTCATTTATCTTAAGACTTTCAAACTTGCCTTTGTAAGTTTGTAGCTTTGTCTACTTCACCTTATCATCAACTTCATAGATGTTCTTCAAATTGTCCCAAATCTCACCTACAGTTTAGCAATATATTACTTTAACAAACCATGAGTTAGACAACCCACAAAGAAAAACATTCTTTTCCTTGGAATTGTTCTCATATTCTTTCTTATCGACTTGGTCAATGGGATGTGTAGTGGGAATTGTATAACCATTTACAATAGTCATCTATACATCAAATCCTAAAGATGGTAAATATGCTTACATTCTGATGCTCCAAAACACAGTTTTATCCAACAAAGAGAGGTGCTATGTTTGACGAAGAGCCTTCTTGAATAACCATTTGAGTTCATAGTCTAAGATCTACTTGAGCTGATTAAGCTTCTTCAAAGGAACCAAAGCTCTAATATCAGTTGTTGGAGCACAAATATCTACTAAGAGGGGGGTGAATTAGTAGATCAATTAAACCTTACTTTTTAATCCTTTTAATTCATATTAAACAATCATTTACAAATCATACACAAATACCCATAACACTAGATATATGTGGAAAACCCAATATGAGAAAAACCATGGTGAGAAATGCTACTAGGATCTACTATCCTAATCCAACCTCACAATGAACCTCACTAGTTACAATGTTTAAGAGAACCAACCCTAAGGTGACACCAATCCCCTGAATTAAAAGCACCAACTCCAAGGAAGAACCTACTCCCTAATCTAAGCACCAATCCAACTATTTGATGGCACCAACCAATTAGATTTACAATAACAATATGGAGAAACAACCTTGATTACTATACCACATAAAAGAGTATTTCTTTCTTGACATGGGAATAATTAATGATAAATCAGACTTAATAAGGCCTTGATTTAGTGTTGTGAGGTATTTTATGCATCCACACTAGGTCTTCGACCCTTGCACACTAAATAAAATGTGTTTATTAACGTCTTGTGAAGGTGTTCTAAAGTCTTGTAAAGGACATTTACACTTTTCTAGAATAATGGACCCATTTTCCCCTAATTAAAAATTATAAAATGTATTTAAATACATCCTCACATTAATCTAGAAGGCTTGTAAAATAAACCTAACTTTAACCTAGTGTTGTAATGTGTTTTACACATTCACATTGGTTCTTGTGCCTTTCTAGGCTATGTGGACCTCATTTTAGTGTTGTAAACTGTATTTAATCACACTTTCACATTAAATTTCTTGTCCCAAGTCCTAATTACTCTTTACATCATCATTAATAGGCCCCTATTACCCCATATTATGCATCTCGAGGAAAAATTTGATGAAATACCTGACAATGTCACCATATAAACCTTATTTCCTTACTTTCTAGCATCCTAGTTGTCAAGTGGCCCCCTCTGGGACTAATTTTACATTTGTGAAAAATCAGTCTCTGCCACGTGGGACTAATTCACCCAAGATGGTGAATGAGTCCTATTTGAACCTTTTTTTACTTTTGAGTGAGAAAAATTAGGTTTTAAGTTCATTTTTTCTTCATGTCGGCCTTGGGGATCCAATTTACAAGAAAATAAGGTGAATTGACTATAAAATTAAGTCTCTAAACCATCATTTATATCTCTTAACTCATTCACACATCTCTCATCATTAATTCATCATCTATCTTCTCTATCAAGCCAAGCAAGCTAGGATTGCATCATTGCAAACCATCAAGTTAGCTTCCTAAGACATTCAAGGGCAGATTATTCATGTTTTGCTACATAAATTCAAAATAAAAAATCATGACAAGGTAATAGTTCCATTATTGTGTGCTTCATTACATTCTTTCATCATTTTGGTTTAATTACCTACAAAGGGGTTTGACCAAGGTAAACCTCCATGCCCTAACATTCAACATTTCTTCTCCTTGTCTTGTGTGTTTGTAGATTTAGACATCTTGTAGGCTTAGAAATCATTTAATATTTTATTTCAATTTAATTCAAGTCATCTCTTCATTTAATAAGGAAAAATATCAACAAAAACTCACTTTCAGGCCTGAATCCGCCAGTTTAAGAACCAAACACCTTGAGGTGCATATTTAGCAAACCGAAAGCTCTATTTTACACCTTTGAATCTTCAAAAATTCAAAAGTGGAATCATTCACCAAGGGTGGTAAATGAGTCCCACTTCTAGGCTTGTTTCTGGTTTTTTGCAATTTTGGATACCCATTTATCTAAAACGGCCACTGAAATAGTTTCACAGAACTACAACTAATTCGCCCAAAATGGAAAATGAGTCCCACAAAGCCTAAAAATTAGAATCAACCACTTCTTAGAAGTCATTTTTAGTCTCCATCAAGATCTCAGGTGCACACTTTCAGTTTCATCCATTTTTGTTACAGTTTACTATTCATTTCTAGACATTTTTGCATTACACAATGTGTTTTCTAGAAACTTGCATTTCAATAGTTTTGATTTAATAATCAATAGATTTTTGTAATATTTTGCATTTATATCATTTTATTTAGTCATAATTGCATAATGCATTCCTTAGTTTGAATGAGCCACTTCAATTTTGGGAGTGGGATCTATCTCTTTCCATTAGGTGAAAAACCCTAATTGAGCAAAAAAGGCATAGCATTCCTAATATTAAAATCTATGGTTAATTTTGGTGAACCTTCTCTTTTAATGCTTCTCTTTTCTGATTTGGAGTATCTTCCTTGTAGATCTAGCCTTGCATTGACTTTGCATTAGGGTTTGTATTAGTTCATTCACATGTTAAGTTTCAAATTTTGCATTCATCAAAAGTGCATTTACGTTGTATTATTGGCATCTGAATTCCTTTAAATTTTCTGAAATTCTAAATTTTTAGCTAAGGTCTACATCATAGCACTCTGAAAACATCAAAATTACTCAAAAATTTCTAAAAGTTTTGAAAAAACTCCATAATAGGACTCATTTTTCCACCTTGGGTGAATTAGTCCCTTTTCACCCTTGAAACTACCCTTTACAACCCTATTTTTTAGCTTTTTTTTGGTGCCATTACCAACCTATATCAATTAGCTCAATTTCTATAACATGCATTTCATTACATCTAGCTTAATTTAGCTCATTTCATGCATTGTTTAATTTCACATTTACATCTCCAAAATTTCATTTTTTAGATTATTGCATACTGTACTCAGTAACTTTGTTTTACATTTGAAACTTACATATAAATCACTGCATTGTACTTTATTTACTTTTGCATAGCATGTCCTTTTTCACAAGATGTGTCTTTGAATTGGTTAAACATGGATTTTCTAAGAACAATATCCCCTCTTATGAGTTTAATTTTGATTACAACAATGAGGAACATGTTAGTCATAGCTTTGACCAAACCATTATATTACCCATTGGTGTGAATGGAGGTGTAGACAATCATAACACACATGCTTTTTCTTCCCTTGATACCTCTCCTATTAGTGATAAAGATATCTTGGTGAAGGAAGTTACAAGCCTTGAGGGTCTTGATTGTCCATCTACTCATTCCCTTTTGAAAGATGTTAGGCAACAAGAACATGAAATCATAGACATATTTCTACACATCACCTTACCTAGTCTCCATCACCATGACAATCAACTTTTTCCATTTCCTAATATTCCCCCTCGATGTAATGAGGATAGGTTGGTTTTAGAAGACATCCCTATTAAGAATCATGAAACCCTTGATCCTCCCTTCCCTAATGCTCCTCCCATTTGGGATAATCTATTTGAAAAACATAGTTGTCCTTCTCTTGATGCCTCCCCCACTTGTGATGAAGTTACTTTTCAAATTTCAACCTTAGATGAACATGTTACAAGCTATCCTAGTAGGGTAGATAATATGGAACATGATAATGAGACCTTATAAACAACAAATGATCAAATAGAGTCTTCCCCTAATCTCCCCACTATAAATAATCAAACACATTCACCCATTAATAACTCCCTTAGTTGAAATGAAGTTATTTTCGAAGAACCAAACCTAATTTTCAAGCACATTTGGTTTGTTGTTCTCCTAAAAACCCTCCTCGTAGGGAGGATATCATGATGCCATACAAGGATAACTCTCACTCACCAAGGGATGTTAACATTATTCAACCTCAACTCATTCTCTACCCTCCACATAAAACTCAAACTCAAACCAAACCTAAAATTGTCCTTTACCCACCTAAGAATAATGTATCACAACAACTAAGTCATAATACTGTTGTTCATACATATAACACTAGAAACAATCTACAACTGCAACAACCAACCAAAACACCCCTACCCTTGCCTAACCCTATCATCCCTAAGCCTATCTTACCAGGACCTCCTAGTTGAAAGGAGTACAATCTTGTTGAACAAATAAAGAATACTCCTGCTAAAATATAATTATGGGATCTTATTCAAGCCTCCCCTCACTATCACAATATGACTAAATCAGCCTTGCAACAAGTTCCTCTCCCTTCTAATACACAATCAAATGACGTAGTAGCTATAATTCAAGACATAAATGCTAACATTTTTTTCCACCAATGTGAGCTCCCTCCATTGGATGCACAAAAACAAAATGAAGCCTTCATGATCATCACTCAATACAAATGAAAAGGGATTAAGAGAACTTTTGTGGATACTAGCTTAGCTCTTAATGTGTGTGGAGTGAACCTTCTTGGTAGACTAGGCATCGATAAATCACACATTCAATATGATTCTTTATCCATTAGGGGATTTGACAATGTAAGAAAATAACTACTTGTTGTGATCACTTTACCTATTATAGTTGGAGTGGTCACCTTGGAAACACCAGTCCATGTTATTCCTAACGATCTTGCATCTAATATTCTCTTAGGCCAACCATGGATTCATGCAATGAATGGTGTGCCTTCTATTCTTCATCACAAAATGAAATTCATCTACAACAACAAAGTGTACACACTTGAAGCTGACCCTCATCCAAATAGTTGTTTGAACATTGAGAAAAATAAAGAAAATCCCTTGAACACATTAACACCAAATACACAAGTGGATCCTGTACAACACAAAGAAAAAAAACATATTGAACAAGTCACGATGCTATTATAAGATGATTAGGGTTCTTTGGATTTTGAACATGACTTCATGGGAGAGTACAAAATCATCCACAAAGATTCAAATAAGGAAAATGAAACAACAATACTTTCAACACAAAATTTGGACAACCTTTCAAAAGCATCTGCCTCAACCACTTTAGACAAAGAAGCAAATTACACAACAACCTTTGACGATGATTATCACCAACCACCAACCAATCCAAAATAAATTAACAAGCTTTATGAAAAAGGGTATGAGCTTATGAAACAAATTGGCTATAGTAGAAAAGGATGTGGTGCTAATGAACAAGGTATCCACAACTCTATAGAGCCTAACACATAAAAAAAAACTTATGGTCTTGGTTATTGTCCTTTGATAGAAATAACCAACCCTTCACTCAACATAAACACTCTCACACAACATTCTTCTAATCCAACTTTAACTAGAAATCATCCTGAACTGATAGACACTAGTGGTCTTTATTGTTCTCCTTTACAATCCATCAAACAAACAAACACACCTTCGCGTAATGTCAATGTCATTTGGAAAAATGTTTATGATTTGCATTCAATAGATTTTCCCTCCTCTGTAAGAGTGAGAACAAAATCTCGCAATCTAGAGAAACTTGTGTAAGTATGACATCCAATAGTAAGCAAGATGTATCTTTGATGCAAACCACAAGACCACCTTCTACCATTGATCAAGTGGGTATCTTGTGGAGACTCCTCCAAGATCACTTGATCACCCTCCCTCCTAGAACTTGAAAGAAATGCTATTATAAGACTTCATTCTACACCTATCGTAGAGTTTGAACATGGTCACTTCACTAATGAATGTAAGGATTTGAATAATAAAATCCAACATCTTAAGTAATTTGGTGTTCTTCCTTATGTGGGGGCCCTAATCCCTCTAATTGATACTGATTTTCACTCTATCATGCATTTTATCAATCATATTAGCTCACCCTTGTCCTGCACTTAGTGGAGGCAAGGGGTTGGTTAGTCTTGTCCTCATATGTCACTTGTTGTTTCCTCTTTTGGCTAGCCATTAACCTTTCATGAACATATAAGAGCAAGCTTGGGATGTGGATGACATGCCTTAAGTTGGCTCACATGTGACATACTACCTTTTTCATGATGTAGCTTATCGGAAACATATGACTTGGCATAAGGCTTTTTGATTAAGCTCTTATGTTCTCCTTCTTCTACTTTAAAGAAATTTCTTATAGTATTGGTGTTTGCAGCCTCTTTAAAGTGGGGGCATACATCACCACTCACATTTCATTGTACGATTTTCTTTTTCTTGCGATTTCCTCTCTTGGAAGCATTAGGTACAATGTTGCCCAGGATCAGACATTGCACTTGTCCTCTCTTGGAAATAATATGAGATATTTTTGCACTTTTCCTCTCTCGGATGCATTAAGCATGATGTTCCCTAAGATGATACATTGCATGAATTAAGCAAAATCCCTTTGAACATTCCTCACACTAGTTCGCATATACAATGTCTATAAGAGTCAAGCATACAAAGTTTTGCCTACCTCATAGAGCTCAAAAATAATTTTCCCTTGTGATGCCTTATTAAAGTTATCAAGAGGTATAACTTTGGTATGGTTGAGTGAGAAACCCATTTTGAGGCATGACTTTCCCCATAGCCACCTATGTGCATACCAACTAGTGTATGTTTTATCTTTTAGGTCTTCTCTCCAGGTGCACAACCAAGAGTTCCATCACCCTAGAGTGAGTATACATTTCCTTTCTTGCTGAACAACCTAGATCTGATCCACAACTAGCTGGACAAACAATCGAAGCTTGATCCACCTTTGCATTTTCACCTTTCCCTTCTAATTCTTGCCATTGCATGATCATGTATCTAGTTTTGTTGCACCTTGTGTATGCCATTTTGCACTCATGTCAACTTGACTTAGGATCTTATATCTTGTGTGATTGAATGCCTTCTTGACCTTTGTTATCCTAGACCATCCACATTGATACAATTCGGCCTCTCTTGAATGTCTACTTTAGTGTGAGTTTGAAGCAAGTTCATCCTCTCACTAAAGTGGGGGCTAAATGTACCATAGAAAAAATTATTTCTTGCTTGACACAAGAATAACTCATGATAAATTAGACTTAATAAGGCGTTGATTTAGTGTTATGAGGCATTTTATGCATCCACACTAGGTCTTGGACCCTTGGATGCACTAAATAAAATGTGTTTATGGACGTCTTGTGAAGGTGTTGTAAAGTATTGTAAAGGAATTTCACACTTTTCAAGATTAATGGACCCATTTCCCCCTAATTCAACATTATAAAATATATTTAAATACATCCTCACATTAATCTAGAAGGATTGTAAAATAAACATAAATTTAACCTAGTGTTGTAATGTGTTTTACACATTCACATTGGTTCTTGTGCCTTTCTAGGCTATGTGGACCTCATTTTAGTGTTGTAAAGTGTATTTAATCACACTTTCACGTTGAATTTTGTGTTCCAAGACCTAATTACTCTTTACATAATCATTAATAGGCCCCTATTACCCCATATTATGCATCTTGAGGAAAAAATTGATGAAATACTCAACAATGTCACCATATAAACCTTATTTCCTTACAAGTTCCTAGCATCCTAGCTGTCAAGTGAGCCCCTCTGGGACTAATTTTCCATCTATGGAAAATTAGTCTTTGCTACATGGGACTGATTCACCCAAGGTGGTGAATGAGTCCTATTTGGACCATTTTTTACTATTGAGTGGGAAAATTTAGGTTTTAAGTTCATTTTTTCTTAATGTCAGCCTTGGGGATCCAATTTACAAGAAAATAAGGTGAATTGCCTATAAAATCAAGTCTCTAAACCCTAATTTATATCTCTTAACTCATTCACACATCTCTCATCATTAATTCATCATCTATCTTCTCTATCAAGCCAAGCAAGCTAGGGTTTCATCATTGCAAATCATCAAGTTAGCTTCCTAAGACATTGAAGGGGAGATTATTTATGTTTTTTTGCAGGAATTCAAGATCAAACATCATGGAAAGGTAATAGTTCCATTATTTCATGCTTCATTACATTCTTTATTCATTTTTGTTTAATTACCTACAAAGGGGTTTGACCAAGGCAAACCCCCATGCCCTAACATTCAACATTTCTTCTCCTTGTCTTGTGTGTTTGTAGATTTTGACATCTTGTAGGATTAGAAATCATTGAATATTGTATTTCAAAGTTATTCAAGCAATATCTTCATTAAATAAGGCAAAATATCAACAAAAAGTCACTTTCAGGCTTGAATCCATTAGTTTCAGAACCAGACACTTGGAGGTGTAGATTTAGTAGACCGAAAGCTTTAGTTTCCACCTTTGAATCTTCAAAAATTCAAAATTGGAATTATTCACCAATGATGGTGAATGAGTCCCACTTCTAGGCCCATTTTTGGTTTTCTGCAGTTTTGGATACCCATTTATTTGAAATGGGCATTGGAATGGTTTCACAAAACTAGGACTAATTTGCCCAAAATGGCGAATGAGTCCCACTAGGCCTAAAAATTAAGATCAACAACTTTCTAGAAGTCATTTCCAATCTCCATCAAGATTTCAGGTGCACACTTTCAATTTCATCCATTTTTGTTATAGATTACTATTCATTTATAGGCATTTTTGCATTACACAATGTGTTTTCCAGCAACTTGCATTTCAATAGTTTTCACTTAATAATCAATAGCTTTTACTAGTATGTTGCATTTAGATCATTGTATTTAGTCATAATTACATCATCCATTCCTTAGTTTGAATGAACCACCTAGATTTTGGGTGTGCGATCTATCTCCTTACATTATGTGAAAAACCATAATTGAGCAAAAGAGGCATTGCATTCCTAATCTTAAAATCTATGGTTCAATAACATATGATTCAAATGAATCCAATTATGAGTTACATACTCAATCTACAATTGCTCAATCTCTGCTTTTCTCTACAAATATTTCCTCTCCTCTCTTCACCATTGTAACACACTATATGCTCATTGAATGCATACACAATACTTTTATTCTTCTACACACACCACCTTATACATTTCATTTTATATCTTTCCATCAATCATTCTTACAGTTTCATATGCATTTGATTCCATGCATGATTTATCGACCTTTTATAGGTTTTGTGACTATATATTCATTAAGGAAGACATCCACTTATTCCAATCAATCATCAAACATATCATTAGAGTAATTACAGTGACCAATTCCATTTTTTGTGCCACAATTACATTTACCTAACTAGAAGTTTCACCATTTTGTCACCTAGCCATTGTAAAAATAAAATAAAAAAATATTGGTCATTGATCTTGTTATTCACACCATGATTTGTTGATTAAAATTTAAATGTCGAGATACTTGATCCGAAAAATAGTTTCCATGTGTTGCCTCCCTGTGTTTTGACATTGGTCAACGTTGGTCAATGCAAGCTTCCCATGAAATGGCAGAAATACTCCATCACTCTCATCATCCTTAAGTTTCCTTTCCATTAAGAGTCAAGAGTTGCTAATCTCCCTTACCTCATACTTGAAGTGCTTAGTACATCTTAAGAAGCAAGCCTGAACAATTTAGTCTAAAGCTCTTTATTCACCTATTAGGGTTCGACCATCAACCTTACTCTTTACCCTTTACCGTCTTCACTCCATTACAAAATATTAGTTGACATAGCCCTTTTGGATGTCACCCTTTGATATTTCTATTTACTGCTTACCTACCATTTGGTAAGGTGTAAGCCAACCTTCTTACCCATGATGCTTGAAACCATACTTTGCAATTGTTGCTAGTCATAACCATTTCGAGTTTCAGGGTTTGGGGTTTCTTCATACCCCTTTCTCAATAATAAGTTAAGGCTTAAGCCTTAACGTTGAAGCCCAATGTCCAATGCCTTTTCAAACTCAACTCATTCTATCTACATTTCTTTGAGGCATTCAATATAAGGTATTGTTGAAGTCCAATGTCTGAAACCTTTCAAAATTAGCACAATCTTCCTTCAATTAATGCTATGATATTTCCACAATCCATAATGCTTATAATTTGGTATTTCTAGATTTTGATTGTGTTTGAGGTTTTTCATCTCAAACATAATCAAAATCCAAAAATAACAAATTATAAATAATCTTCCTTCCTTTCTCTGAGGGATTTTGTATGAGGCATGATCAAAGCTCATAGCCTGAAGCCTGAAAACCTTTTAGACTTGACTCAAATCAACTAACACTTTTCTTCTCTAGCAAGCGGTAAGAGGTAAGGTTGAGGCTCAATGTTTGAAACTTGATCAAGCCTTGCACACTACCTCTTTTCATTCTTCTTGCAAGAGATATAAGGTAATCTTGAAGCCCAAAGCCCGAACTTCTACAACACTTCAAGGTTTTCACTGCAACTTCAAACCATCTTTCTTTTGACATCCTTATGATGCCTTTTTTGACATCAATAAGATGCCCATTTTGACATCAATGAAAATCATATTACCAACAATAGTCATGATAGGAGAACAACCATCTCAAGAGTCAAAACAAAAGAGAGCATATGATCCCTTGTTGCAAATCCAGAACAGACCATCCTTGATCAACATAGCTCCTTTCTTAAGAGTTCCCCAAATCATAGATCCCTTACCCAAAAGTAGAAATCAAGGAACCTCCTCCTTCACCACCCCTTTTAGATACATTTTAGAAATAATCCTAGCCCAAACTTGGTTTTGTTCAGTGCACTATCTCTATTATAACTTGGAAAAGAGAGCCAAACTAGAGAGACTCACCTATCACAACCCAAGACCCCCTAGTTGTTTCCATCTACAAATAGTCTTCCAATTCACAAGACTCCATTTTGAGGACGCCAAGCTGCAAGCCCAAAGAAATTTCCTTTCGAGGGAATCCAATTCCCTAATAAAACTTCAAGGAGCAACCTGCCACATACACATGTAATTGAGGATATCCAACACCACTGACTTGATGGGGACAAGGTGATATTGAGGTAAATAGTATAAAAAGGTATTTTTGAAGTAATGACTGATGATATCTCTCATATAAATAAAACAATAATGGACGATGTAGTCAAGATAAAGAGTTTGATTGCAAAATATGATAGAGAGATGAGACATAAATGTTGAGATAAAGAAAATGAAAAATACACATGGTGAGTAGAAATTCAATTAAAATATCTCCCAAAATGTTTCGAGGGAGGGAATCAATAAAGTTTCTATTACATTCAACAAGTATAAATTCAGGAAAGAGGAAGATGATCTTATTGAAGAGTTATTAAATAATGAATAAACAATTTTCATCATCAGTTTTGAGAAATTTTTACACACTGCTGAAATGCATATTATGAATTTAGGTTTGGATATAAGTGGAACTAAATATTGGAATACTTTTAATGATTTGTGGAGATTTTGAACCTTTCCAAAATATTTGATGTTTTGGAAAATCTTGGTTTAAATATATAAAAGTAGTGATATGCATGATTATGATTGACTATATGGAAGTATTGAAGCCTAAATAGAGAATTGGTACTAAAATTTGGTCAACGATTGGGATATTTGACCAATTGAAGGAATACTCAAAATTTTGGGAGATCAATGAGCATCTACCATTGATAAATTTTTCCTTGGGAATTAAAGAAGATTATTTTTTCTAGCTATTGCTAATAGGTCACGTGGATGAAATTTCTACTTGTCATGTGTCAACTTTGATATAGTTGATTTCTTTTTAATTTTTATTTTTTTAAATTGTAACCAACCCAGGGCCTTTAATCTATAAAAGACCATGGATCACTTCATTTTAAAAGATAAAAGTTGTTAAAGTTGTGGAGCTAGATTTGAAGAAATGTCAATCTTGCTTTCACATCATGTGCTTTCTATTCATAGTCAATAAACACTTGTACATCTTGTAAAGATTTAAAAGTTGAATTTGATTAAAAATTTATTCCTAGTTGTAAATCCTACATGGTTGTAATATGTTCGTTGGTGAAATAATAAAAAAAAAATTCAAACCTTGAATGTATTTGAAGATATTTTACTTGTGAATGGTTTTTTCTTCAAACTTCAGCATTGTTATGTATGTAGTTATGAATAATTTTGCTGAAGTATTGATAATTTATGCTTCAATTTACATTTCTTTCAATTTGTGTTTGTTCAATATTTGAAAAAGCATAACTTTCTTAAGCTTTCATTTTCCTTCCTCAATCTTTTGTTTTTTCTTTATTAGAGGTTCATGATGAATTAGTTCCTTTGTGAAAATAGTAAAGTACAACAAATCTTGAGTGAACCATGAATGTCGAGACTTGATTTTTCTAAGCCTTGGGATTATTAATTCTTAACTAAATTATTAATCTTTCAAGAAAGACAAGTTTTTTTTGTTGAATTCTATTAATGTTTGATGTGTGAGTATCATCACCATTAACAAAAAGATGTTAAGAAATTTAGTTAGTTAAAAAATATATTACAACTTGCAAGACCTAAACTCTTAGAAAGACGACTTTAGAAGAGCTGTAATTCCACAAATTTCTCTCTTTGCTGTGAACGAATCTTTTGTGTTTATTATTTTGTAGGCTTCGACGACTGATTTAATTGAGTGGACGTGTCTGCCGTGCAATTGCGTGATATTAGTGAAATCCATCGGATGGAATAAGAATTACGAAGGTTTCTTGCGAATAAGAAATCAAGTATGACTGACTCTTGACATTCATACATTGATCACAGTACTATCATTTGATTGAGGCAAATATTATGGCTAATATTGAGCACAACGTTGTTCAGATCACGCAAACCCAATATCCTCAAACGTGCAGGCTACGAGGACTGACTTTTGCAAATAAGTTAAAATAAGGTTCCTTCTTGGCGATGGACGAAATCAGGGTAAAATTCTAACTCATCGCAAAGGAAAGACCGGACGGATTTTTATTGCATCACCTCTCTTATTTGTCTACCTTCTAGATATAAATGGGAGAAGTGCACAACTATATTATGCCTATATTTAAGGTTAATTTTAGTCAATAGAAATAAGATAAATATTTATCATTCTTTTAATATGGATGATATATAAAATTGTAATTTATTGTTTGACCTCTGAATTGAACAATGTTTAATTAGGGTGCCCTAATATACAAAACACTAAAAAGATTAAGTTGAGTTTCTTCAAAGAAACTCCACCCAAAGACTAGCCAAACTTAGAGTAACAAACAACAAACAAATTAGTCTTATCCTATTTGCACCAGCAGCACATGTAGCAATGTTGTAGGTGCCCACACATCAATTACCAATCCTCTATTGTGGTGTTCACTATGGAGGCTTAAATAACTAGACAAAGTAAGTTATAGATTCATTTCAAAGAGGTTAGGAGGCAATCTAAGACTTGAATAGAGGGCAACAACATGAAGGATGGTGAGTTAGGGACAAAATGAGAAAGCCTTTTCACGCTCTTGTTAGTGTTCTACACTATGCCAAGCATGTTTCTCCTTTGTGATGTTATTATAGTGTTGTTTGTTGTTGCAATAAAAGATGTACCCTATATGTCCTCAAGGTGTGAGGAAAATATTTTCACACTATGCAAAGCGTGTTTCTCCTCTAAGATGTCTGATGATCCCACATATATGTTTTCTAGGTCCTTGTATCTTGCCCTATAGTTTTGCACTTTAGTTTGCAACTCCTTTGTATTTTTCCATAATGTTGTGTGCCTTAGTTTGCAGGTCTTTTGGGTAGTGATCCTTCTTGTAACTTTTGTAAGTAGTGAGCTTCATATATTGTGAGTTAACTCTCACTGTGGTTTTCCCTTCTTTGGTTTTCCACGTATATCTAGTGTTATCTTGTGCATGTGTTTTCTTCGCTTTATCTTTTATTGTTGCTGGTCTGGTTAAGGATGAACTTGTTGTATCTTTCATTTTTGTTGATATGGTTAAGTTTGGTTGACCTTATTAAGGGATTAAACCACTACATATTTCATTGCTACTGATCTATTTAAGATATTTCGATATGGTTAAGAAGTTTGAGTTTGCATTTTGTTGAAGAGTTTAAGTTTTGAAGATATTGATTCCCCCCTCTCAATAAATGAGTGTGTCCAAAAATTGGTATTAACGACATGTTCCTCTTAAGAATATTAATTGCTTGAGAAAAGGTCTAGGATGACATATGATGAGTCTTACAAGGGTCCTAGGTTTGATGGGATAAATTATACCTTTTGGAAAGTAAGAATGGGAGACCATCTTTTAGAAAATCAATTAGGTTTGGTGTTTGGAAAATTTTCAAGGATGGTTACACTAATCCTTCTGCTCCCCTACTAAATCCAACTGAGATTAGGTTGTATGAGAATAATGCCAAGGAAAATAATGTTATCATGTGTGGGTTAGTTAGTTCAAAAATTCTAAAGGTGATGAGTTGTAGTTCTGCTAAGAATGTATCAAAAAAATTCAACATTAATGAAAGAGATAACAAATTGAAGCAATTCAAGATGCAAATATTTAAGAGCAAATTTCAGACCCTAAGGATGACATAGGATGAATATATTGCTAGTTATATTCTCTGGATGGATGAAGTAGTTAATGGAATTAGAGTTCTTTGTGGAGAAGTGGAGAAGTGAAAGAAGATGAAATTTTGAAGAAGGTTTTGAGATCTCTCCCTAAACCTTATAGTCAAAGGTATATGTTATTTAGGAATCTAAAGACTTGGATAAGTATTCAATGGTTGAAATATTTTGTGCCCTCATAGCCTTTGAAATGAGATATTTTGAAAAAATTACTCCAAAGAAGAAGGTAACATTCAAATTCAATAAGAAAATAGAAGATGAAACTATTGATCAAGATGGTGACTTTGATGAGGTAGAAGAGAAATTTCTAAGGAGATTGAAGAAAGACATTAAGAGATACAAGGGTACGTTACCTTTAAAGTGATTCAATTGTGAGAGAATCGGTCATTTTTATTCTAAATGTCCTTTTAAAGAATTCATGGATAGTAAAAAAGGAGAAAAGTTCAAAATAAGTGTATTCTATGGGAAGAATTTTTTCTTCAAAAGATGAGGATAATGAATCAAATGATAAAACACTATTCATGGCCTTGAAATTTGGTGACAAAAAGAGTAATACTAGGGAACGAAAAGGGTTTGATACCTTGTAGGGTAACAAATATATTGAAGATTTTGTGGTTGTGTGGACTGCCTTTCATGTAAAAGAACAAGAAAATGCTTGGGTGATTGACAATGGTTGTTCTAACCATACAACTAGTGACAAAGGGAAGTTCATTAGTATTTAGAAGTGGAATGGTTGAGTTGTCAAGTGTGGTAATACCATTGAGAGTAGGAGAGTCTTATCCCTTCATGATGATATTGAGAGTATGAGACTCTTGTTCTTGAAGATTATCTATGTGTCCATTAGGAGTAAGCATGTAATGGATAGATATAAAAGTGTGTGGTATATGGATATGGTTTTATTTTGGAAAAAAATGTATGGTTAGGAAGATGCTCATTAAGTAATTTGTGTATTTTAGTGATGTGGATCCTTGATCTTGGCTTTTTCAGAATTATCTTCAGTATTAGATTGGAAGAGACCCATTAGATATTGAGAAGATATGGATTCTTGATCTTGACTTAGTTTAGATTTATCTTCAATATGCTTTGGATCATGTTCTTGACATGGATCACTTTCAAAGAATGGTTTGCTTGCAAAAGGCTCTTGGATGTCTTCAAAATGCAAATATGTAGGTGATAGCTCTTGGTTTTGTTATCCTTGAATTTAGCTATGCTCAATTCATGGGATAACCCCAACAAAACTTGTTTGTTTTATAGCCCACATACTCTAAGCATGCAAAATGTGGTGAGTCACATTTTCCCTCGTATATGGTCTCCTAGCCTTGAAAGATCATTTTGAGACTTAACCTTTTTCAATTTGTCAAAATTTGCAATTTGGAAGAAGTTCTAAATTCTCACTTTTCAATGTTAGTAATTTTTGACTCATGCAGGATCACTGAATTTCATAGACTAGTTTTTCCCTTGTAGAAGTGGTATTTTTCACAATTATTACATAAAATTTAACTTGTTTAAAATGAAAGTGTACCGAATTTTTCCACATTTACATTTTGTCATCCTACCCATATAGGGTCAATGAATTTCACTGACCTTACACCCAAGTTTGAATGATGCAGAGTAAGAAATATTGAACACCTTTACACTTAGGAATTTTACCTTAATTGCAAGACTAGGATTTTTTAGTAACCTTTCACTTTGTAAGTTTTATCGTGTTGGTGTAATTATATGTCTTGTACCTTGTCCTAGGTCTTGATTACACCTTAGTTAAGTTTACTTAGGGACAACATAGTAGGTTGTTGGAGATTTTCCACTTTTGGTGGACTTGACATGTCATTACCACATCACTTCCACCTTTTGTGGACACATCATGTGATTATCTCTCCACCTTTTGTGGTGATTATCACATTATCACCTTTCCACTTTAGGTGGAGTGATAACATTTCATTGTTGTCTCATGTCATAAGATTATGACACTTGTCATAATCTTATGCCCTTCTATGTTCTCACCTTGGCTATATATCCAAGGGGTCTCCTATGTATTGAGCTCATTACATTCTATCATATTGACAGAATATAGTTTATTCTTGTCATCTTGTCTCTATCTCTCTTATGCCTGTGCTTTCTATTAGGCCTCTAGATCTTGGGTGGGTACCTTCATAGCAAATTCTTACATATCGCATGTAAATTTGATAAATTTTATCAAATTTGTAACATTTTTTGTTGCTTCACTGCCATGTGAGAGTGCTAAATTTCAACGCGTTACACCACAAATGCAAACATACCTAAAATAGAGGTAAAATTTAGTGACCTTACACCCAAATAAAAAAAAATCACTAACACTAGGAAAATTTTCCACTTTGCATTGTGCTACTTTAAATTCTCTCATCAAGAAATTTGACAAGCTAATGAAGAGTAAAGATCACTAAAAAGCAAAAGAAAAATAGCTAACTTCGGTGCTCTTGAAGATTACCCAATCTTCAGAGTCAATCAATTCTATGGCCATAAGTATTAAAGAACCAATTATTCAAAAAGTGGGGAAGGTACATTGAAGAGGTAAAGAAGTTGGTGACTTTTTGGATAGAATGGCAGCATAGGGAATGTAGCTCTTGAAATATTCTATAGAGAGAATGGGAAACATGAAAAGCATAAGATCAGATTTAGATAAAACTTTTGATACATTCTCTCAAGAATGACAAGAAATAAAAGATAGTTTGGAAGCTTGGATCAAGATGAGCAGGCTCAAGCTTGATGCCTTGGTGGAAGTTGGGATAATTCCCAATAGGGATATATTTTTGGAGGTAAAGGAGACAATGATACGCAAAACTAACATCATCAAAGAATTGCTCAAGGACTTGCAGGATGCTCGTGAGGTCAACGAAGATAATGATTTGGATATTTTCCACAAAATTGAGGAGTTACCTTGTAAACTACTTGATGATAATTGGAAAATCCTTTCTTCAGATGAATTTGTTCAGGAATTCATGTCTATGATCCAAAAAAAAAATTGAAGATCAAGCCTTCTCTATGGCTTTGATGGAAAAATTGATGGATATTCAATTAACATTGGATATGCTCAAAGTGTGTCTAGAAAGGCACAAGAAAGCTAGTAACATTGTGAAGGATTCAATCATAAGATTCCTTGCTATCTCCAACCATACTTCAAGTCCAAATAATGAAGAAATTCAAGCAATCATGAAGAAGTATGAAGATTTCTTGGAGAAAGACGACAAAGAAAGTTGAATGTGGCTTCGTTTAATTTTTAGTATTTTTCATGCATTATATAGTTAGTTTCTAAAATTTTACGTCCTTTTCAAAAATTTAATTACATGTAAAAATAGAGAATTCCTAAATGAAATCGGATTCTTATGTTGAATAAGTCAATTTAGTTTTGATTATATGGGAAAAACAGGTTTTGAATGGACCTAGAACCATTGACAAGTAGTTTTTAATGGGGATCCCAAACTAACACAAAAATACCAAGCTACAAAAGCATAGAACATAGACAAGTAGCAATGAACCAAAGGTAGATTAGAAAATAAGCATCATGAATAAACAAATCTGCACCAATAGAAAAGGTTTAAATGGGATCCTCAACCCCAAAATAAACAATTACTAGGGAACTAGCATCTAAAAACCACCTGAAACAACCAGGTAACCATTAGCCTATAATATCTCTAGAGGTTGCAACACAACACTTATCAGCACCAATCGGCAATGCACTTCCAGAAACATCTAGGTAACCATCAACTTGTATTAGTTGGACTACAACACAACACTTATCAACACCAACCAATGAAACTAAACTCCCCACCTCATTAGGAGAGTAAGGAATCAGAGTAGAACACTAGGAAACCTACCAGTCACACCAACAAGGAAAAGGAAGCCTCTTGCAACACCATCAAATCCAAAGAGATGAAAAAAACTCCACCTCAAAAGGAATAGGCTCCCCTCTATAGGAGTAGATTCCATGAAGAACCTTACCACAATTGTAACCAAAATATAACAAAAAATAACTCCACCTCTGTAGGAGCACACACCACCTCCAAAGGTGTTATAACAACAAGGACCATCAATAAGGAAAGAACCTCCAAAAATCCACAGACCCCAACTCTACTTATAAAAGAGAGTTCTTTGCTTTCATAGGAGTAATCTTCACCTCAATAGAAGACTCAAAATGTGGAAAAGGGAAGAAATCCAACCAACCAAAAGCAAGGATCTACATGACAACCACCAACAACTCGAGAACATGGCCCAATAAGAGATGTACAAGTATAAACCCAACCATCCCAGAAGGGGGTAAATATAACACATGAACAAAAAAAAAATTATTCATAGAAGTAGGCATAGAAGAAATAGAGAACACCTTAGCAACCAACCAAGAGAGAAGAAACTTATGCTCAATAGAAAACAATAGCCTCCCTACCCAAAGAACAACATCCCTACCCAGAAAAACAACCAACACCAACAAAGAGACAATGGGCCTCAAACAGATAAGAACATCTATACTACCCAACAAAACATCAAGCACTAAAAAGGAGCCAAAGGTACTAGCAAGAAGTAGGGAAAGGTGGGGAAAGATCCCCGATAGAGAGAAAGCAGGAAAGACAATGAAAATCAACATCCATCCCTACATGCCAACCAAGGTCTAAAACATGCCCATAACTAACCATATGCCACTCCACTAGATTCAAAACAAAAAACTCCACCAACAAGCACCAAGAACAAGGGTAGCCAAAAGGAAACACCAAACTAGAAGAAATAAAAGTAGCCCAAGTAAGGAAGAATTGGAAGAAGGCCAAACCAAAAAGCACAACCTCACCTCAAACATGCCAGTCAAAGTCCAAAATAGGCCATAAACCTAAGTCACATGACGCACACCCACTTCCAACACACAACTAGAAATGACCACTTCCCAACCACCAACACACAAAACACAACTAGCCGCAGCCTAACCCCCATTGCCCAAATGAAATCCAGACACAACCCAACCACCAGAGCCCAACCCACGATATCATTGCTAGGAAGAGGAGTGAGCCAAGTAAGGAAAAATGAACCCTTCCAAGGAAGAAACAATGTGAAGGAAAAACAAGTGCACCATAGAAAAAGGGGACCTCTTGCTTGAATAGGGAATAATTCATGATAATTGGACTTAATGATGCCTTGATTTAGGTGTTGTGAGGCATTTTATGCATCCACACTAGGTCTTGGACCCTTGTAAATTGAATAACATGCTTTTAACAATGTCTTGTAAAGGTGTTGTAAAGTGTTGTAAGATACTTTCACGCTTTTATAGACTTAATAAACCAATTTTTCCCTAATTAAACATTATTAAATATATTTAATAACATTATCACATCAATATAGAAGACTTATAACTTAAAACTTGATGTTAAACTAGTGTTGTAATTTGTTTTACATAGTCACATTGGTTCTTGTGCCTTCCTAGGCTATGTGGACCTCATTTTAGTGTTGTAGAGTATATTAAATCACACTTTCACATTGAATACTATGTCCCAAGCCCTAGTTAACCTCTGCATCATCAAAAATAGACCATTGTTAACCCATATTGTGCATCCCAAGGCTTAAATTGATTGAATACCTAACAAAGTTACAATTTTAACCTTATTTCCTTATCTCCTAGCATCCTAGTTGTCAAAATGGTTCCTATGGGACCCATTTTCCATGCATGGTGAATTAGTCCCATCCAGGTGGGACCCATTTGTCATGGGTGGAAAATGAGTCCCATTTGGCCCAATTTTGACATTTGAGTAGGAAAAAAGTGAAATTTAAGTTTACTATTTTTTCATGTCAGCCTGTGATGAGGTATTAATGAGTAAAATAGGTGAAATTCCTATAAATATAAGTCTTTAAACCCTAATTCACATCTCTTATCATTCATTCATCAACCAATCTTCCATCTCAAGTCAAGGGACTTAGGATTTTATCATTTCAAGTCACTAAGACATCAATTTTTAGACATTCAAGGGCATATTCTTTATGTTTTTCTACAGACTTTCAAGATCAAACATCATGGAAAGGTAATTAACTCCATTATTTCATGTTTCATCTCATTCTTTCATCATTTTGGTTTAATTACCTAAAAGGGGTTTGACCAAGGAAAACCCCCATGCCCTATCATCCAACATTTCTTCTTCTCTTGTGTGTTTGCATATTTAGAACTCTTGGAAGCTTGGAAATAATTGGAGATCAAGTTTCAAGGTTTCTCAAGTCTTCTCTTCATTCAACAAGTCAAAATATCAACAAAAACTCATTTTTTAGTTTCAAAAATTAGAGTTTTAGAAGCAAACACCTGTAGAGAATCAAAGTGTAGATCAGAAGCTCCGAATTCCACTTTTGAATATTTAAAAATTAAAAAGTGGATTCACTCACCATGAGTGGTGAATGATTCCCACTTCCAGGTCAATTTTTAGTTTTCTATATTTTTAGATACCCTTTCAAATATCATAAATAGATTCTGGCACAATTTTGCAGAATTGGGACTGTTTCGCCCAGAATGGCAAATGAGTCCCACTAGGCTTTAAAATCAGCATCAGCAGCATTCCATAATCCATTTTCAATCTTCATCCACATTCTAGGTGTAAAATTTCACTTTGGTTCATTTCTATGTGTTTTTTCAATACACAATGTGTTTTAAAACATCACTTATTTCTTAGGTTTTGCATTCATAATCAATCAATTTCTTAGCTTAGTTACATTTATATCATCCCATTTAGCCTTAATAACATCATACATTTCATAATTTGAGTGAACCTAGCTAGAATTTTGAGTGGGGTCTATCTCTCTCCTTTTAGGTGAAACATTCCTAAGAGTGCAAGAGTAGCCTATAAGTCCTACCCGAAAATAAACAAGGAATTAAAAATTTCTTGGGGGATGGAAATTATTTCTTGAAAAGGAGAAATCATTTAAGAAGGTTGACTTGGGTACCCATGCCATTAATGACAAGAGGCTTAGGTTAGGAATTAATTAAGCATGATTAGTGGTTGTGCAAGTGATTAGGCAAGTTAATGATGGGATTAGAGGCAAGTGGGATTTTATGGAGGATGTGATACTAGCTAGAATTAATGGTGTACAATTCCTAATTATATGTTAATTAATTTAATATGGATTAGAAATGAATTATGAAGGATGGTGACATGTGGAGAGAGAAAATTGAATTAAAAATAGATTTAATTCATGTGGGTCAAAATGACCAAATTAAATAGATTGATATATTTATTTAATTTGGAGAGGAAAGGGGGTAAAGTATTTAATTAAATAATTAAAAAAATTAGGGAATGTTAGAGACATGGTAAATATTAATCAAATATTGAATTATTTAATTAATATGGATAGGGAGACGGGATTAGAAGAATATAACGATAAATTTGACCATATAGTATTGGCCAAATTTAGGTGTCTACATTTTCCCCTCTTCAAAATGTCATTAGAATAATGATGTTTCAAATAATAGATAAATTATAGATGACTCAATGGTTGAAAAGTTCTACAAGATTCCCTGGTATGATAGGAAAAATGATAGGAAGGAAAATAAAGAAAATGTGAAGGGTCATGCCCCCTCGAGAGGGTGGATGGGGAAAAAGGGGCCCCAAGTGGAATCTTGACATGAAGAAAAGGATGGAACCATGAGGATGAAAATGGAAAACCATGAAAAATGGCTTTTGAATGGAGGAAAATAGACAAATGGGGTGAAAATAGTGGCCAAATGAAGAAATAAGGTTTAAAAGGGAAAAATGGTAAAGGCTAAGGGGGGTTAAAAAGCTATGAATAAATAGTAATTTAGAAAATTACTTTTTACCTTTTGAATTTTTGTACACACATGGGTATGTGTAGGATCATCATGGAAAAAACAGGCCCTTAAGTGGCAAAAAATTTAGAAAAATCAAAGTTAGGCAAATTGATGTAAAAATTTGAATAAGTTATCTATATTATTTCAAAAGTATGTAAGAATAGAATCTATAGAAAATTGAATTTATTTTCTAAACTACTAGGTTTATTTTTATAAAATAAAAATCTATTTGGTGAAAATTTGAAAATTCAATGCAATATTACTTAAATTTCAAGGAAAAAATAAGTAGGTGTCTGTTTGACCACCCTAACCACAATAAAATGATAATATTATTTTATAATATTTTAGACATAAGTAGATGACTCATGTTCAGATGTGATGCATATCTTTTTGTAAATTTTTTCTAAGTAAATAATTAATTATGAATTTTTTATTACAACTTTTAAAAAATATAAAAACTCGTATGTCTGACCACCTCAACTTGGTCAAAACTTCATGAAATTCAATTTATTTTTTAATCTTATATTATGTAAAGCATAGAATGTGATGCTTGTTTTAAATTTAAAAAATGTGATACCATTTGAAAGCTATAGATTTTTTTCAATCAACCTATCAATTAGGACTTTAGTCATAATTCAAATAGAAAATGAATAATAATTATTTATTAAATTCAAAGTAAAGCATAATTTATATTGGTGGAAATCTAAGAATATCCTTTGAAAACCTTTTTCATTTCATCAATTTTGGGTAAAAAAAAGTCATTAGCTACATACCTTACAAATACCCATCATATCGCCACTTTTTGGCCCATCATGATCCTACACATACCCACATCTGATTAAGCGATTCAAGAGCTATTGAGAGTGACATGGATATCGAGGGAGGTATCATGCATTGTAGGGACCTCATTCAGGAGTACTACGTAGAGAGAAATGTACCCTAGTAGGTACACCTCAAAAACCATGTTGTTTCATTTGATTTTACACGTGTTTATTTCTTTTTTCTACAAGGGGTTAGTTTAGGTCTTATGTGATTTGATCTATGAAGAGGCAGATTCACCCATCGAGGAAAGTGCACTCACCCCTATAGAGCACAAGTGATTGTGTAGGGAAGAAGGGGTGATCACACACCCACATACGCAGATGCATGAGGAAAGAAGCAATTATGAAATTTCCTTAAAAGGGGATGGGGGAGATTGAGAGCAACAAGGCAACTATGAATCACCTATTGGAGAAAGGGTGATAGAAAAATCCCCAATAAGGAAGAAGGGTGATTGTGAAATTTCCCTTGAGTAAGAACAAAAATTGTGAAATCACCCTTGAGTAAGAAGGGTGATTGTGAAATCACCCATGACGTACAAGGGTGATTTCAAAATTTCCCATGAGGTATAAGGGAAATTATGAAATTTCCCAGAAAGGGATGGTCGAATCTTCCCAAGGATGAGTGAATCTAGTAGGTGGGGACATAGGGGAAAATGTGCCTCATACAGAGGTGAATGCACTCTAAGGGAGAATGGGCGATTACACCCCATATAGGGGTGAATAAGAAAAATGGGGGTTGGAAAGAAAAATACAAGGCTACAAGAAGATCTGACAAGTGATTTTCATAGATGCAAAGGATAGACCTCAAAATGTCCTATTCAAATTAGGACCTTGTGAAATTCCTCTATGTATTCTTTCATTTTCCTTGTTCCTTTCCTCAAGCTCTACATCTTCTCGAGTACCTCTAATTCATAACTAACTAGAATAAATTGTTTCTTCTATTTTGACACCATTATGTCCCATCCAAAAATTTATCTTTCCCTTGTCTTCCTCTTTCTAACTAGACCTCTTTCCACCATATACTGGTCTGAATTTTCAATTTTTTCTTTGAAAACCTCACTCTATGAGGATCTTTAATCTCATCAAACTCCAAAATATTCCTCCATGTCATTGATCCAATTGATCAATTCTTTAGGATTCAAACTTTAGTTGAAAGTTGAAACCTCCATTTTAGGTCTCTTCCCAATGCTTTAGATCACTTGCAAAAATATCCTTTCTCCAAGATCCATTGGATCCTACTCTTCCTCTTCCATTTCCTCGTTTGTTTCATCTTCACTATCATCTCTTTCTCAATGCACATCTCTTCTTTGAACCTCTTGTTGCAGGGTTCCTAATTGCCTTCTAAGGGCTCTAATTTAATCTCTAGGTGGATCTCTTCCTCCATCACCTTGGCCTCTACCTCTGCCATGCTAGGAAAGTCTTGTAGGTATCTTGAACTCAACCCATGCTCACATTTATTGCTGCAACTACCTCATTTTTTATGCTATGTTATAGACTTAGGAACTACTACTCTAATACCACTCGATGGGGGGCCAAACTACCCAAAACCACACAAATCAAAATAATAGAGACCAACATAGAAGATGCAAGACAAAAAGTCCACTTTCAATTCTTTTTAGAAAATGAAATTATAGATTCAAAAATTACATGGTACAACCTCATGAGCTTGATTCATTACAACAAATTCAACTCTGAAAAGAAAATATATCATTCTAAGCCACAATCTGCACTAATGGAGCCACCCCCTACAACCCCCCACTTAACCCTTTTATTTTACCCTAATAACCATCCTAAAATGTTATAGAAAGTTCAAATTTCCTTTTTTTTGGCACCAAAAGTCCCACCATTTAATTTTTGGTCTAGGAAGAAATTTTAATGAAATTCACTTTTTAGAGGGGCAACTTCGCAGGGCCATAAATTTTGATCTAGGTGTCTAATTTGATATTATTGCATATCGTTGGAAATCTCTCAAAGAGATATGCAACACACAAACCTATTGTAGGTTGGTTCATCAATTTTTTGAGCTGTTTTGGGGCCTTTAAAGTCTTCATATCTAAATTTGAAGTTGCATTGGAGAAATTTCTTGAGATGAAAAATTTAATATCTCCTAAACCGTATAGGGTATTCAGAAAATTCTCTTGCAACCAATTTTTTTTTTTCAATTATGCTCCTTGGGGTAAATATTTAGGTCCATATGTGCTTGTTTAGGCTGACTTACTAAAAATAGTAAGTGACCATTTTTCACTATTTTTGACTCCTGACTGTCTTACATCACTTAAGTGCCTGAAACTCAAAAAAACTAAAGAAATTAAGGAAAAAAAAAAATTGGGTGATCCAATGCAAGAATTCCCTACACTATTGGATGCTCCTACATCAGACCCCCTTTTTGTATACCATTTCCATGCACTTACCCTTGGTGTTTGGAGAATCTCTTTGATAGAAATGATCGTGAGTGTCAATTATTAGGGAGGTTTCAAAATAAATGTCAAAGCTTGACAAGGTTCTTGGAACCATTCAAATTTTCAATGGGAAAATTAAAATTGGGACATGTGTTAGTCATAGGGGAAAGATTGCATGCATTGGCAAACAAACCATTAATTACATTCAAAAAGTCATAAAGCATTAAAAGTTACCATATTAAGTAGGATTTGATTGTAAAATAAAGCATTTTAAGCAACCATTAGAGATTTGACAAGAGAAGAGAAGAAATGTTACATATTGGATTCAAGAATTAGGATACAATAATTCCATTTTCTTACCAATGCAAAGCAACTATCCAAGAGTGAAAGGTACATAGTTTCAGCCACTTAGTAGCCTTTAGAGAATTTCACATTTATAGAGTGAATTTCATGAATAATTGATAAATACGAAACTACATTTTTTAAAAACTTAGGCTTCCTCTAGATTTAATTCAATGGTTGTGGAAAGATATATCTTGTATTTTTCACAATTTATTCTTTAATCAAAATAAAATACAAATAATTGCAGCATGAACATATTTTTGTCTTGGAGAGTTCTTTACCTAATATTGGTGATGCAAAGTTAGGGCATGCAAATTTGATTAAGTTATGGGAAAGGGTTAATAAGGAAGATAGGCCCCCGATTACACAAATATTGGTGGAGAGTGGATTTTTACACATTGACAACTTCCTTCTACCCATATAGTGTCCAAAATTGGTAATTAAATGTGTGAACCATTATGACCCATAGACTAGGAAAGTGAAAAATTATGATAACAGAATCATTGCTAAATTGGATAGGGATGCTTTCCACACATTGCTCAAGTTACCCCCAAAGAGGAGAGTTTGTAGACTTGAATGTCAATATAGCATACTGACAGTTTGGAGAAAAGAAAAGTCACATAAAATATAATATCTAAGCAGTGCTTGACAATCCGAAAGAAAGGGAAGTCTCAACTACCTAAGAATTTATGTAGGTCCCATTTTAAAAATAAAATTTAAGATATAATAGTATTTATTGCATATATTAATTGGTAATGTAGATGCTCATAATTTTTAGTATGGATGCATTTCTTTATTGTTATTATTGCACATGTGCAATAATTCATTGATTGGGGAAACATTATATTAATGTTCACCTTCATAGGAAGATGACTCAATTTCACCTCAATAAGAATTTTTACATAGCATCATATTTATTTTACGCTATTGAAAGCATGGGAATTTTCTAGATTTGTGTCTAGAGGTAAATTTTAATGAAGAAACCCTAATATTTGAATATTATCCCAAACTTCAATACGAGCACAATTATAAGCATTTTAGAAGACTGAATGATGTATTTACAATGTTGGTAGTATTAGATCTTCAAGGAGACGTGAGCATGAGGATATCCCCAAAATTTTCTCAATTAATCAAATACATATGGAATTTTTTTCATTCAATTTTAGATATTTACCTTCATAAGGGTTGGAGGGTTTGATGGATTTTCATGAAAGTTTCCCAAGTATTCTAGTGATAGAACTATCTTCATTGAAGTACATGTAGATAGATTAGCAAGCTCAATAAAACATGTAGGGAGAGAAAGAAGGTTGGGGTTCCTTTTTCCTATTGGTCCATTATTCTATCAATGCAAATCCTCCTCAAATTCTAAAAATATTGAAAGAGATATGGTAAAATTCAAACTTTAGTTCTTCGAATTTTGTTTTCCATTTGATATAAAATATTTTGGAAGAAATCATTTTAATAACTTGGACCTAGATTTTATCATGTACTTGTGATGGAAGATTACTAGGCTTATTGTGATAATGAGTTTGAGGTAAGAAGAAAAGATTAATTTAGATAGTTTATAATGTTTAATTTAAATTAGGATATCCAAGGCCCGGAAGATGATTAATTTGATTTGGTAGATCCAATATATTTTTATCATATATAAATTATACCCATTTTACCTCTCAATTAGAGTACCAAAGAGATTGGAAACATAAAAGGAATCATAATAGTTGTGCTCAAAAGAAAAAAAGGAATGGATAATGAAAAAAATGATAGATAAATTAGGTCCAAAAGCATCAAGGACAATAGGGGTTGTAGAATGGGGAAAGATAAGTTTGATGCATCCTACTTTTTCTCACTCAATATTATCTTCAAAAAATCCACAAGCCATTGGAGGTAGGGATGGGAATAAAGAACCACCGAGAAGGGATTGGGAGAAGACTTGTTAAGATGCTCCAAAAAAAAAGGTAAGGATAAATAAAAGGAATATTGGAGACAATATGAGAAGAGGTTCATGGTGAGGGCACACTAAATATATCTTTATCTTCTTCATAGGTGAATGACTCATCTTCACCCTATCATTATGCACATAATCCATCACCTCCTCATATATGTCAAGCTAATGCTATCACCTTTAATTAATATATCTCTCCCCTCCCCTCCTAACATGTCATCCTTAAACACTCCTCTCAATAGAGCATTACTATTTTCACCTCACACACTTGAAAATCCATCTAATACTCCTCATAGCACACCTAAATCTTGGTTACAATAAACCTTGTCAAGAAAGAGGAAAGTAGTATTGTAGTAATGGAAAAGGTATCCCTTTTTCCTTAGTTTGGGAATCATTAATAATAGAATAAGCCTAATGTTGCCTTACTTTAGTGTTGTAATGTGTTAAATTTCACATTCACATTAAGTTTAGGGCGCTTTTAAACTAAATGGACTTAATTGTTCCTTATTTAGGGTGTTGTAAAGTGTACCTTTACACTTTCATAGTAATCTAGGGCTTTATTAATTGAGATTAATTTTCCTTAATTGGATCATTTAATTCAAATCCAATCCTAATTAAATACAAATTTTGAGGGATAAAACTCGACATTCATAAATTCCATTACACAACACTAATTTTTGAAGCTGTGTGTCCTAGGTTAGTGGACTAGGACCCATTTTCCACATGAGAATGGGTCCTCACTAGGTCCTAGGACCCTATTTTCACATTATCTTTAACATTTCTTGAAGTGTGTGTTGGGTGAGTGAACTAGGAACCATTCGCCACATGGTGAATGGGTCCTCACTTGGATATAGGACCCCTCTAGTGGATTTTTTTTGGTGATATTTTAATCATTTGAAATCCATAATTCAATGTTGGATTTGAATACTTGAATTTCTAGAATTAATATTAATATATGTATAAATAATAGGTTATTTCACTAAGTTTCATCCCTAGATCTTCCTAAGCAATCAAGAATACTTTCACAAGAGAATTATAAGAGCACTTCAAAAGCATTTTCAAGGCATTCAAGTGAAAATTATTGAAAATTATTGCAGCAATCAAGATCCATTTCATCATGTCAATGGAATAATGCATCATGCATGTTGTTGAGCTAATGTGTTGATGTAGCATTCAAGATCAATCAAGAATTTCAAAGGCATTGTTTCTAATCAAGGTTCATGATCAAAGTATACATTAATTGAGGCCACTTCATGATAGTTTGTAGATTTTAATTCCAAGGTTTCAACTAAGTTTTGGTGAGTTGTGACATTGCTTTTTTTCATTTCAAGGTTTAGTTACCAAAATAGGGTTTGACCAAGGAAAGCCTCTATTCCCTACCAAAATAATTTTTTTCTGCTTTGATGTGTGATTGTAGATTTTAGGTTGAATATCTATTGGAGAGAAAAATTAATAAAGTTGTCAAAGTTGTAAAGAAAGCTGTCAAATTGTGGAAATTGAGCTACATGATTTATTTTTTGGTTTTTATAGTGCCCAACTAGAATCTGGGAGTGTGGGCATAGAAGAACACAACCCAGAAATTGATTTTCCAGAGCCTTAGCTAAGACCCATTTTCCATAAGCAGAATGAATCTTCAATGAGGTCCGAAAAAGCACCTTTTGAAATAGGTATACAACATTTAACCCTCTTAAAACTTTCCTTTTGACTACTATATCATTTAGGCTCATTTTCTCTTACTCAATTACACATTATAACACACATATTGAATGAAATATATAGATAAAAATTGGTTCACCATTTTGTTCCATTTTGGTGACCATTTTTTCTATGTTTCATTATGGTGAGCCTGACCTTTTGAGAATTGTAGTTTTTTTAATTTTGGAGTCCTTTTCATCCTAGATTTAGACCTTGCATTCATTTGCATCCATTTGCATTGAATTAGGTCTCTTTTAGGGTGTTTAGATTGCATTTAAATTTGTATCTCATTAAGGATTTTACGATTGCATTGTTTGTTTTCTTTAAATCTGGAAAATACAAAAAAATAAATCATCTTGCATGTAATTTATAGAATAAAAACTTGTATTTTAAAATTGAAACAAATTTTAATATCAAATTAGGTCTTTTAGCTCATCATTTTGTCACATTTTTCACTTGCATTTCACATTGCATTCTACAAAAAATAAAATTGAATCTTGTCGTTACAAACCTGAATTTGAAAACCATTAGAAAACACCTAAAAATATGTAAAAATTAGTTTTTAAAACCTAATCTAGGACCCATTCTCCATAGGGCGAATGAGCCCTTGATCAGGTGCTAATCTACATTTTCAAGCATTAAAATATTCCTTTCTATGCTTTTATTTGATGCTTTTAAATTCCTATTACAGATTGTTGAGTTTTTGTTTCATCAATTTTATCATATTTAGCTTAATTTGGTACATTTAGTGTATTGTGTGATTTCAAAATTGCATCTACAAGATTTCATTTTCAGATTGTTGCATAGTGTAATCATAAAATTACCTTGTTTAAGTCTAAAATTATTAAAATGGATTTGTTTTAGCCATGTGTGGAAATCCTTGTTCTCCTCGGTTGATGTTTCAAGTTGTGTTTTTGGCAATGATCCTAATGTAATTGAACCTAATCATTCTCACCCAACTCCTAATGAGTGTCCTTGTGAAGGTGACATCATTGGAGAAGATGATGCTAGCATGAATGAATTCATAAGTGATTGTCTTAGCAATCTTGAGAATAATTCATCCTTTCATCCCTTCATGAAACAACCAACAAAACTTGAGATGTTTGGTCTTTTACATCCTAAAATTGAGTAAAAAACTAAGCCTAAACTTCCAAAAATGAGTGAACCTAGCTCCTCTAATCATAACTATCCATCTTATTTTAACAAAGTGACCAACACTCCTATCAACATTGAAGAGACTTATGGCCAAGGATTTAAGATTTTAACCAACCAAGGATGTGACATAAGGAATGAGCATGAAATTCATAAAATTTTAGAGAAAATTCCTATTGAATAAACCAAAGGATTAGGATATCAAAATCCTCCTCCCGATATAAGTGTCCTCCTTCCTAAGGAACAACCAATGCCTTATAAGGATGATAAGATCATCTTAGGTCCTCATCCTCAACAAGTCAATGAAGCAAGCAAGATACAAAAGCCGTATAAGCTCAAGAAACTCAAATTTCCATGTCATATGTCTGAAAATGAAAGAATCTTACACATTCTTCTAAATGAAGTACTCATAAAATTACCACCCATTAGAGAAAATCCAAATCCAAATCCTAAGAACACAAGCATGTCTCATTGTCAATATCATAGAGTTATTATACATATTACTGATGAGTGTCATTCTTTAAAAATAACATTTGAGATGTTTGGTATCAAAAAAATTAATCCCTTAAAGTAATGCCCATTGCTCCTTTCCATGCAATAGTTGTAGATCTCATTATGCTCACTATTACATGCACATTCATTACAAATAATTCTTTTTATTGCAAGGATCTCATTCTCATTACCTATCTTGGCTCATCCTTGTCCCACACTTAGTGAGGGAAAGGGGTTAGATAGCCTTGTTGTAGTTTGAAACTTGCTATTGTCCCTATGGCTAGTTGTCCACCTTCCCTATATATCGATCAAGATTGTGATGCAGATGACCTACTATAGGTTGAATCACATGTGCCTTACTAGCATTTTTCTTTGTTTTCTTTTCATGTTTCTTTTTGTGATTTCATGTGTGTAATGTGATTCCCCATGTTTTGTTTTGGTGTATCTCTCTCTCTCTCTCTCTCTCTCTCTCTCTCTCTCTCTCTCTCTCCTTTTGTGCATTCCTCTATTTTTATCTAAATTATTCTATATGTTGTACAAATATTTTTATCCTTTTCACTTGCCTCATGTTTTCCTTTTTGGGATAATACAAGGCATAGAGACATTTAGGTCTCTTCCATGTTGACCCGAAAGAATTTTTCTTTGTTTTTTCTCTCTTTGTGTCATTCTTCTACTTCTATGAGTATTTGGGGGATGATGATGTTTTTGAGCTCTATAATAACATTGTAGCAAAGACATAATGACCCTAAATCTAGAGATCCCTTATGTATTTTTGGGGAAAACCCCTCCCTCCTTTCTCATGGTGTAGATTTATTTCAAAAACATATGACTAAGTGACATAGGGCTTTTTGAGGAAACTTTCATGTCTTAGGAGTAAATATTGGCTACTTTAAAGCAATTTATCATAGAAATGGTGTTAAAAACTTTCAAGTGGGGGCATACATCGATGATATAATTCGATATTTTTGAATGTTTCATCGTGCAATTTTCTTTTTCTTGTGATGCATCCTTTCCTTGGCGGTTTCATTGGGTTTGATGTCCTCTAAGAGTGTAATATTTATTAGCATATGACTTTCCTCTTAGTGGTGATGTGACACACTACATTCCCTAATTTGTGAATATTTTTACTATTGATTTTTCCTCTCTTGGAGACATTAGGAATGATGATCCATAAGAATAATACCTTAAAAAATGAAGTGATATCCCCTTGAACAAAAACCTATACATAATGTTCATTGTTGTTGGGCATAATACAACTTGCTAACCTTGAGAAGATCGAAACCCTAATTCAAGGCCACCTAGCATAACACACCTTGCTTTCCTTTGGATCCTTTCCTTTCATTGTGTTGTATTATTGAAGTTGTTAGTAGGATAGCTTTGATATGGTATGGGAGCCTAATATGATTCTCTCATTTTCCACCCCTTAGTTTTGTTTCACTTTGTTGTACCTTATTGAAGTTCTTAGAGGGAGAGATTTGGTATAGTTATTAGGATGAGAGCCAACACATAAGAATTACTTTCTCATTGTATGGTGAGAGCTAACACATAGGAATGACTTTCTCACTAAGCCACTTTATTGGAAAACTCATCTAGTGGACAACCTAGAGTTCTACTACCTTAGAGTGGGTGCAAACTAATAGCTTAGATGTGTTCCACATTGTGTTGGACCATTTAGGTTTGATCTATTATTTGTATTTGATAGTGTATGATTTGTGTATCTTTTTTATTATTTCATACATAAGTGTCTTGAATGTCTACTTTAGTGTGAGTTTGACATGGGTTCATACTCTCACTAAAGTGGGGGACAAAATGTAGTAACAAAAAAGTATCCATTTTTCCTTAGTTTGGGAATAATTAATAATAAAATGAGCCTAATGTTGCCTTAATTTAGTATTGTAATGTGTTTTACACATTCACATTAAGTTTATGGCCTTTTTAAACTAAATGGACTTAATTATCCCTTATATAGGGTGTTGTAAAGTGTACCTTTATACTTTCACACTAATCTAGGGCTTTATTAATTAATTAAGGTTAATTTTCCTTAATTGGCCCCTTTAGTTCAAATACAAGCCTAATTAAATACAAATTTTGAGGGATAAAACCCGACATTCATAAATTCCATTACACAACACTTAATTTTTGAAATGGAAAATGGGTCCTCACTAGGTCCTAGGACTCTATTTTTACATTACCTTCAACATTACCAAAAGTGTGTCCTAGGTGAGTGACCTAGGACCCATTCGCTACATGATGAATGGATCCTCATTTGGATTTAGGACCCCTCTTTTGGATATGTTTTTGGTGGTATTTTAATTATTTGAAGTCCATAATTCATTGTCAGCTTGTGATATTTGAATTTCAAGAATTAATCTTAAGATATGTATAAATAAGAGGTTATTTCACTAGGTTTCACCCCTAGATCTTCATAAGCAATCAAGAGTACTTTCACAAGAGCATTATAGGAGCACTTCAAAAGCATTTTCAAGGTGATCAAGGGTAGATTATTAAAAATTATTGCAGCAATCAAGATCCATCTCATCATGTGAAGGGCATAATGCATCATGCATGTTGTTGAGATAATGCGTTCATGTAGCATTTAAGATCAATCAAGCATTTCAAAGGATTTTTTTCTAATCTAGGTTCATGATCAAGATCTACATTCATTGATGCCACTTCATGATAGTTTTTAGATTTATATTCCAAAGTTTGATCTAAGGTTTGGTGAGTTGTGACATTGCATTTCTTCATTCATCATTCCTTTATGCATTATTTCATTTGAATGTTTAATTACCAAAATGGCGTTTGACCAAGGAAAACCCCCATTCCCTAACAAAACAACATTTTTCTCTCCTTTGATGTGTGATTGCAGGTTTTAGATTGAAGATCTATTGGAGAGAAAATTTAAAAATTTTGTCAAAGTTGCAAAGAAAGTTTTCAAATCACGGAAACTAAGCTATAGGATTTATTTCTAGCTTTCCAATAATGTTTGAATAGAATTTTGGAGTGTATACATTGAAGAACAAAACCCATAAATTTATATTCCAGAGCCCTAGCCAAGACCCATTCGCCATAGGGTGAATGAGTCCTCAATGAGGTCCAAAAAAACACTTTTTGCAACAAGTATAAACATTTAACCCTCTAAATACTTTCATTTTGATTGCATTATTAGTTAGGTTTATTTTTTGTTACTCAATTACACATTATAGAACACATATTGAATGAAATATAAAGAAAATTTGGTTCATCATTTTGTTCCATTTTGGTGAACCGTCATTTGTTTAGAAATTTCAAGTATAATGAAATGTCCCTAAAAAAAGATGTTGTGGCCAGTTTTCTCTAGAGGACACCTCAACTAAAGAAACCTAAAACTACTTCAAGGTTAATGCTAGACACTTCCTTTGGAATTTTTTTTTGTAGAGAATGTTCATCCTTCTACACAAAGAGATTCCTTTGAAATGACAGTTAAGAATTTTAACATTACAAGGGTCAATTTAAGGACTTCCTCATGAGAGGGTGATGCAAATAATTTATAAGTGTCTAATACTAGGTAGGTTGAGAGAAAAAATGATAAGAAGTCTAAAATTAAACTCAAGCAATAGGTAAGAATCCTAACCATTGTGGATACTTTTGCTCAACCCATAAGCTAAGTTGATTCCAGTTTTTATCCAAATTCAGCTAGTGGTAGAGAAATTATTGAACAAGCTCAAAAATATAAATTTTATGGACAAACAATAGAATATTGGGTTAATGATATCGTAGCTAAGGCATCAAAATTTTTTAAAGGAAATCAAGAAGGTATAAAAGAAAGTAGAGGTTAGAAAATGAAATTGATGATAAAATTACTACTTCCAAAAAAAAGAAATAAATTGATTGAGGGTAGGGTATGTGTAGGATTTTGATGGGCCAAAAAGTGGCAATATTATGGGTATTTGTAGGGTATGTGGCTGACGACTTTCTTTTTACCCACAAGTGATGAAATGAAAAGGGTTTTTAGAGGAGATTCTCAGTTTTCCACCAATATAAATTATGCTTTAATTTGAATTTAATAAATAATTATTATTCATTTTCTATTAGAATTATGACTAAAGTCATGATTGAGAGGATGATTGAAAAACATCTATAACTTTCAAATGATATCACATTTTTTTAATCTAAAACATGTGTCACATTCTATGCTTCACATATTATAGGATTAAAAATAAATAAATAAAATCATTAAGTTTTGACCAAGTTAAGGTGGTCAGACATACGAGTTTTTATATTTTTTAAAAGTTGTAATAAAAAATTCATAATTAATTATTTACATGGAAAAAAATTACAAAAAAATATGCATCACATCCAGACATGAGTCCTCTACTTATATATAAAATTTTATAAAAAAATATTAGCATTTTATTATGGTTAGGGTGGTCAGACAGACACCGACTTATTTTTTCCCTGAAATTTAAGTACTACTGCATTGAAATTTCAAATTTTCACCAAATAGATTTTATTTATTTTTAAATAAACATAGTAGTTTAGAAACTAAATTAAATTTTCTAAAGATTCTATTCTTACATATTTTTGAAATAATATAGATAACTTATTCAAATTTTTACATCAAGTTGCCTAACACTGATTTTTTTGAATTTTTTGCCACATAAGGCCCTATTTTTTCCATGACGATCTTGCACATACCTAGTAGAAAAAAATATTAAGGAGATGATAAACATTGAAATCAATAAGGTGGTCATTAAACAAATTCTTCCTAGTACTAGTGATGTTAGATATTATATGTGGAAAAAAAGTGAAATGGAAGATAACATTTCGCAAACAAAATATCCATGAGTAGATGAAGGTACTAAATGAATTTAGACAAATTAAATTGGACAATTTAGGTTTTCTAACAAATACTCTAGGCATAGAATCCAAAGTATTAGAGAAGGCCTCAAAGAAAAGATCAAAGATCATTTTGATAGGAAGATGTTATGTGTGGAAAATATGAGAAAATTAATTACTATGGATGCCTCTCTTATCTCATGTACATGTCATCTTGTGACTTACCAAAACAAGTTGGAAAGTTTTTGTGGAAACCAAGTGTTGTGGAGGCTAAGAATTGACAACATCATCATTTCAAAGTATAATGAGCTAGTATCATTGTCAAGGTGTTTCAGACTTATAAGACTAAAACTATTACTCAAGAACCTTAGTATCCATTGAAGGACAAAGAGATCGTGAATACATAAGTTGTAACTAAGTCTCTAATTTATTTTATTATTATCCAAAGACTTTATCAACTAATGAAGTGTTTAATATTTAGGTAATTTTAAAATGGATTTTTAACCTTCTTGAAATATTTATTTTAACGTTTCAGTTATGTTTTGATATGATAAGTATGTAATGAATGGACTAAAAGGGAATTTTTTGGGGTTTTCGTTTATGAAGGTAAAAAATAATGTAATATACGAAGGATTTTGAGTCCATGAATTCTAAAATTTTTGAGCATTTATAATAAATAATTTTTGCACTGTGTGCGTTCATGATTATATGATATTATGGCATGTGTGTATAATAGCTATTTTGAATGTTTGTTATTCTCAGATTTGTTATTATCTATATTAGTTTAAAGTTGTTAGGTCCATTTTAAGATGGTCAATTAGCTTGTGTCTCAATTTTTATATTTTAAAATTGAATATGTGGTTTACCATGCATGGGTACTTGGGATTCTGAAATAGTTATTTGTGAATCTATTTTTAGTCATCTCTTTTCTTTAAAATATGATTTATCTTATTTTAATATTTCCTTTTCTTATTTTTCATTAAAACCATACTTTAAAAAAAATAAAATTATTGTACCTCCAAAATTCAAACGAAAGCTAATCTAATGAAAAGATGTCTTGTCTAATTATTAGTATAATTTTCATTCACCAAGTGGTTTATAATGATTTAATTTATAAATTTTGAGGTGACAAATCTACTAACTAACAACATGCATTTTAATTTATAAATTTAGAGGTGACAAATATATTAATTACAACATGTAGGTGAAATTTCTATTAGTAGACTAACACTTTTAATTTTCTAACTATATGGGATGACAACACATCATACTAACATCTACACAAAATAGTAGTGTCCAACACAATATGATTCAAATTTTTGTTCCAAGTTCCTCATTTTTTAGTGTTTTCATTTCTACATTAAATTTGTGATTTTGGTTTGTCACTTTTCTTGTATTAGCATCATTTCCTTTCTTCAAGTTTTATCTTTATTCATTATTATTTTTTATTTATAGTTAAAACACTAAAAGAGTTAATTGGCATAATCTCAATGGTAGATTAGTTTAAAATAGTAACTTATGCTAGTTGACCCTAGTGAGGTGATATTAAAAGCTCTTTCAATAAAATTTCACTCTCTCTTCTTAAAGTTGAATTTCACTTTCACTACATTTTGGTAAACTTGACTCTACATATTCAACCTTATAATATTTGTATATATATTTTAAACTTCAAACAATTAAACATTCTAATGCTCCTTTACCTTCATTTCTCTAGGTCTAAGATGGAATGTCATGAACCCTTTTATGGGCTTCATGACCCAATCCTCACACTCAAGAAATATTATGTGAAGGAGTTACAAAAACTTAAACATGACTTTATATGGTATTATAAGTCCTCTAATAACTAGTCCAACCTTTAATGAAACTCCTTTCAATCAATCAACCATTGTAGAAACTTCTACAATAAATATGCAACTAGGCTCTTTAAACATTAGTTTCCATGATACAAACACTAGTTTTTTTTTTTTTAATAAAGGTGGAAAAGCCACATAAATTATATCAAATAAGAAGGAAATTACATATTGAGAGAGAGGCAGTAATATGTGACATTAATTGCTTAATACAAAAGTATCCAAAAAATGGATAACTGACTAATACAAAAATTAAACTATGTGCCTCAGATGGAGCAAAATCATGCCCTAAGCACCAAATACATGAAAAGCTCAATAGCTTTGACTTAGAATAAACAATAGAACCATGAAGGATGTAGGATAGTCAAGCTTCAAAGACCATAGAAAATATTAAATCAAAAGGCGAATGAGGAAACAGATAAGAGGAGACAACAAGCCATGAAATTAAAGAACCATATCATTTGAGAGTTGAGAGCCATCGAGAACCTATAAAGAAAAACCAAGGGACTTCCATCCACAAAACCTAACAAGTTGTCACCCAAAGAGTTAGCAAAAAATCAACAAAAATGAAGAAGTCGAGGGACTAAGATAAGATATCGATGTGCCACAAAACAAAAAACCAGAGGAGTGAAGTGTGGACTCCTCATGTGGTGCATTCCTTTGAAGTTGTAATATCCGTAGGTGGCATAAAATGGTTCCTTGTGAGGCTCAATAAGAATGTGTCTGATGAGAAGGAAGACTACATTATAAAGCTCTTGAATGGGGTCACAAACATAGTTTCCATAGTGGAGCCTGAGGCTCATGAGATGTACATTAAATTCATGAGGGCTATCATTGAGTAATCCATGTTCCATGGCATAAATAATCCCAGAGAGGCATTTATCTGAAGATAAAACATGTTTGTAGATGATTCCACCTACCAGATTCATACCTTGAAGGATTTCATAGCCTTCCAAAGTTGATTAAAGAGAGGAAATTGGACATACATGCAGTAGTAAATAAGTACCTACTAAAAGTTTTACCATTTCCACATTCCATAATACATCCATAAGATTTGATACAAACTGTGAAGCCAGTTCATATGGAAGTTCCATAGAGTTCAAGTCCATCTAGTCAAAACCCAAAACCACTTGAATTGCATCCATCACTTGTTTGCATTTAAAAGTGAATGCCCTTCTTAACTTTTCCTTTGTGATAGGAGAATTATCACAAATTTCACGAAATCTTGGAGGAACAAGCACTCTAAAGAGCCTATCCAAAGTCATCAAAGAAACTAGACAAAGCAAAAACCATTGGATGAGTGAGCTTGAAGCCATCCAAAAGCCAAATATAAGGTAATTCAGATGGCCGCCAAAACACCATGTGTAGAGCCACACATGAGCTGCATTAAGAATTCATTAAATGAACAAGCTGAATTAGTACAATAATTTTTTTTTTGATGCCAAGTGCCATACAACTTGCCATGCCTTGGAAATTAAACAAATAACAAGAACCCACTAGACTTGATTCAAATTTCACCAAAGGTTCCACTAAATTCTCCTCTCTGATACCTATCAACAAGAAATAATTCTTGTAGGAAAACACCGAAGAGGAGGATGATATTTTTTCAAATCATTCATATGCCAAATTTGGCACCAACCCTGACAACCACCAAAAGAAAATATTGTTCTAATTATCAATCTTTAGCAATAAATATCAATCCATGGAGGGGCCAAGAAACCCTCCAAAATGTTTCCCAAGATGAGACTGGGGAACATAGAAAAAGGGACACCTATCAATCCCAACATGAATTGGCGACGAAAGGTTGTTAGGGTTATAGATGGCAGATATCTAACAATTAAATGCATATTTTAATTAATAAACCTAGAAACTAAAACACACACAGAATAAATCATAACACAAAGAATTTAACGTGGTTCACCCAATTTGGGCTACATCCACCAAACCGCAACCATCCAATAATTTTATTATCTAGTGAAAAACCTATTACAATCTTGCGAATAATCACATTTTTCATCATACTGTAATACCCAACCAAATCCCTTTTTAACAAGCTTAGAAGCTTCTAAATTTTGGGTTCTACAAAATCGGATTTTTCTTTTTTCATTGATTTTTTCCTTTTTTGGTGATGATGCGAAAAAGTAGGAGGAAAGTTTTTCTCGAGGGTTGTCGCCCCTGAACCCCTGCCCAGGGCCTGACCTGGCTTCAAACCCTGGCAAGAATACATGCCAGGGTGTATAGTATACCATGGCCTATATAGTATACCATGGTCAGTTGCCACATACCAACAATCTCCCACTTGGAGACTAATTAGGCTTCACACCATCACAACCTCCCACTTGGAGATTGATCCTAGACAACACTACTACATTTACAACTCCCACTGGAAATAAGTAACTTGGACCCTGCTGCTCTGTTATATTTGAATTCAACCTTGAAGGCCAACCGAAACTGAAGAGGATCTCAACTTCTCCCTAGGCACCGCCTTCATAAACATATCTACTAGATTGAAATCTGTATGTATCTTGTCCAGCTTGACCTGTCCATCCTCCAACACTAATTGAATGAAATGATATCTCAATTGTATGTGTTTTGTTTTTGAATACAAGGAAGAATTATTTGCAGGATGTATAGCACTCTGGCTATCTATAAACAATTAATTTCCAGCCTATTGTTTTCCCAACTCATCCATGAAAAGTTGCAACCATATCATCTCCTTTGCCACCTATGTTGTAGCAACATACTCTACCTCTGTGGTGGATAAAGCAACCACCTTTTACAGTCGGGAAATCAAACTCACTACTATCCCACCAACTGTAAATACATAACTTGTGGTACTCCACCTGGTATCTATATTTAACATAAACATTTATTGGATGTACCTCTCAAATACCTAAGAATCCATTTTACCGCATTCCAATGCTCAACTCCAAGATGACTCAAATACCTGCTAACAACTCCTACGACATGTGCAATATCCAGTCTCGTGCATACCATGGCATACATTAAACTACCTACAGCTGAAGCATATGGTACCTTGGACATTTTTTCTTCCTCCTCTTGTGTCTTTGGACACATATCCTTAGTCAATTTAACATAACTAGGTAAAGGTGTGCTGACAACTTTTGCATTCTCCATATGAAAGCTTTGCAACACTTTTTCAACATAATTAGCCTGAGATAAAAAAAAATTTCTATTTTCCCTATCTCTACAAATTTTCATACAAATAATTTGTTTTGCTGTCCCCAAATCCTTCATAGCAAAAGATTTTGCTAACTGTTGTTTTAGCTCACTTATGTGATCCATGTTAGACCCAACTACAAGCATGTCATCAACATATAAGCATAAAATAATGTAGCTGTCATTACCCAACCTCTTAAAATAAACACAATGGTTAGAATTACACCTACTATAGCCTTTCTTACCCATAAAAATGTCAAATTTTAAATACCATTGCCGAGGTGCTTGCTTCAAGCCATATAAACTTTTCTTCAATCTGCACACTAGTTTCTCCTTACCTTTGACCTCAAATCCTTATGGTTGTTCCATATATATTTCCTCTTCCAAATCACCATGGAGAAAGGATGTTTTAACATCAAGTTGTTCTAAATGCAAATCTTCAACAGCCACAATACTTAAAAAAGTACGAATAGAAGTCATTTTAACAACTGGAGAAAAAATATCATCAAAATCAATACCCTTTTTTTGTGCAAATCCCTTTACAAGTAATCTGGCTTTAAATCTTTTCTTACCTCCATCCTCCTTTTTCAGCCTATAAACCCATTTGTTTGGTAAAGCCTTTTTACCTGCAAGTAACTTGCATAATTCCCAAGTTTTATTTTTCAGCAAGGAGTCCATTTCTTCTTCCATTCCATGCTCCCACTGAACCTTGGTATCACCTGCATAGCTTCATCATAATATTCTGGTTCACTAGCATCAGTTAACAAAATAGTATACAAAGAGGGAGAGAATCTTTCTGGATTTCTACTTAACTTTGCAAATTGTCTAACAGGAGTTTGTGGTATTTGTCGTTGCTGTTGTTGCCCAGCATGAGGAACCACTGAAATATCATTGTTTGGAGTATCATCCAACACTACATAATCATTTTCTTTCGTCTCATGTTGCAGCAATAGATCTTTGTACAGCACTTTCTCATTGAATATGACACCCCTGCTTCTCACAATTTTCTGATTTTTAAAATCCCAAAGCCTATAACCAAATTCAACAATGCCATATCCAACAAATATACACTTCTTTGATTTTGCATCAAGCTTGGTTCTATTTTTAGAATCTACATGTGCAAATGCTTCACAACTGAAGGTTTTGAGAAAAAAATAACTCACCTTCTTACCTTTCCATGCTTCCTCTAAAATACCACAACCTAAAGGATTAGAGGGACCTCTATTAATTAAATAAACAACAGTGTTTACAGTCTCTTCCCACATTTTTAAAGGCAGCCCAACATGCAATCTCATAGTCTGTGCATGCTCCATTATTGTCCTATTCATGCACTTAGCCACTCCATTTTCTTGTGGAGTCCTTGGAACCATTTTTTGCCTACGAATACCATTAGAGGAACAATAATATTCAAACTCTTTATTGCAATACTCACCACCATTATCAGATCTAAGACATTTTATCTTTTTACCCATCTCACTCTCAACCAAGTTTCTCCATTTTTTAAAAGTTTCAAATACATCAGATTTCTGCCTAAGGAAATAAATCCATACCTTCCTATTTGCATCATCAATGAATGTGACATAATGCAGAGAGCCACCGAGAGAAGATACTTGAGCTGGTCCCCATACATCCATATGCACAAGCTCCAATTTCTCATCTTTCTTTTACTTCCCATTCTTGAGAAAAATAACTCTCTTTTATTTTTCATACACACAAATTTCATAGAAATCCATATTAACACATTTTAGACATGGTAAAACATTATTTGAATGAAGTAATTTCAGACCTTTTGCACTCATATGCCCAAGACTATTATTCCACAGTACTGATTCTGAGTCCACAACAACTCTATGATCTTCTACCTACTGAATTGTAGCAACTGTTCCTGAACATTGACCTTTTTATGTAACAATTAAAGTAGAAGGAACAATATGACTTGTACAAAGATATAAGGTACCTACTTTCACACCTTTTGCTATCACTAAGGCACCCTTTGTGACCTTCCAATTTTTATCACTAAATGTAACAACACAACCTTCATCATCTAGTTGCCCTGCTGAAATTAAATTTTTGCTTAACTTTGGAACATGCCTTACGTCACATAGTAGCCAATGATTCCCATTCTACAACTTAATCTTGATTCTTCCCTTTCCAACAATCTGATAGGGTTCATTATCTCCTAAATAAACCAACCCAAAATCCCCTTGGACATAATCAAAAAAATAACTTCTATGGGGGGTAGCATGAAATGAAGCCCCTAAATCAAACACCCAAGAATCATCAGCATTATCAAGGGAAAGAATCAAAGCATCCTCATTAGATTTATTACTTACCACATTTTCCTCTTTACTTCCTTTTTGTCTCCATCTTTATTTTTCTGAGACCAACAATCTTTTTTCAAATGACTCGGCTTACCACAGTACCAACAATCCCTCTTGTCTCTAGATTGAGACCCTTTTTCCTTTGATTTTCCTCGTGATTTCCCATGATTTCTAGAATTGTTTCCTCTCTCCTTTGTTCTGCCCCTACTTTTTGCATTCAAAACACTACCTAATGTGGATGTTCCACTTGAGTTTTTCCTACAAATTTCCTCGCTCAAAATAACACCAACAACATCATCAAATTTCAATGTATTTGAACCAAAAATAGAATTGCTAATAGCCATTACCAAGCTATTCCAGCTTTTAGGTAAAGATCACAGAATAAAAAGAGCCCTAACTTCTTCACCAAATTTTACTTGTACAAAAGTTAATTGAATGGTGACTATATAAAACTCATTCAAATGATCAGTAACTGACCCACCTTATACCATTTTCATATTAAATAAACGCTTCACAAGAAATAACTTATTCAAAGCAGAAGCCTTTTCATATAACTTCACCAGGGTTTCCATCAACTCTTTAGTTGTCTTTGCTGTTGTAATATTAAATGCCACCAATTGTGCTAGGCATAAACAAATACTACCAAGAGCCTTTCTATCCAAAATATCCCAGTCCTCATCAAACATTGTTGCGGGTTTCTTGGTTTTCCCTTCCAATGGCTGCCATAAATCCTTCTAATAGAGATAGCCCTCCATCTGCATCTTCCATAACTAATAGTTCTTCCCATTAAACTTCTCAACCTTCTTACCCTCATCTGCCATCACTCCCACTCAACCATGAGACTCCCACTTAGCCGTGAGACCTTCCTACAAATGATAATCGAAACACAACCTGGCTTTGATACCACTTGTTAGGGTTAGAGATGGCAGATATCTAACAATTAAATATAGATTTTAATTAATAAATAGAGAAACTAAAACACACACAAAATAAATCATAACACAAAGAATTTAACGTGGTTCACCCAATCTGGGCTACATCCACCAAACCACAGCCATCCAATAATTTTATTATCCAGTGAAAAACCTATTACAATCTTGTGAATAATCGCATTTTTTATCATATTGTAATATCCAACCAAACCCCTTTTTAACAAGCTTAGAAGCTTCCAGATTTCAGGTTCTACAAAATCGGATTTTTCTTTTTTCATTGATTTTTTCCTTTTTCGGTGATGACACAAAAAACTAGGAGGAAATTTTTTCTTAGGGGCTGTTGCCCTCAAACCCCTGCACAGGGCTCAGCCCAGCCCCGGACCCTGGCAAGAATACATGCTAAGTTGTACATTATACCATGGGCTATACAGTATAGCATGATCAGTCGCCACATACCAACAAAGGTCACACATGTCAATCAACAAGAAGTACAATCTGGTGTGAAACAATAGTGATTGTATGAACACCACAATAAATAACAAATGCTTACAATCAGTGGCACATTCAATCAATCATTTGTCAATAATGAGCTAAAAAATTAGTATTGTCAAAGTATAAATATTTTGGGACCTTAAATCACACCCTTTAAGATTTGAAAAAACACCTAGTCCCAACATTCCCAATAAATGAACAAGATAGGGGATGAAATTCCAAATAGGGGCACATCCAAAGAGAATGAACAAGATTGCTACCATCAAGGAGGTTTAGACAAATGATACCAATAACCATGATTTGATCCCAATCACATGAAATGTAAGCAACAATAAGCGAAAACCGGTGAGATCACAAGGAACATAGTATGAAAATAGATAATTTTCAAGACTTAAAAAATAAACAGTCACACTCCCGAGCTAAAAAATCTTTATACTTAATATCATCATCAATTACTCTGTTGGCAAGTAAATCTGCACAAAAATTATTCTCCTTGAAGTAATGTGAAATTTGAAAAGTAGTGAAATTTTCAAGCTATCTCAGAATGTGGGACAAGATATAATCTAGGCTCCAAGAGTCCAAGCACCTTTTCTTTAAAGTCAAGATCACAACCATTGAGTCTCCTTCTATGGAGATTTGAGAAATTGAAAGCTTCTTGAAAAAATTCAAAACTAAACTTAATGCTCTTAGCTCAACAAAATTATTAGTGGAATCCAGAATCAATTCATAAATAGCTCCAATGAAGTCACCTTTCCAATCCCTTAGTACAACTGCAATGCTTGATTTTCCAGGATTACCTCTTGAAGCCCTATTAAAATTTAATTTGATGAAGTTTTCATGTGGTGGTGACCACTTCAAGGAATCCCTTATAACTCTTTAGGTCTTGGTGGATACTGAGCAAAATTTTGGGAGTTTCAAGAGCTACCAGTTTTTTTGAATAAAGGCATCCCATGATGAAAAGTGTTTGCATTGATGGGCATTTTTGAACAATGAGGTTGATGTCACTTCAAAAATTGAAATCTCATTTTTTTGCAAAACCTATGATAAAGAGGAAGCTTTCTTTCTAAAGATTCTGTGATTCCTTTTGAGCCAAATGTTCCAAATGATGATAGAAGGGCATATCTCCCATAAGTAAGAAAAAGAAGAGGAATTGAAGGGTGAAGGCGAGGAAAGAAAATGGTGAAAGATAGACTTTTGTAGGGGGCTTGACCATCCCAATTTATTCATTACTCAAGTCCAAAATTGGTTCACAAAATCAAAACCTAGAAGTAAATGATCTATTGATTCAAAGGAATTTCCACTCATAACACAAGTAAAAAGAGGAGTGACACCCAACCTGTCCAGTCTTAGTCCTATTAAAATTTTGTCTTTAATTTCCAACCACACAAAGGCTCTTGCTTTTAGAAGGACATAAGGTCCCCAACAAAGTCTAAAAGGCCACGGGTTTCCATGATTACATGAGACTAATGAATTATACCCATATTTAACATTATATTGCCTTGACTTGGAATTTATCCAAATAATTTCATCCTTTTTATTAGATAAATATATTTTTCTTTTTGCAAGTTCAACTTTTAGAGAAGACTTAACATGAGAGGGAACTTGCAAGAAATATTTTTTTTTCCACTTTACTAAGTTGGGGTCCAAAGGATTAGTTTCTAAATAGTCACAAACCTTATCACCCTAGCTAGCTTTTAGAAAAGGTTCAATTTGTTTCCAATTACCTAAAGTCTAGAGAGGCTTGTGGCCATTCCAAGCATCATCCCAAAAGAGAGCTTTTTCTCCATTATTGATGGACAAAGAGAGATGAGGGAGAATAACTTTTTTGCAAGAGGAAATAAAATTCCAAATTTTAGATCCCTTAGGGAGATCCTTTTGAGTGAAAATTATTTCCCTTTCTTGAGAGTCCAAATACTTATATTTCATTATTTGGCACCATTTTGTTTCAGGTTTTGAATAAATTTTCCACACCAAATTTGCACCTAGGGCCTTATTTTGAAAGAAGATATCTCTTATTACCTCTCCCCCCTTGGATTTGGGATTACAAATTGTATCCCAATCAACTAAAGGTAGATTCTTTTCAGAAGTTACATTTTTAGACCACAAAAAATATTGAAATACCTTTTGAAGAACCTTTCCTTTCCCTTTTCAGAGATTCAAAACCAACATAAGATAAATTGGAAGGGAGCAAAGAACTAATTTAAGCAAAACTAGTTTCCTAGTAGAACAAAGGAAAAACTTGAGTGATGAGCGATGATCAGTCAAGATCATTTGACAAAGATCAAATGTATATATTGATGAATCTCTTCACATCACTTAAATGGAAACTAAATGCTTATATGAAGTAACGATGGGTGATGAAGGTCACTTAAGTTCATTGAGGAGATGGATGAACATCAGCAGGACCAAATGTTTGGTCCCTTTGACATGCTAGTAAACTGGGATCTGATAGGAAGGTGATGGTGATGGAAGATGACATATGATAACACATGGTGAAAGATGATTGAACGATGGAAAACTCACATCCTTGTTGTAAGTTGTGTGGAAATTTCTTGGTGAAAACCAACCATGGTAAGCAGTATATGAAGGAGATCGACAATGGAGATTAAAAGGTAGAAGATCCGATGGTGATCATTAAATGTGTTCACATCACAAAAATGAAACACAAAATATTAAGTAAATTCATGATGTGAGATGGCTATAAGGTGGACAAGATCAAAGGCCCATATTCAAAGGAGTAAGATTGATAGTGGTTTCTACATCAATTCACATCGATGTTATGAATTGAAAGATTGGTGAGTTTTAGCGATGCATGATGGTCATGAAGGTTATGATCAATGGTGGAGATCAAGTGGCAAAGATCTAATGGTGATAATGATAATTCCTCACATCGTGGATTGGATCTTGGTGCCCTAAGTGTGAATATGATACGTGATAGGAATGAGATGAAGATCAATGGCGATAGTGTAATTGAAGCTAATAAAAAAATTGTGTTCAAAAGGTGCCAAGATGAACAAAGTGCTAGATGATCATGGCATGAAAGAGAAGATTGATGGCTAGAATTCAAAGATAAAATCTACAACTACAATAGTGTGAACGAGGGTTTTGACTAGTAACCTACATAGAGTAAGGAATTAATTGGTCCAACTACACTTGTGACCAATGCCAATGAAAATTTGATTTGTTAAGCGATGACACAGTTTGCAAAGGAGATGAAGATCATAATCAGATCAAATGAACATTGTAGACATTGAAAAATGTTCTAAGTCTACGAGCATCATTTTTCTTGGTCTCTTTCTTCAAATAATTAAACAATTTTAATTATTTGATTATTTTTTATCATATTCTTCTATTAGTTAAATAATTTTTAATTATTTAATTAATTCACTTTTTAATCTTTATTCTATCTTGATTAATTAAATAAATTAATTGCATCACTAATCCCCCTCTTCTTCAATAATTAAATGAATTATTATTTAATTATTTCTTTATCACCTTTTGTCTATAGATAAATGATTACCACTAATTATTTATCTATTCATGGTCAAGATTTTAATTCTTCTATAGTTAAATAATTATCAAAATTATTTAACTATCCCTTGCCATTTCTCCCTATTAAATAATTAATGGTCCATTTTCTTCTGCAAATAAATAATTTAGATAAATGATTTATCTTCCACTTGTCAATTTCCTCCATTTTTGAATAAATTATTTATGCACCTATTTTGGTTAAAGATGCCCTATCATTAACCCCTATCATAGCCTTCATTGTTGTCATAGCCATCAGGCATCATAGTCATCAGCGTCATATCTTTTCGATGCATGGTATATTCCTGGTGCATCAATTTTGGACTATTGATATTGGCATCTTTTTGGAGGTTTGATCTCAACCATCCATTTTGTAACCTCCCTTTCATGCATCCTCCACCATCGATCTTGGAATCCTTCTAGAGGATTAATCTCAGTCGTCCATTCGAAAGGTTGTTTATAAAAGCAACCTTTCTCCTCCATTTTTGATTTAATAGCTATTATCTCCATCTTTCTTGCTTACTATTTGTATGTATTTCCACAAATTCATCAATAAATCTGAGGGAAATATTGGCATAAGAATGAATAGGAGAGACAAGGGAAGTGAAGCAACTACAATGGGAAGTGTTTAATTTGAATGATTTTGGTATTTTACTCTCATTGTTTGTATTCCTTTGTTTGAGATTGGGTTTGTAGCTTAGAGGTGTTGGTTGTCATCTTATCTAGGCTAGGAATTCTCTAACCACATCTTACATTGGTGAACCCAATGTGGATATTATAATTTTGCAAATAAATCCATTTGTTTTTGTTGTTTTGTAGGTTACAACCAAGAATTTATACAAAATCACATCATCTTCTTTTGAGCATATAAAAATGGGCATGTAAAATATTAAAAAATGATTATTTGGGTTTTGTAGGCTTCACTCTTAGCTTTTTGGAACTTCAAACAGTTTAAAATTTTGTTAAGATTGAAGAAAGTTATGCTCATTTTAGTATTTTCTATTTTTTAAATTTAGCTATTAAAACCCGCATTTCTTTTGCCTATAACAATTTTTTCATGCAAAATATTGGAAAAATAATTTTTGGATTTTGAAGGCTTGAGTCTCAACTTTCCATGGATTTAAATGATTTTTTTTTTTTAAGTTTTGAGAAAGTTATCACTATTTTAATTTGCTGTTGTCATTAAACTATTCTTTTGAGTTACTAATCTCTTGTTTTCAGCATGTGGCACAACTTGGAGGGAGTCTAAAAACTATTTCTTTAGAAGAAAAAATTAAACTTTTCATTTCTTTAGGCATAATCGATTTTGTTTTCTTTCAACAACTACAACAAATTGCATTCACACTCATAAAGGTTAAAATGAACTTGCATTTTCATTCATGAAGGCTAAAATGAACAACAAATTGTATATTTCATTCATGGGATTAAAATGAACAACAAATTACATATTTCATTCATGGGTTTAAAATGAACAACAATTTCCATATTTTCACTCATGGGGTTTAAAATTGACTTGCATCACATTTCATTGGCTTAAAAAGAATCCAAGTATTTTCAAATAATAAGTAAGGTTTAAAATCAATTGACTGTATTTTAGTGAAGAAAACAAATCAATTAGAGCTTTAAAAAGAATAATTGTCTTCTTTCATGTAGAATTAACTAGGGGGTTAATAAACTTTTGTTTTTCATGCTTGTAAGATGGTAGGTATTATGCTCTCACCTTGTGCAAACTCGGTGATTAGAAAGCTATACCCATCTGATTTTGTGTTCACCCATTAGAAGGGCCTACCTTGGTGGGAAAAAGAACTCACCCCAAGGGATGAACCTAAGTAGTAACAGACTAAATTCAAGTCCTTCCAAACCGCTACAAAAATTTGTGATTGCAAGGAAAGTTTGCAATCAACAGGACGTGGTACGTGATAGCTCTCCCCCAGTATCTTTATGATATGCAACCCCTTTTTCTAAGGGTAGGGAGACCTCCTGAGGGAGTTTATCATAGTACCCCCTAAAATGGATTCCCTTACTAGAACCCTCTTGTTTGTAGCAGCCAAAATCCTTCTATTTGTTGGTGCAAGAGGTTGAACCTTTGAAGCCATCCCACATACTCATAGTTCTTAGTAGAGATGAAGAGTTTGTCATGGGAGATTCATGTGAACTAAAAGCTTGGTTGACCTGGAGAATTGAGTGTCATGGGGGGGAGCCAGTGTGTCCAAGCTTCTAAGTCATTCACTAAGAATAAGCATGACCTATTAATCCAAGTGGGAATTCAAGGAATATTTTCCTTTCCAACCTTAGGATTGTGCTTGTATTCTTTAAAAATCAAACATTTTCACATCAAACCAAACCAAAAAATAGTTCTTGTGACTATATTCTATGTTTTCTAATCAAAATTAATCAAAATCCATTCAAAATCTAGGTCATAAACCAAGTCAAAACATCAAAATTACAAATTCAACATTTTGTGAACCACAACTACTTGAAACAAAGTCACAACTTCTTGATTACCAAAATTTTAAAAATTGTTGTCCAAAATTAAACCAATTCATCTTGCTAGAGATCTTGCTATCTAAACCTTAGACTTGAAATTTTTTACCAGTCCATTCCATCATCCTCATTTAGGATTGCCTTACAATTTAGATTGCACCTTAGGTCACCTTTTCCTTGCATAATTAATCTTAGGTCTTAGGTTGCACATACCTTCTAGATTTATCAAGCCTTTGGACAGTCCTTGGTTGCTTATCCATTTTTTCATTGACCTTAATCCTTCATTTTTATCAATATTTGTCATTACCACCTTTATCAAATTTGAGTCTCAAACTTGTGTCCTAGTTTAGACTCACCTTGTCATATCCATCATCTTTGTCATCACAAAGGTCAATGACATTTGGGTTTGTTATCTTGGACCTAAATTAGCTTGGTTTCCATCCTTTGAATCAAATTTTAGAATTCATAACCTTAGTATTATCATTCATATCATACCCTTTGACCATAGCTTCATTATCATTCTATCAATCCTTAGTCTTAGACTTAAATTGCACTTTCACTTTGGATCCTTAAATCTCAAAAACCCAAAAACATAGTTTCATTTCACCTTAGCCTTAGTTGCATCACTACCCTTGATCATTAATTTGACATCATTTAGTCTCCTTGTCATTATCCTTCATCATTAATTAGTCCACCTTTGATATCCTTTGCATCCATTAGTTTCATTTAGCTTCATTTAGCTTCATCCTTTGGTCTCAAAGTCAACATTATCCTTGCATGATCATCTTGCATCCTCATATCCTTATAATCCAAAAAAATCATGAAAACATAGCTTAATTCCATACCATCTTGCATCATTTAGCATTTAGCTTCATTTGTATGCCATATCCTTTGGTCAAAAGGTCATTATTATCCTTGCATTCTCACTCCACATCCCTATATTATCCCAAAAATCCAAAAAAAAATAAAATCATATCATTTGGTCATCATCATCCTTGCATATCATATCCTTTGGTCATAGGTTATGTGATACCTTGATATTTATACTGCTCTAAATGTGTGAAATAACTAAGAAATGCAAATGACAAAATACCAAGGACACCTCAAGATTAGCCGAAAGAGTGACAACGAAAAGGAATGTAAATAAGATGAAACACAAATAATTTTACCTCCCTTGTTGTTGATACCTCTTTGATTGGCCCTTGTTTGGATTGGTTGTGTGCTCCTTAGATGATTGCTTGAATGTCTAGATGCAAGATTGGAGGTGCAAATGATTAACAAAGATGGCTAAATGATTGAAAAGGCTTGAGGATTCAAATGGACAGCATGTAGTTATCAAAATGCAAAGTGTTTGGGAAAGCAAATGGGTAGTATGTAGTTGCTCAAATCAAAGTGTTGAAAATGCCCTTGAGGAGGGGGTATTTATAGAATAATTTGAATTCTCTAGAGAATTCAACGGTCAAGATTAATCCAACAAGGCCAAGATGAAGGGCTATGGTGGGTTGAGAACCCACAAGCCCTCACGTCTTGACATGTGGAGGGTGAAGTGGACAAGAGGATATGAGGTGGAGATGAGTTGTCAAGAAGGTATATGAGGTGGAAAAGGACATGCACCTTGGGGAGTGAGGAGATTTCCACAAAAAGGGATTTCTTGTCCCCAAGTGGGAGTGAAAGGGACATTTGAGGAATTTTGGAATTCCTCAAAAATCTACATGGGAAAAGGAAAGGTGGTTGGGGATATAAATGTGAATTAAAAATTCACATTCCTAGGATGATCTAAAGGTAAAAGGTGGGCTCCAAAAAGGTGGGACTTGGTCACATGTGGAGATTGTGACAAGTCCAAGGTTGGTCACATGTGGAGATTGTGACAAGTCCAAGGTTCTAGAAGCCTTGGAAAGATGGAATGTGAATTAAAAATTCACATATAAAAGAGGGAATCTAGGAAGAATAAAAAGGAATTAAAAATTCCTTGGAGAATGAGGCTTAATTAATCAGTAATTAGAGGATAATTAGGGGCTAATTAGGATTAAAAGCCAACTTGCAAAAGTTGGAGGATGTGACACATCCTAATCAAGGATTAGGCATGTGCACATCCTTAATGAAGAGATTAGGAAATGGATTAGGATTAGATGAAAATGACATGTGAAGAATTAAATAAATGTAATATTTATTTAATTTATTTGATGAAAAGAGGATTAAGGAGGGTAAGGTATTAATTATTAATTAAATACCTTAGGGATTTAGCAGAATTAAATATATTAATTAAATAATAGTAATATTACTTAATTAACTTGGATAAGAGGATGTTTAGACGAAAAGTGATAAATTTGGATAAATTAAGTCTCCAAATTTGGATGTCTACATTTTGCCCCTCTTTGAGATGGTGTTATGAAGTAGCATCATTTCAAAGAATATTAAAATATAGAACCTAGAAGAAGATGGTTAGATTGGAAAAGATTCCCTAGTCATCCAAAGGAGTGACCAGGAAGGGAAAAAGAAAATGATGAAAATTAGGGATGAAGGATGCCCCCTCGAGAGGACATGCGGGTTGAAGAGAACACGTGTGTGCTCTCAAAATAGAGGATGTGATGCAAGGGGAGATGAGGAAAATGGTGCAAGGTGATGAGAAGGAGAAGGGATAGGAGATGAAGCACAAATGGATTTGAGGACAAAAGGTGATGTTGCCCCAAGTGGGAGTGAAAGGGACATTTGAGGAATTTTGGAATTCCTCAAAAATCTACATGGGAAAAGGAAAGGTGGTTGGGGATATAAATGTGAATTAAAAATTCACATTCCTAGGATGATCTAAAGGGTAAAAGGTGGGCTCCAAAAAGGTGGGACTTGGTCACATGTGGAGATTGTGACAAGTCCAAGGTTGGTCACATATGGAGATTGTGACAAGTCCAAGGTTCTAGAAGCCTTGGAAAGATGGAATGTGAATTAAAAATTCACATATAAAAGAGGGGAATCTAGGAAGAATAAAAAGGAATTAAAAATTCCTTGGAGAATGATTAGGCTTAATTAATTAGAGGATAATTAGGGGCTAATTAGGATTAAAAGCCAACTTGCAAAAGTTGGAGGATGTGACACATCCTAATCAAGGATTAGGCATGTGCACATCCTTAATGAAGAGATTAGGAAATGGATTAGGATTAGATGAAAATGACATGTGAGGAATTAAATAAATGTAATATTTATTTAATTTATTTGATGAAAAGAGGATTAAGGAGGGTAAGGTATTTAATTATTAATTAAATACCTTAGGGATTTAGTAGAATTAAAGATATTAATTAAATAATAGTAATATTACTTAATTAACTCGGATAAGAGGATGTTTAGACGAAAAGTGATAAATTTGGATAAATTAAGTGTCCAAATTTGGATGTCTACAGGTTCATTATCATTCCACCATTCCTTAATATTTGTCTTAGGTACATTGGCACTTTTCATCCTTATATCCTTGAAAATCACAAAAAAATAGCATAGTTTCATATCCATTTTGCATTGGAACCTTGAATTTTCATCCAAAGGTCACAAGTTTTGTATGGTCCTCACTAAGCTTTCCTTATCCATCCTAATCCAAATTCATGACAATGTTTTCACTTTACCTTGATCTTCTTCATAGTCAAGCTAAATACCAATCAATCCTCAATTGTCACTACCAACTAGTCACATACCCTTCTTACCAACAATCCATAAGCTCCACTCCCTCATCTATCTACCCTCACTATCAAGAGTCACTTGACACAATACATACCCTTAATCCCAAACAAATTTCCATTAATCATCCTTATCCTAACCTTGAAAAGGGAAACCAACCTTCCACTGGTCCATTCTAATCCTCCACATTCTATCATAATCCATCATCCACTAGTCCATTCCAATCTTCCACATCTTATCCTAGTCCATCATCCACTAACCCATTTCCATCAACTCCATCCCAAACTACAACACCATCCAATAAAATAACATTAATTAATGTTGTCCAAGGACAACTAGCAAAGGAACTTGTTCAATTCCTAAATGAAAACAAACTTAGGAAATCCAATCACATTTTTGATCCAACACCATCCAACCATTTGTTACCATCATGTCCTCCATTTCCTACCAATAATGAAAAAGATTTTTCTATTGAAGCTATATTATTTCCATGTCAAAATCTTGGGTCTATCAAATAAAATCAAATCCTTGTCCAAAATCAATTTCCATTGCCTAAAATTAAGGATACATGTCAAAAAGAAATTCCAAAGCATGACATCATAGCTTCACCTTCATATCAAGATAAAAGCAGCCCATCTCATGATCCCATCCTTAATTCCATCCAAGAGATCCTTCTAGCTAATCATGGCATCCAAAATACACCTATCCTTGACCAAGATTATGTTCTCAATCATGTAATCCAAAATGCACCTATTTTTGACCAAGATCCTACCCTTGAACATGAAGTCCAAAATGATCCTCTCATTGACCTTTATGCCATTCATGACCAAACATTTGAAGATGATCCCATCCGAACAAAAAACACCTCCATTTCGCAAAATGAGACACTTTCCTCCTTTGGACATGTAGATAATCAAATGAATGATTTGGATAACATCAAAGAAGAGCATAAAGAACCTACTATTGATTAAGTCAAAGGAGAACATAAAGAAGCTACTATGGATCAAGTCAAAGAAGAAGAGAAAAAATCTACCATAGATCAAATCACCATCCCAAATGATCAAGAAGAAACAAGGATGAAAAATGATAAATCCAAAACATCTTATCAACTAGGAACATCCAACTTTTTCAAAGAAGGATTTCTTGTAGATGAGGAGATTCCAAGCAGCAATTTCCAGCTAAATAATGATGGGTTTGCATCTTGCTTTCAAAGTAAAAAAATACCCTATCACAAATAGAATATTTTAGAGCATGTAGTATCAAGGAAGAGGACCAGGCCTACATGAGCAAGGAATTCTAAAACCAATACAGTTTCATGAAAATCCTAGCATCAAAGTCTTGGTTATATCCCAATCATAAAATCAAATTATGTTAGTGATACCTAAATTATATTGGGAATAACTTTATCCAATACAAACATCAAAATGGGGGCCATGAGTAGTGCTTACGATAAGGTTGCTACCAACAATCCTTCCATCCATACCATAAACCATCATTCCAACATGAATAAATCTTCCATTTGGAACCAACAAAAAGAAAATTATTACAAATCCAAAGTTCAAAATCAAATGTCAAAGGCCATTGAATCAAACAAAAATACAAGTGGACAAATAAAGTTAAAATGAATCCCAAAGAAAAATGGATCAAGAAAAGAAAATATTCCAAATTCCAAATTCAATCAAAATATGGAGCCACAAGAAAAGAGGACTTCCACATATAGTAAATGCCCACCTCCTTCAAAATGTTCATCAAGAAAGGAATATAAAAATGTTGGTTCCAAACACTATCCCAATCAAAATTCCAAACTCTACCATCCAACATCCCAAGTTTGGAAAATAAAAAGTGATTCATCCAAATGTCTAAACAATCCTTCCATGTCTACCATCAAAAGTCATAACCCTAAATCTCGAATAAGTCCAAAAATCCCATGTCACAAATCTGTCACATCTTGGCAACAACTCTTTATTATAAGGACTCTCATGGCATTCTATCGCAATGTGCATATTCTGATAAGGTCAACACTAGTATCAGAGAGGATCACAATGACATCGATCAGTTGTATGCAAGTGCTATGATCCCGATAAGATAATTACTCCATAAAGGTCACTATTGGCATATCATGACACAAATATCTACATAAACACCATCAAAAGATTTAGAACAATCAACAACCATCTAGAACATCAAGTCGATATAAAAAATTAGAAAAAATTGTCACCTTGATGAAAACTTGGAAAAATGGTGTCTTGTGTGACATAATCAAAAAGAAAAAAAAAGAAAAAGAAAAGAAAGAGAAAAATTAAAAAACTCAAAAAAATAGTAAAGAGAAGTAATTCATCCAAAAGTGAAAACCACTTTCGTGGTACTTTGGATAAGTACCATGGTGAAAACTTGGAAAACATGTGCCATGCATAATCAGTCTATGCTCCTCTATCTAATGTCACTCCATCTGGTCTTTTTTCCATTTACACTTATTCCTCATCCATAATAAAGCTTTGTTATCCTTCCCATTGCCTAAAGACCATTGACATTTAGCATCCTTCGCTTTCACATCCACCTGTCACATTTGTTCCTTCCCCTCGTACATAGTAAACTAGTCCTATACCTGACTAGGGGAAATTCCTTGACTTACATCTTCATGGGAAATACTACATGGTATCAACCCTTTAAAACCTTCAAAATCCATAAAAATCATAAAATATCTTGAAAATATCCCAAAAAATCAAAACATTTCAAAATCTAAAAAAATCATAAAATCCTCAAAATCCAAAAAACATTAGAAAAGCTTCAAAACTTCTAAAAATAGAGTCCAAGTTTGAATCTGAGTATGAGTCAGTTTTGTTAGAGTGGTCAAACTACGTTTCCTCTATGTGTTTTCTACATAGGAAAGACTCATCTTAAATGAGCCCTCGAGGCATTAGGTCAGTCCCTTTAGGTTGTCCAAATAAAATCATGACTCAGTATTTTGTTGAATAAGACAAAGTTAAGTCGTGTTGAACTATGAGGTCTTTACACAGTACTACATAGGAAAGGTCATCTGTTGATGAGCCCCCAAGGCCCCCTAGGTAAAGTCCTTTAGGGTTTGTTGATTCAGGTCATGTCCTTGGTTTGAAAGCAATCATCGTTCAAACTAAATCACAAAACAACAAATGAATGAAACCTTTCATTAATCAATTATCTTATCATCAATTAGCTTAGTCATTTAGTTGGAATGGGCCATTATGTTATTTATATCATTCAAACTTATCCCTTCTCTTTCATCAAGATATGTCCTTCCTAAGATTGGACTTTATCAATTTGGTCATTCACCTTAAGCAGGATATGTCTTTCTTGTGGATAGGTGCTTCATCAACACTTATCATTTGGTCAACTTTATCAGGTGTGTCCTTTGTCTCGAACATGATGTGTCCTTCTTGTAGTTGGGTACCATCACATCACTTGGTCATAGCAATCAATCTTTGTCAAACAAACAAATAATATTGTCAACATTTTCAATCAATCTTTCCTTAATCGGGACGTGTCCTTCCAAAAACTGGGCATTATCATTATCAATCAATTTGTCATCTTTGTCAATCAACTTTGTCACACCAATCAATCTCATTAGCTTGGTCAATTAATCTTTCCATTATCAGGATGTGTCTTTCTTGAGGCTAGGCATCATCAATCAAATCATTTTATCAATCCTTATTAAACTATCAATCAACTTGGTCATGTTGGTCAACCTAATCAATCAATCAAAAAATCAACATTATCACTGGAAAACACTTTGTTGGTCTAGATTCTCTTATCTTTTCGATTGGTTTTGGGTCATGTTAGTAGTCTCCTTGAGGATGTCCTATCAATGGATTTAGAGGGATGATGATGGATCATGGACTCTTCTCTTTCTTTGTTGTTTGTGGTTTGTCTTGGAAAAAAGACTCAGATAGTTGGATCCTTTGTATGATTTGGGGTATTCCTTGTCTTTTGGATTTTTCTTTTGAACTGCTTGTCTCTCAAAAATGGTCACCTTGCACACCTTGGTTTATGTCATACCATGGTGTTTGTGGTCCATTTGTGACATTTTTGATGCCTAATGATGATAAATATAAAACTGTAAGCATGAAAGTTGGTTCCCTTATCATTTCCTGTATATATTTTTTCCACTTTTCATGCTAACATTCCATCTTCCTTGTCTTTTCCACACTAACATCCATATCCTTCACACTTAGATTTCTTCTATCCTTCATTCTCTAGTCTTATCTTCCATTTCGAGAGCACATTCATGTTCTTTGAACTCGCCTATCCTCTCAAGGGGGCATACCACAACCCTCTTGGTCATGCTTCCCCTTTCTCTTAATACTGGGGGCATATTTCAGAATAAAATTTCTTTGACACAACGCGAAAACTGTATTATGTCAAAGAGGGGCAAAATGTAGACACAAAAAAATGTCCCAAGTTTGTGAGCATCATTTTTCTTGCTCTCCGTCTTCGAATAATTAAATAATTTTAATTATTTGATTATTTTTTATCATATTCTTCTATCAATTAAATATTTTTTAATCATTTGATTAATTCACTTTTTAATCTTTATTCTATCCTGATCAATTAAGTAAATTAATTGCATCACTAATCCCCCTCTTCTTCAATAATTAAATGAATTATTATTTAATTTTCTCTTTATCACCTTTTGTCTATAGATAAATGATTACTACTAATTATTTATCTATTCATGGTCTTTTAATTCTTCTATAGTTAAATAATTATCAAAATTATTTAACTATCCCTGTCATTTCCCCCTATTAAGTAATTAATCTCACTTAATTATTTAATGTTCCATTTTCATCTCCCCGATTTAATTGAATTGATTAATAATTAAATGCTCCTTTTTCATTTTCTCCAAATAAATAATTTACATAAATTATTTATCTTCCACTTGTGAGTTTCCTCCATTTTCAAATAAATAATTTAAAATAAATTATTTATGCACCTCTTTTGGTCAAATATGCACTATCATTAACCCTTGTCATAGCATTCATTGTTGTCCTAGCCATCGACTGCCATAGCTGTCAATGTCATATCTTTTCCATGCATGGAATATTCGTTGTGCATCAATTCTAGACCATTGATCTTGGCATCCTTTTGGAGGTTTGATCTCAACAATCCATTTTGTAACCTCCCTTTCATGCATCCTCCACCATCAATCTTGGAATCCTTCTAGAGGATTAAGCTTAGTCATCCATTTGAAAGGTTGTCTATAAAAGAAACCTTTCTCCTCCATTTCTGATTTAATAGCCATTATCTCCAACTTTCTTGCTTATTATTTGGAGGTATTTACACAACTTCATCAACAAATCTGAGGGAAATATTGGCATAAGAAGAAATAAGAGAGACACGGGAAGTGAAGCAACTACAATGGGAAGTGTTTAATTTGAATGATTTTGTATTTTTCTATCATTTTTTATATTCCTTTGTTTGAGATTGGGTTTGTAGCTTAGAGGTGTTGGCTGTCATCTTATCTAGGCTAGGAATTCTCTAACCCCATCTTATAGACATGAGAACACATTTAATGCATATCAGATTCTAGGGTTTGATAGAAAGCTAATGTGGGAAAATTCTTTGTAACAAAATTAAAAGTTGTGTGGCTCGATGCAAGATATGGTTGTTGGTATGTGGTGATTGATCATGCTATACTATACACTCTTCATGTATCCTCGCCAGAAAGGGAAAAAATTGACTTTGTAGAACCCTAATTTTGGAAGCTTCTAAAAAGCTTGTAATAAGTTGTTTGGATGAGAGTTGTAGTGGGGAATTATTCACGAGATTGTAATATGTTTTGCACTAGATAATAAAATAATTGGATGGCTATGGTTTTGTGGATGTAGCCTAGATTGGGTGAACCACGTTAAATTCTTTGTGTTGTCTTAATTTTGTAATAATTTTTTGTGTATTTTATTTCTTTGTTTTATTGATCAAATATGCATTTAACTATTAGATATCAACCTTATAACCCTAACAATGGTGATATTTGGTAAACCCTATTATATATCTTAATGATGAGTTGGATGATAGTGCAAGGCTTGAGGTGAACTGGTAGCTTGCTGGTGAATATAGTAAGTGTGGAAACCCTAATAGAGGATTCAAATGACATGATATGATTAGATATGAGAATCTCGAGGGAGAGATGGATGAAATCACAAAACTATGTCCCACTTTTTCCCAAGATGGACATTTACATCAATATTTTTAACTAAATCTTCATCTTCTAAGACCTATAACAACTAATCCATTAAGAATTTGAAGATGATGCAAACTAGTGATTTGTGGAAATTTATGTGTAGATTATATATATATTAAAACTCAAAATAAATCATGAATCTTTCAACTTCTTCTTTAAATAACTAGTTTTAAATAGAAAACAATATTTTTAGAAAGTAGTGTTTGTGTTGTGCAACATAACTCTTTTTCTATAAATGATAAAATTCTAATTTTTGAAATATAGATTCTCAACATCAATATCTAGGGAAAGGATATTTTTCATAACTTTTTTCTTCCATATATATTTTAATTAATTTTTAAAGTCATTATAACTATAATTTGGACATGCATGTGTGTCATACAATCTAACTTGTGTATATATGGAAATCCAATTTTTCTTTTTTTAGTGAAATAAGGACATCAATACCTCGAGAAAGGGTATTTTTTGAATTTTTTTTTTACAATGGTTTAGTATTTTTCCACCTTTGTAGAAAAAAGAGCTTGAAGTTTGAAGAAAATCCTATGTTCAGTAAAAATTAAAAATTAAATACAAGATAAAATTAAAACATATCAAAACTATACTTGTTGGAAAGCTTGTTTCAAGGGCTACAATCCTTCAAAAGATAATTCTAAATGACATTATTTAATCCATCAAAAGGTAAAGAAAATGTGTTTTTTTTTCTACTATTCTGATAAGTGTGAAGGAGACTCCATTGTGGGTATGATTTAATATTAGAGGGGTTCTATCCAAAGGAATTTGATCTAAGGGGGTATTATCTATCCCTCTTCATTTAAAACCCTTTAAATGGAACCTCTCAAGGTTAAAATCATTAGTATTTTCTAAAAAATGTGATTTCAAGCAAAAATCAACATGTTCCAAAAGTGAGACACACTATTGTGGCAACACCCAGATTGGAAGTTAGTGAAGAAAGAGGACAATGGGATATTGTCAAAGTGAGATGCCTACAGGCAGTGTGCATGAATAAAGAGAACAACCTGCAATTGTAGAGAGTGCTACAAAAAGTTACATCATACTGAGTATGCAACAAAGATAGAGTGTGTGAAGTGAAGTCTGCAAGAAAAGAGAGTGTGAGAAGAATCTATAGTGTAGCACGCAAGGAAAGTAGAGGTGCAGAAACACTTTCATAATGCTAATTCTAAGAGAATGCAGACATATGGTTCAATTTTGAATTACAATTCATTAAGGATGCACATTAACAGAAAAACATAATAGAACAAGTTTAACACAACTGTAGAATGAACATTAGATTTAACATGGGAAAACCCTTTCAGGAGAAAAACCCACCACACCAAGCAAAAACACTTTGTATTATAGTGAAAAAATTCCACATATAGAGTTATAGTTTGTTGCTTCCAGATGTTAATTCACCACATACAATTCAACTAGCATAATAATTCCTAATTAATCTTGTTCTCTCTCTTTAGACTCACGAATCAACTTAAAAACACTATTTACAATGAATTACACATTATAGAATTTTATTTCTAAGAGGATTCTTGAAAATCTGCATCACCATACCCGTACTTGAAAAACATACCAATTTGGTTTCCATTCGTTACAAAAGACAAGTCATCAATCAACAACTACCATATCAGGCTATTGCTGAGACAACTTCAAATGTCCCACCCATATGAAATTGTCCTATGAATTTTCACATTATTGTTTAAATAGTTTAGAATGCATCGATCTATCTGTGAGACCAACTTTCACATCCTGGAGATGGAATTATGTCTCGATGATCAGTCTTACCATTGACACATCAGGGAGACACTAAGCTAACTTCCACTGCTACGCAGATGTCATACCGATGAAGTACTAAATGGTCGATGTGGCCTCATTGCCAAGCCAGATCCAACTACCACTTTCCACTTGTCAGCTCAAGTCCCACCATGGTCATCATTCCATTGGGGAGACCTCATATCATTTCACAACAATGTAAGAAAGTCCCATCGATGTAGTCAAACTATCGAAGATTTCACAAACTTCACAACCCGTGACTCCAAGTTTTGAAGTTTCAATTTTATATGACATCATGATAACAAAAAATCCCCCAACGTTAGTAAGTCAAGAGGTTTTGCAAATCCAAAACCCCATGAATTAGTTATGCTCGAGAGTTATGAATTTCTAGAACTCCACAACATGAGTTCAAAAGTTATAATTTTCAGCAATCCCGTGACATAAAGGAAAATATGCTAAGTTCAAAGGTTTCAAGCTAGCAAGTTGAGGAACCTTTTTTAACATGCTCCCACTTGAAAAAGACTTACTAGCTTCTTCCAAACTCAAAGTTATTGAAAGTCATAGGCCCCAAGGCCCAACAAATTGACACACCACCTAAACTTGTCTATTCTCATTGGTTTTGTTAACCCATTTGCAACATTTTTCAAAGTATCTACTTCTTCAAGATTGACCTTTCCATCCTCCACCATATCCCATACAAAATGATACTGCACATCAATATGTTTCATCCTGGCATGGAAAGTTAGATTTTTTCCAAACAAATAACACTCTGACTATCACAACAAATAGTAATTTTCCCTACATTGAACCCAATATCAAAACACAAACATTTAAGTGTCACAACCCTAATTGTGACCCAACCCTAAATTTTGTATAGCTATTTAGCTAAATATGAAACCTGACCCTAAATTTTGCATTTTCATGTTGATATGGATGTTCAACTGAATGTGAAACCTAACTGTCATAATGGTTAGCCCTAAAATCTATTTTGTAGTCTTGTTTATTATTTATATAGATATAGAACTTGTTGCTTCGGTTAGTTAAAAACTAATCACCTTAATGATACATCGAATGAGGTTAATTATGGTGTTATGAATTTAAGCTTCTATAATCTCATACACAACCATATGATTGAATTTTATTATTATTATAATGGGCTAATGTTATTTTTATTTTTGGAGTGTTACAATGTAGTTGCGCACTCTTGTCGAAGAGAGAGTATCATCGAGAAGGGTAGTCTAGCCATCTGGGGGCAATTTGAGTGAGTGTAGCACACATGAGCATGTAGTGCAATTTCCAAGTCGCAAATTGCATTGGGAAGGGTAAATAAGGTGTATTGGTTTTGAGACCAAAATTCAATTAAGAATTAAAATCACTATGATTAATGATTTTATAATTATATTACTTAATAATAGTAATTTCTAATTTAAAAATAAATAAAAATATAATAAATAACAATGAATAATTAAGATCAAATAAATATTATTTTATAAAAGGAAGAAGCATATCTTGAATATTCCTTGCAAGAAACACAAAAAAAAACTAAATAAAAATATTATGCATTGGGGTGGGACCCACAAGATGAAAAGGAATTGTGTTAAAAAATAAATATAAAGCTTACCTTAAAAAGGTACGCAACCTCATTTTTTTCTTCCAAAAAGCATTAAAATTAAAAAGGAGACCAACACATGATTTGAGCCAGCCAACTGTCAACAAAGGGAAAAGGTTTTAACAAATATAATAAACACCTAGCACATAAAGAAGTGCTCCTATTTCCCCCACATAGAAAAGGAAGGTTGAATGAGTTAGAATAAAGCAAGGTAGATGACTATTATGAAGGGGCTATTTTGGGAAAAAGAGAGAACAACTACAAGGAAGAGGAAGGAACTCAATGATTTCTAGAGCTAGGGATGTGGGAGAAGAAATCTATTCAATTTTTCCTACAATAGTGGATTATATACAAGAGAATTTTATTTTTTTCAAGAAAGTATCATGATTATTTTTTTAGTTTTGTTGAAGAATTCTTACATTGGAAGTTCTAATGAGATGCGTTAACTATTAATTTGAAGCTTTAGATATATTTAACTTAGAATAGAAAATAGGGGCGTTCCCAAATTACTGATAAACCATTTTTAGAATGCTTCCTATATTTCACATAGCAGAAACCCTTTTAAAAGAAAACTACTTTCAAATAGTTGGAACTTTCCTCAAGGCATGTCTGAAAATAAATATTAACTTGTAACCAATATTTGTTTAAGAGTCTACAAAATGTCTCTAATCTTGAGCTCAAGAATCTAGTAGCTCTAAAGCCCCAATAATTTTGGGTCTACCGTTGGTTATTGTGAATAATTGAAGAAGCAGCTATCGAGAGATTGGTTTTTTTTGGTTTTTTTTAAATAAAAAAAATGGAAGGGTCTGTAGGAAATAAATTAACATTATTATTAGCTTGACACAATTTGTGCATAATCTTGAGGTAAGTCACTTGCCATGGTTTTAGTGAGATTTGTTATTATTTTGGAATCCATACATGGTTGGGTCTTTTAGTTGTGTTTATTACATTGTAAAAAAAACTCTTGTTATCTATTAAATGAAGGAATTGATTTTATGGATTTTCCTATGGTTTTTCTCATACATCATATTATTGTGAACTGGGCATGTGAGGTGTTGATAGAATGCCTCATACAAGTGTATTCTCATGGCTATCAATGAGCCCACATTTTTGAGGCATTTGTCAAATAGTTCACATGCCTCATCTATGCCTTGCATTTGGTCTTTAAAATATAAGAGTTGTTTTAATTACTCAAACTATGCAAAAATATGGCACACAAGATATAGAGTTTTGAAGAAGAATGTGTTAAGTTTAGCATATGGAGATGGGCTGACCACTACCATTCTTTGTATGAGAAGGTAGCTCTAGTAGCCATTGTATTCTAGCTCAACAATAGTTGGTATCATTTCAGTACTAATGTAGAATTTTGTATGCATAAAAGTAACCCTTTAGACAAGGAAAAAAATGAATAAATAAAACATTTGAGCCTTTCAAGGAACTTATTCATGCATTTCTTGTGTTCACCTTGGTGTGCATCACTTGATGAGAGCTTATCCATAGTTGATTTTCTTAAACTAGCTTGTCCTTTTAAGTGTGTTTTAGCAATTGAGTTACTAGCTTCATTACCCCAAATAAAAATGAAAGACACAACCTCAATTCAATTCTACATATGTAGTGATCTTATAGAATTATAATTTATTGTATAAATCTGGAAAACCTATAAAGGTTATAAGAAAATGCACACAAATATAAATACATATACATATTATGAAATTTCATGACATTGTTACATTGGTAGTAATACTGTAAAGTCCCATTTATGTTCTTGGAATAATGTTTATTTTCCCTCACATCTTTAAATGTATGTGGCATCCTTTCATGTATGATTATCTATTCATTTGGATCTTATATTTGAATATTTTATAGAGAATAGATAATCACTATTGAAGGAAATCATGTTAAATGAGTTACATGATGTAAGTTGCAAAAATAGATGTCTTATACCACTACTTAAGAATACGCATGACTATATTCCATTCTACAATCTTCCTTAAACCTAAGGAAGGGTTTTAGGTTTGGAAATTTGTAAATGAAAGTTATTTGAATTAGAATGAGTCACTTCAAAAGTAAAGGACATATGCCTAGATATTTTTTCTTGGGGCATTAAAAGGTTGCATATATTAGTTATTCCATAGCTACAAAAATTTGACACATGTTGGCCACATATTGCTAGACTCTTCGTGATGGTTTAGGCTCCCATCATTGGGTAGCATGGGGAAGCCTACAACTTCATGGAAGGGCAGAACTCATTCTAGTGATTTTCTCTCTCCCTCTCCCTTCCACTTCAAGATGATGCAAAAAATGGTATATATTTGATAATGAAAATGATGATATGATATTTATTTCAATGGTGTCATATTTAATTAATAGATGAGTAAATTACTCTCGCTCGGATACTTTTGTTATCATCTTCAACAAGATATCCTGTTTTGTTCAAAAGTACAGGGTTTCCATAGGTGTTACCAATCTTCTTCCAAAGATTAAGAAGGGACAAAGGAGGTTTGTCTTAATTTTTTTTATTTCAAATATGGAATCTAACTTTATTTTGTTACTGGTTACATGGTTATTATCTTAGTTTATAATTTTTTTGATATCATGCCCTAATACTATGAATAATGTAGTTGCTAGGATGGATGATAATATGCAAACCTAGTAATTCGTGTTACCTTATTATGAATACAATTTTGCTTCTTATAGATAAAACCATGGAAGCTTTTGTTTATTCATTATGATTGTACGATTGTGCAATAACCTTCGTTGGTAGGTGAACAATATATTTTGTACTCATCACATTGGATATTTATGTTGTTACATATGGTATTAGAGCTTTGGATTCAACACTAGGGCCTAGAGTCTACTATGTTAGAGTTGCATTTCTTTTGAGAATTTGGAAACACCCCTAGAATTTTGGTGATACCTAGGTGGGTTGAGTCTTGTTGTTTTAGATAGTTCAGTATGGGAACCAAATAAGGGGAATATGAGGAATGACTAGAATCTAGTAATCTAGAATGAACTCGATTTGTATGATTATTACTAGACTGTGTATCAAAGGAAATAACCTATGATGTGAGTGTATGTTAGAATGACTTTAAACTTGTGATGATTGAATGTTGATTGATTGGAATTACCCCTGAACAACACATACTTTGAGATTGATGTATTTCATGATTATGGCTTTCTCATAAGCTTGATATAGGTAGGAAATTATTGTGGTCATATGTTGATGTTTTAATGTTAACTTCTACATATGCTAAGTTCACTATCATGGTTACCATCTGATTAAACCTTCTGCTATGAGTGAGTTTGCACTTAGGCTATGTGATATGATGCTCAAAATTGACAATAGTCAAGGAAAATGCTATGCCAGTAATGGATGTCCTTGGTTGCTTATCCGTTTGATGGACTACAAGATAGCTTATAAGTTAGGGTTAGTTGACCCTTCAATTTGAGTTTAATGAACCTGAATTGAATGCAAGTGTGGGAAAGTCAAAGTTAGAGGAAAAGAAGGGAAAGACAAAAAGGGATAATAAGAAGAAAATGGTTAAGGAGAACCCATCATTAGAGGTCCACCTTGAGATTCCCAAAAAAGAGACTTTGGAACACACCCTTACCTAACTCAAGTTAGAGAAGGGCAAGAAAGTTGAAGAGTCTAAACATAATGTTAAACCTAAGAAACCTTTGAAAATTCAAGATTGGCCTTTGGGGTGTGGACCCAATGCATCAATTGTGACTAAAGAGGAAAATAAGTGCTTGCGTGCACATCCTACCTCTTCTAAGAAGGTTGTAATAGACTCTAATGAGGACCCAAAAGAGTGTTCTTTATTTGATGATGAATAGCCACCTAGTTTGTAACCAAGATCTTTGTAGTATGATATTATTATAAATAAAGAAAGTCCTTGTGTTCAAATTGTGAGCTTGAATGACTTACTTGGGTTAGGAATGCACGTGAATAGATTCACAAGATTGCATGACATAATTAATTAGAATTATGTGCTTGAATGGTATCTTACATTATTAGAGATAGGTAACATCTTGGGAGCATGAAGTAATATGAACTTATGTATAAATTTGTGTACTTTTTTTAACACTAACACCTCCCTAGGTAATTTCATAAATAACCTAGGGTTGTGTGTATTGACATGTTGGAGCCCTTGTTAGTGATAGCACCAAGTATATGGAATGCTTGATTGTTGCCATAACAGGCTTATGTGATTGTGAACTAGGTAGTGGGTTGAAGCATGCAAAAGATTGCATTCATTTCCACTTTGCTTATCGTTCCTTATGTGAACTTGTAATGTATGTGAATTTATCACATTGGTTATTTATGATATATGATTGAGCTAGCCTTGTTGTAATGTGAAAGTAAACATGACCTTGACACCATTTTATGATGATATGCATATGATCCAATCATGGTTGTACTTGTGATGTGCATATTAATTATAATTATGAATATGTGATGTGTATGAATTAGTCACCTTATGTATGTATGATGAATAGTGGAACTACTCATTTTGTGTATATATGTTGGGCTAGTTATTATGCATATGTGATAAGTCACTCCCTATGGGAATTAGGGAAATCATGGAATGATATGACCTGTGTGTATGGTTGCATACTATTGATTGGTATTCTCCAGATGCCTCTATGGATACTATTGTTGAGGTATCTTTACCAAAAAATGTGTCATGTGCATTAGATGAGGCCATTTGTTAATAAATTTTTGATGCTCCTACTTGTGATGTCCATGGTATTTTCATGGTGATGTTTTGGATTTCAAAATTTACTTACGCTAGACTATTGACAAGTTCATTTTGCTACACTTGTTAGGGTTATAATGGTGAATCCATTATTTATGATGTGCCTAGAATGATATCACAATTGATAGTGAACCAGGAGGAATTACATGATGGTTATAAACAATAAATTTCATGGACCTATTCAAATATGTTTAGATATAAGAAAGTATGTATGATAAGATGAATATGATTATTATTTCTTATAAACTAGGGCATGTGTTGGAAAGATGCTAAATGGCTTCTAGGTTATCCTGAGGGTGTAAATAAGGAATATAATGCTTTGGCCAAAGATTGAGTCCCTTCATGAGTAAAAGGACATTTGCATAGATATTGTGCTAGAACACATTAAATAAGTTGCAAGTGTCAGTTACTTCATGATAGTATAGATTTCACACATGTTGTGATGAGATGGACATATTGTTCAGGTCACATGTGAGTAGGCATGAATGATGAGATGAACATATTGTTTAGTTCACATGATTAAAGATAAACAAATTTATTCACTGAATCTTTAGGTCATGTGTGAGTGTTTAGGATTGACAACAAAATGCATTTATAGTATCACATATGAGAAGGTATGCATGATAAGAAATTATACTTTTGCGTAAAATTGGATGAAAATTTTGAATGAGATTGTGAGGTTCTCATCTAATTAAGGACAAATGCTTATTATCCTAAACAATTATAAAAAATGGGACATGGATTGAGATGATAAATTGGTTTTATAACAACTCACCATGCTTAAAGAGAAGAAAAAGATGATTGCACAATTTGAATTTATGTAGAATCTTAAAAGTTTCATTTACGTGATATGAAAGAGTATATTATATTAATGTGTGATGTACTCTCTAGTTGTCATTGAGTAATATTAGACTAGGAGTACATGAATTTCCTGAATGATATATTATCAAGTTGTGATCCATAAATTTCCTGAATAATATATGATCAAGTTGTGATTTATCTTAATGATACTTTCAATTATATAATTTAAAAGTGAGATAATTTAAATTTTAATATAATTTATCTGCATATAATCATGTTGAATGTTAAAATGATCCACTACTTGATATTTCATAAGATATTTAATCTTTGTGGTAAGTTAGCACCAGAGAAAAAGTTTAATTAGTGATTAGACCTAAAGACTATGTTAGGTGCATTGCTAAGAAATTTGAGGCAACTTAAGCAAGTTACCAAGGTATATTAAGCTAAGGTATGAATCATGGATTTTATTTTATTTTATTTTTCTTTCCTTCTTTAATAATGAAGAATAGAGTTGATTTTGAGTACTTGACATTGTGATAATCACCTTTGTATCATTTAGTCATTAAAACATGACTATCCTTAGGGGGAAAGGATGTCATGACCATAATTATGACCCAACCCTAAATCCTGTATAACTGATTAGCTGAATATGAAACCCAACCCTAGATTTTGTATTGTCATGTTGATATGGATGTTCAACTGAATGTGAAACCTAATTGTCATAATGGTTAGCCCTAAAATCTATTTTGCAGTCTTAGATGTTGTTTATATAGATATAAAAAAAATTGCTTCAGTTAGTTGTTAAAAACAAATCACCTAAATGATACATTGAATAAAGTTAATTATGGTGTTATAAATGAGTTTCTTTAATCTCATACATAGCCATATGATTGAATTTTATTATTATAACAAGCTAATGTTAGTTTGATTTTTGGAGTGTTATAGGGTAGTTACACACTCTCGTCGAAGAGAGAGAGAGTATCATCGGGAAGGGGAGTCTAGCTATCTATGGACAATTTGTGTGAGTGTAGCACACACAAGCACGTAGTACAATTTCTAGGTCACACATTGCATTAGGAAGGGAAAATAAGGTGTATTGCTTTTGAGACCAAAATTCAATTAAGAATTAAAATCACTATGGTTAATGATTTTATAATTATATTACTTAATAATAGTAATTAATAATAATAATAATAATAATAATAAAGATCAAACAAATAATATTTTATAAAAGGAAGAAGCATATCCTGAATATTCCTTGCAAGAAACACAAAAAAACTAAACAAAAATATTATGCATTGGGGTGGGACCCACAAGCTGAAAAGGAATTGTGTTAAAAAAATAATATAAAGCTTACCTTAAAAAGGTACACAACCTCATTTTTTTTTTCCAAAAAACATTAAAATTAAAAAGGAGGCCAACACATGAGTTGGGCCAGCCAACTGTCAACAAAGGGAAAAGGTTTTAACAAATATAATAAACACCCAACATATAAAAAAGTGCTCTTATTTCCCCCACATAGCAAGGAAGGTTGAATGAGTTAGAATAAAGCAAGGTAAATGAATATTATGAAGGGGATGTTTTGGGAAGAAAGAGAGAACAACTACAAGGAAGAGGAAGGAACCCAATGATTTCTAGAGCTAGGGATGCTCGAGAAGAAATCTGCTAAAATTTTCCAGCAGCAACAAATTATATACAAGCGAATTATTTTTTTTTAGAAAAGTATCATGATTATTCTTTTAGTTTTTTTGAAGAATTCTTACATTGGAAGCTCTAATGAGTTGGGTTAACTATTAATTTGAAGCTTTAGATATATTTAACTTAGGATAGAAAATAGGGTCATTCCCAAATTATTGATACACCATTTTTAGAATGCTTCCTTTATTTCACATAGCAGAAACCCTTTAAAAAGAAAACAACTTTCAGGTAGTTGGAACTTTCCTCAGGTCATGTCTGAAAATAAATATTAACTTGTAACCAATATTTGTTTAAGAGGCTGCAAAATGTCTCTAATATTGAGCTAAAGAATCTAGTAGCTCTAAAACCCCAATAATTTTGGGTCTACCTTTGGTTATTGTGAATAATTGAAGTAGTAGCTATCGAGAGATTGATTTTATTCATTTTTTTTTAATTCTATGGATTTAGCTATGATTGTTTTCATACATCATATTATTGTGAATTGGGCATGTGATGTGTTGACATAATGCCTCATACAAGTGTATTCTCATGGCTACCAATGATCCCACATTTTTGAGGCATTTGTCAAATAGTTCACATGCCTCATCCATGCCTTGCATTTCGTCTTTAAAATATAAGATTTGTTTTCATTACTCAAACTGCATAAAAATAAGGTGCACAAGATATAGAGTTATGAAGAAGAATGTATTAGTTTAGCATATGGAGATGGGTTGACCACTACCATTCTTTGTATGAGAAGGTAGATTTGGTAGCCATTGCATTCTTGCTCAATAATAGTTGGTATCATTTTAGTACTTACATAGAATTTTGTATGCATAAAAGTAACCCTTTAGACAAGGAAAAACAAAATGAATAAATAAAATGTTTGAGCCTTTCAAGGAACTTGTTCATGCATTTCCTTCATTCATCTTGGTGTGTATCACCTAATGAGAACTTCTCCACTGCTGATTTTCTTGAACTGGCCTATTCTTTTAAGTGTGTTTTAGCAATTGAATCACTGGCTTCATTACCTCAAATACAAATGAAATACAAAACCTTAATTCAATTCTACATATGCAGTGATCTTCTGGAATTATAATTTATTGTATAAATCTAGAAAACCTATAAAGGTTATAAGAAAATGCATAGAGATATAAATACATATGCATATTATGGAATTTCATGACACTGTTACATTGGTAGTAATACTGCAAAGTCCCATAAATGTTCTTGGAATATTGTTTGTTTTCCCTCGTGTCTTTAAATGTATGTGGCATCCATTCATGTATGATTATCTATTCATTTGGATCTTATAGTTGAATATTGTATAGAGAATAGATAATCATTCTTGAAGGAAATCATGTTAAATGAGTTGCATGATGTAAGTTACAAAAATAAATGTCTTATACCACTACTTAAGAATACACATGACTATGTTCCATTCTATAATCTTCCTTAAACCTAAGGAAGGGTTTTAGGTTTGGAAATTTGTAAATGAAAGTTATTTGAATTAGAATGAGTCACTTCAGGAGTAAAGGACATATGCCTAGATATTTTTGCTTGGGGCATTAAAAGGTTACATATGTTAGTTATTCCATAGCTACACAAACACATGTTGGCCACAAATTTCTAGACTCTTTGTGATGGGTCGGGATCCCTTTGTTGGGTATCACGAGGAATCCTACAGCTTTGTGGTAGGGTAAAAATTGTTCTGTTGATGCTCTCTCTCTCCCCCTTCCACTTCAAGATGATGCAACAAATTTTATAGATTTGATGATGCAAATGATGATATGATAGTTATTTTGGAGTCATATTTAATTATTAGATGAGTAAATGAATCTCACTCAGATACTTGTGTTATCATCTTCAACAAGATATCATGTTTTGTTCTAAAGTACATGGCTACTATAGGTGTTATAAATTTGATTCCAATGATTAAGGAGAAGGGATGAAGGGAGTTTTTCTTTAATTTTTTATTTCAAATATGGAGTCTAACTTTATTTTCTTACTGGTTACATGGTTCTTAGGTTAGTTTATAAATTTTCTGATATCATGCCCTAATACTATGAATAAGGTAGTTGCTAGGATGGATGATCATATGCAAACCTAGTAATTTGTGTTACCTTATTATGAATACAATTTTGATTCTTATAGATGCAACTATGGAAGCTTTTTTTTATTCATTATGATTGTACAATTGTGCAATAACCTTCATTGGTAGGTGAACAATATATTTGGTACTCCTCGCATTGGATATTTATGTTGTTACACTAAGCCAAATGACTTCTTTATAGGCATGTGTTTCTGACATATATTCTTCCTTTGTAGTAGATAAAGTGACTAGAGCCTACTACTTGCTCATCCAACTAACTGCACCACCATTCAATGTGAAGATATATCCACTAGTGGATTTCCTACTATCAATGTCCCTTGCCTAATCAGAATCCACATAACCTCAAATGATGATGGATCTTTGTGACACAACCGAGTTACCATGATAACAAAAATTGTACTAAGAGGTACCTTTTAAATATCTAAAAACTCTTTTCACAACATCCTAGTGTGGTATACTTGGATTTTCCATAAAACTGCTAAGAACTCCTTTTTTTTGGGCAATGTATGGCCTTGTACAAAACATTACATACATTAAACTATCGACAACACTTGCATAAGGCACTTTGGTCATGTCCTCCATCTCGATAGGAGATTTTGGACAATCTTCAATAGATAGTTTCATTCCTTGCAAGACTAGAACAACTAGCTACTTGTAATCAATCATACCAAATCTCTCTAGTATAGTATGGATATACTTACTCTGGCTGATCCAAAGCTTTCCACTTTATTCCTTTTTATTTCCATCCCCGGAATATACCTTGCTACACCTAGATCTTTCATTTCAAACCTTTTTGACAATTGAGATTTTAGATCAGAAATAATAGTCTTACTATTTCTATGAACAACATGTCATCAACATACATGGCAATAACAATAACTCGATCATTTTCAGTTTTGAAGTACACACAATGATCAAATTTCTATCTTACAAATCCCAATGACAACACAAATGTGTCAAACTTTTGGTACCACATTTTAGGTGATTTTTTTAAACCATATAGAGATTTCTTTAACTTACAAGCCATATTTTCTTTACCTTTTTCCACAAAGTGCTTAGGATGGGACATATAAATTTCTTCTTTAAGATATCCATGAAGAAATGATGTCTTCACATCCATTTTTTCAATCTCTAAGTCATACACTACTGCAAGTGACAAAATAAATCTAATAGATCATGTAAGCTTTGCTATAGGAGAAAATATTTCTCCATAATCAATTTCCTCTACTTGGGAATGGCCTTTTGCAACCAACCTAGCTTTATACTTTTCAACACTATCATCCAAACATATATTTTTCTTGAATAGCCATTTATAGCCAGCAAGCTTTCTACCTTTAGGAAAGGGCACCAAATCCTAGGTTGATTTCCTTTTTAATGATGCCATTTCCTCATTCATGGCTTCCAATCAAGAATTTGAATAATTTTTTTTTGATTTCCTCTTTCATAGTCCTAGGCTCATCGGTGCTTGTAATGAAAACATAGGCACAATTTACATCCAACATGGAAAAACCTTACCTTTCAGGTTGTTTCCTTTCACGTGTAGGCCTCCTCAAAGGATGAGGCTAAGGTTGTGGTTCTTCTTCTTTAGAACTCTCAAAGCTACTAGAGATCTCCTTATTTTTAGGTACACTTCAAAGTTCCTCTTAATTTGGAGTTCGAGGAATTTCAACTACTTTTTCTTTCTTTTTATCTATAACTGCAGATCCATTGAAGAAGGTTTTAGCTCACGAAATATTACACTTCTGCTATATAAAACCTTTGTAGTCATAGGATTCCGAAGCTTGTATCCTTTCACACCAATGTCATAGCCAATGAAGATACATTTTATAGCCTTGTTCTCCAACTTAGATATTTTCTCATTTGGCACATAAACATATGCTTCACAATCAAAGACTCTTACATGTCTCAAAGAGGGCTTCTTACTAGACCAAGCTTCCATAGGGGTTTTTTCAACAAGTGCCAAAGAGGGAGATTGATTTATTAAATAAAATTTTGTAGCCACAACCCCAACCCATAACTTCTTCTCTTGATCAACATTGCTTAACATATTTCTCACCCTTTCCATCAATGTCTTGTTCAACCTTTCGGGAACTCAATTTTGCTGTGGAGTGTAAGGTGTTGTCTTATGCCTTTTTATTCCATGGTATTTACAATAACTTTAAAAATATATAGAACAAAAATCACCAACATTATATTTCCTCAAGCATTTAATTTTTCTTCTAGTATGATTTTCGACCAAGTTTTTAAACTCTTTAAACCAATTGAACACTTTTGATTTACTTTTTAGAAAATACACAAATGACCTCGAATAATCATCAATGAAAGAAACATAATATCTTGATGTCAATAACAAAGGAACATTTACTAGACCAAAAACATCAAAGTGAATATAATCTAGAACACCAAAACATTTATGAGGACAAGAATAAAACAAAACATGATGTTTTCTGTATATACAATATTTGCAAAAATCAAACTCAAGGTTACAATCATTAAGGCCTTCAACCAGTTTTTTATTTTTCAAAGCTCTTAAGCCTTTCTCATCAATGTGGTTGACCCTCTAATGCTAGAGCATAGTATTTTTTGCTGGGAGTTTCATCTCCAAAGAGTTTTCCCCCACATGAACTCCATTCTCCTCTACATGAGCAAGCTTTTTTGACTTTACAGAGACACTATTGCATTGAACAACATGTGCATCAAGCTTGTACATAGTATCAATACATGCACCCCTAGCCAAAACCATCGAGCCTCTAGTCATCTTACATCCACCATTTCAGAATGAAACTTGCACACAAGCATCATTCAGCTTGCTAACATAAAGTAAATTTTGAGCCAGACCCGATATATGCATTATGCCATTAATTCCTTTGATTCTTCCATCAGGAAATTGAATTTTGACTATTCCACAACCAATAATTTCAAGAGATGAGTCACTTTCCAGATACACCTTTCCACTATCATACTTTTCATACTTCATAAACTAATCTTTGTGAGATGCCATGTAAAAAGATGCACTTGAATCAATCAACCAAACACCATCTGATGCCTGAGTCACCAAGGATGAAATGAAGGCATCTACATTGCTCTAAGAAGAATCATTATTTGAAGAATTTTTTTTCTTCTTCTTTTTCTCCTCTTTGCAATCCTTATAGACATGACTAGGCTGCCCACAATTCCAGCATTTCACCATGGAATTCTTGCCAGGAGAGTTTGATCTCCCTTTAGGCTTTGATTTAGACATCTTGTCCTTCTTCTTACCTTTTTCCTTTGATCTTCCTTGAACAACAAGAGCCTCCTTTACCATCTCAAACGATTTCCATCACATCTCTTCTGAGAGCAATGAAGCAACCACATCTTCCATCTTGAAAGTGGTTGTTGTACTCTCAATAGCATTACTAAATGATCCCGCAAGTCAAGAAAAGAACATAATAGAAGCATACAATGATCCTCATCATATATCTTTACACCTATAGATGTTAACTGAGCAATGAGCATATTGAATGCATTTAGATGATCAACCACAGATTCCCCTTCCTCCATTTTCAAAGAGTACAACTTATTTCTCAAGAATAATTTATTCACCAAGGACTTTCCCTGATAAATGTTACAAAGTTTCTTCCATAAAGAAGATGCATAATTCTCTCCATGAATGTTCAAGAGAATAGAGTCTACAAGACAAAGTCTTATCAACCCTTTGGCTTTTCTATCTATGAGATCCCAATCTTCTTGATTCATTCTTGAAGGTTTAGTTCTAGATTGTAGTAGTCCAAAGATCCCTATCTACCAACGGGTCTTCCATTTTGAGTTTCCACAACTCAAAATTGATACCATTGAATTTTTCAATTTTTGTCTTCCTTGATGTGCTTGCCATCTTAATTTGCATTTGAGATTACTAGATTCCTCTACAAGACTCCTACTTCAAAATTCACACAAAAAACCCATCCAACACACAAGGATAACACAACTAGCCAAGCTCTAATACCACTTGTAAGGAAAGTAGATGTGCAAAAGCACTTTCTAAATGTTAATTCTAAGAAGAGAATGTAAACATATGGTTCACTTTTGAATTATAGTTCATTAAAGATGCACATTAGCATAAAATAGAATAGAACAAATTTAACACAACCGCATAATGGAAACCAAATTTAACATGGGAAACACTTTCTAGAGAAAAACCCACCACACCAAGAAAAAAACACTTTGTAAATTATAGTGAACAAAGTCCACATACAAAGTTACAATTTGTTGCTTCCAAATGTCAATTCACCACATACAATTCAGGCAACATAACAATTCTTGATCAATCTCGTTCTCTCTCATCAGATTCATGACTCAACTTCAAAACAATATTACAATGCATTACATATTATAGCATTTTCTTTCTGAGAGTATTCCTAACAATTTGCATCACCAAACCCATACTCGGAAAACATACCAATTTGGTTCCCATCTGTTATAGAATAAAAACCATCAATCAACTTGGTTACCATATCAGGCTATCACCGAGACAACTTCAAATGTCCCACTGATATTAAATTTTCCTATTGATGTTCACATTACCATTCAAATAGTTAACAATGAATCATTCTATCGGTGAGGCCAACTTTCACATCCTAGCAATGAGTTACATCTTAGCGATCAATCTTACCATCGACACATTGAGGAGACACTGAACTAACTTCCACCAATACATAGATCTCATACCAATGAAGTACTCAATGGTTGATGTGGTCCCACTTCTGAGCCAACTCCAGCTACCGCTTTCCACCTATCAGCTTGGGTCCCACCATGGTCATCATTCCATCGGGGAGACCTCATATCATTTCCCAATGATGTAAGCAAGTCCCACCAATGTTGTTAGACTATCGGAGATTTCACGAACTTCACAACCTGTGACTCCAAGTTTCAATGTTTGAATTTTCTATGACATCATGATAACAAAGAAGCCCTCAACATCACTAAGTTGAGAGGTTGTACAAATCCAGAACCCTGCAACTTAGTTATGTTAGAGAGTGATGAATTTCTAGAACTCTGCGACATGAGTTCTAAAGTTATGATTTTTAGCTATCCTGCGACATAAAGGAAAATACACCAAGTTCAAAAATTCCAAGCCAAGAAGTTGAGGCACATTTTCCAACATAGCAAACAAAGAATGCACATGTAAAGAAGAATCCTAGAATTTAATACAAAATATCTTTTAGGTATTCATATTCAAGGTTGAGAGTGTGCAGTGCAACAAGATAGAACTAGATTGTTCTATGTGTAGAGAAGAGTGTAGCACAAAAAGAGAAGAGAGGTGAAAAGGTGTGTTTGTAGTTGGGAGTGCAAATTTAGTAACAAAAAGTAAGTTACAATGCACGTGCAACAAAGTATTGAATGTATTGATGTATTATAGGTTATGCAGAACCAAATTTATGCATATTTGAGTTTTCAATAGAGTAAGAGGTGGTTGCCTTATTATATTGAGTTGTAGCTCAAACTAGGGGATTTTAGTCTCCTTGGAGTTGTAGCACCTAAATCAAGGAGTAATTGCTTCATTAGGTTGGTTCCCTAAATCAATCAAGGAGTTGGTGCTTCCTTAGGTTGGTTCCCTAAACATTGTAACAATGAACTATTTGTGAGGCTGGATTAGGACATGAGATCCTTGCAACATTTCTCACCGTGGTTTTTTTTCATCTTGGGGTTTCCATGTATATCTGGTATTGTGGGCATGTTTGTGTTGATTGTTAATTTGCATGTTTATGTTTTCATCTTTAGTTTTCGATCTACACATTAAGAGTTTGAGAAAGAAATCTGCACAAAGTATTTGGAGCTAAGAAATTAATCTACATAAATATTTTAAGGGATAGATTTTAGTATCTACTGATTCACCTCCCCTCTTAGTAGATTGTTGTGTTCCAACACAAACCACAAGGGTATGGTAAGCATAAGTATACATGTTCCTAAATATGATTTTGAGGTTATGAAAATGTGCAAAAATTGTTTTTGATGTTTAAAGCTCATTGACATGATGAAGTCTTAACTGGAAAAAGAATAAATGTTTTAAATAATTTTTGAATTTGATTTCAATTATGGGTACTAACTTGGACTAAAGTGTAGTGTTATTTCTATGAGTTATAAAGAAAGATCACCACCATTGCAAGGGAGAGAACATTGTTGGAGAGAGGTAAAGTAGCTTTGTTAAATTGAAAGGTAGTAATGGAATTCACACACTCACTTACAACTTGTTGCATGATTGTTTTGTCAGTTGAGTGTGCTTGAATTACCTTGAATTCACATGAATATATTATTTTAACTATTTTCAAGTAGAAAATTGATGTTGAAACTGAAATGGATGGTTAGGCAGGATGTTAGAAATGGAATCTAAAAGTGACATCATGTTATTTCTAAGAGGTTGATTTCTACATAGGTTCATATACTCTGCAAATTGCTTAAAATTGGTCACGTGTATTATGTAAGTGCATGATTTGTGATGTTTATTATTGTTAGTGTTTAAATTTATGTTTGCATATCCACAAGCTAACCTAAGCCTACTTAGGCATTTGTTGTGCAGGCTTATATTTGTTCCTGATATTTTTCCCAACTAGTTTATAGACTAGAGAGGTGTTGATACACCTCAGCACCTCATACTTGGATACTTCTCCTTTATTACAAAACCCTTGACTTTCTATCAATATAGATCAACATTAAATGCAATTCAAGCATTCATTGTGCTTGTGAAATATCTTTGTTTGCTAATTATTTCATGGTATCAGAGCCGAACAAAGAGTTCTTAGGCCATATAGTTTATGCATTTTCCCTTCACCGTCTGACTTAGTTGTAGGGTACACATATGTGATTAGTGGCTTTGATTGGTAGGAATCACTGAATGACACATTCAGGGAGTGAATATGCCACCAAGGTCTAGGATTTGGCTTTGCTTGACCTGCATACATGCTGCATAAAGCAATGACACTCAGCTTGATGTGGTATCCATGTGAGAGGGGCCACTAATGCCACCCTCTACCCCTCCTCATAGCATGATTTTCAACTAGAAATATTTTGCTGGTTGGCATACTTTATTCTCAGAAAGAGACCTCTATTCCTGCCATGAATTATCACCTTTGTTCTAGGTTTTTTGCAAGTTGTAAAAGGAAGTTGTGGGGTATGTGTAGGATCATCATGGAAAAAATAGGCCCTTAAGTGGCGAAAAAATTAGAAAAAATAGAGTTAGGAGACATAAAAAATTGAATAAGTTATCTATATTATTTCAAAAATATGTAAGAATAGAATCTATAGAAAATTGAATGTAGTTTCTAAATTACTAGGTTTATTTAAAAATAAAAAATCTATTTGGTGAAAATTTGAAATTTCAATGTAGTAGTACTTAAATTTCAAGGAAAAAATAAGTAGGTTTTTTCTGACCACCCTAACCACAATAAAATGATAATATTTTTTATAAGATTTTAGATATGAGTAGAGGACTCATGTCCGATGTGATGCATATTTTTTGTAATTTTTTCCAAGTAAATAGTTAATTATGAATTTTTATTACAAATTTTAAAAATATAAAAACTCGTGATGTCTAACCACCTTAACTTGGTCAAAACTTCATGAAATTCATTTTTTTAATCCTATATTATACGAAGCATAGAATGTGATGCATGTTTTGGATTCAAAAAATGTGATACCGTTTGAAAGCTATAGATGTTTTTCAATCAACCTATCAATTAGGACCTTAGTCATTATTCAATAAAAAATGAATAATAATTATTTATTAAATTCAAAGTGAAGCATAACTTATATTGGTGGAAAGCTGAGAATCTCCTTTAAAAACCCTTTTCATTTCATTAATTTTGGGTAAAAAAAAATCATCAGCCACATACCCATCATATCACCACTTTTTGGCCCATCATGATCTTGCACATACCTTGCAGGTCTATTCTAGGAAGCGTATTGTGATTTGAAGTTGATCTCCAGGCTGTAAACTCAAGAAAGGAGTGAGGGAGGCATGATTTATTCTCTCCCAAGCTGTGAAAGCAAGAAAGGAGTGAGGGAGGCACAATTTAAATTCTCCCCTAGGCTGGGAATCATCCATTGGAGGCTCATTACCTATCTTTAGTAGCGCGACTTAATCTTCTATGAATTGAGTAATCTTTTCCATGATTTTGTTGTCAATGTGGTGATTTCTTGTTTGGTATTAGACCACTCATGTTAATATTTTGCAAATCACTAATGCTTGTTCCAGTTTCCTTTATACTATAGATCGATATAGATATATCGACATTATGCAGTACTGATGATTTAGTTTGCTTTTATATTAGCTAACATTTTTAGTCTTATTCAAGTAGAGTAAGAGGTAGGGAAACAAAGGGTTATGGAGGTCAAATTTTCATGAGGAAGCATCCTTATCCACAAGTTCTGATTTGCGGATCTTAGGATTTTTTTTTAGTTTAAAAATCTTATTTTTTCTCTCACTATTCTACACAAAATTCATTTTCTAAAAATCAAAAAAATTATTTGTAAGAAGGGAAATTATTTTTTAAGGGTGAAAATTTCAATTTGTAATAGCCTTTACATTGAAGCTTAAATTTGAGGTTTTTTTGCAAAAGTGTATCATTTTTCACCACACATCCAAAGAGCACAAAATTGCACTCATTCTATAAAGTACCAAATTGGGGGAAAAAAATAATAATCAAGGGGGGTGTTGTATGTTTCCTTTTTACACTTCCTCAAGAAGTGCTTGTGTGTATTGTGTTTTAATTTCACTTCTACATGCATTTTTAGTTCTTCATTTCTGTATTTCTATAAGGAACTATCTAATTCAAAGCAGTATGGAATCTAATGTTATTATAGAGCCCTTAACACCTTTCAATTATCATGATTGGAAGGTGAAAGTAATTCTTGTACTTAAGAAAAAAGGCTTATATAGGGTAACTACGAGAGTAGAGAAAGAACCTAATGCAGCTAAAGACAAAGAAAAGTTTTTCAATAAGTGTAATCAAGCATTTGGTTTCCTATGTTTAAATTTATCTCCTGATTTGTTGTTCCATGTTGAGAACTTGAAAATACCAAACCAAGTTTTGGAAGGTCTTGACAATTTTTTTTGGAAAATAGATGAACTTAGAAGCCATGAGTTGGAAAATCAACTCCTAGGTCTTAGTCCTACGAATTTTTCAACTTTACAAGACTTTTTTACTAAGTTTAAATCCTTGAAGTTGCACTTAAAAGATTGTGGAATTGACAAGAAAGAGGATCAATTAATCCTTTCTATACTTTCCAAGATAGGTCCATAATTTTATGTGTTTGTATCAACTTTCTACTCTACTAAAAGGGCTCTTGGAGCCTCATGGTCAATGCCCATGCTTGATAACTTCATTGCTGACCTCACAAGGGAGCAAGAAAATTTAATTCAAATGGGTACTTTGAAGTCTACTAAACCTCAAGCCCTACTTTCAAGGAATGAAACACATCAAACTTCAAAAGGGGAGAATAAGAACACTGAAAAGGATAAGGAAGTTAAGAAAGAAATCAAAATTTACAACCCAAAAAAGGACTATCAAGGTAAAAAGAGAGTTGCATGTACCTTTCGTAAAATTTTTGGACATGATGAAAATCATTGCATGAAGAAAAAGATTGAAATTGTACAAAAATTTCTCAAAAAGAATAATATAGGGCTACTTGATTCTATCAAGGCATCTTCATCAAATCAAGATAATACTAAGGAAAAAATGAAATCAAAGGGAAAAGCCTTAGTTGCTAAAGCATCTTTATCTCTATCATGGATTCTAGACTCTGGTGCTTCACACCATATGGGTTCTTCATGGGTTGTCTTTTCATCCTTAGAACCATGAAGTATGTCCACAATCACCTTAGGTGATGATGCTCCAACATTGGTAAAAGGGAGAGGGTTGTTGAAGTTGAAGGAGGAACATTTTCCAATGTTCTAAGTGTACCTTCACTCTCAATTAATCTCCTTTGAGTGTATCAAATAACTCATTTAGGGAAGGGAATTAGAGTACAATTCTCTCTAGATTTAGTTGAGATAAGATAATTACAAAGCAACAACTTGGTAGCAATGGGAGAAGCAAATCACCAATCCAGATTATATGCCTTCTCCAATTTTTCCATAAATATTTCTCCAAAAGCACTACTAACTCATTCAGATGAAGTTAGAAAACTATGGCATGACCAGTTTGGCTATCTTAACTACCACTATCTTGAACAACTATGTCAACAAAATATGGTTAAGGGATTACCTAAGGTTAAATTTTGTAAAGGTTTTTGTGAAGGTTGTGCACTTGGTAAGCATCCAAAAGCAAAATTTGACAAAGGTAAATGAAGGAAGGCAACAAAAGTTTTAGAACTTGTTCATAGTGATGTTTCAGGGGCTTTTCCCCATCCTTCTTTTACAAGGGCTAGATATGTTCTCACCTTCATTGATTATTTCTCACGTTTTAGATGGGTCTACTTTCTTAGACAAAAATCAGAAGTGTTTGAGTCTTTTCAAGATTTCAAAGCTCTTGTCAAAAAACAATTAGGGAAAGTCATCCAGGTTCTTCACACAGATAATGGGAGAGAATATGTCAATAATAGTTTTGATTAGTTTTGTATATCAGAGGGGATATACCTATAGCATACAATTCATTATACCCCACAACAAAATGGTGTTGCAAAACATAAAAATAGATCTTTAAAAGAGATGACTAATTGTAAGATTCTCTCTAAAGGCCTCACACCATCATATTGGGTAGAAGCAATCAATTATGCATGTTACATATAGAATATAGTTCCACATAAATCCTTAAAGGGTATCACTCCCATTGAAACTTGGAAAGGATGGAAACCTACAGTTGATCATTTCAGAGTTTTTGGTTTGCATGCCATGGCATGCATTCCAAAAGAGAAATGCAAGACTATGGATCCACAATCGAAACCTTGCATCTTTGTGGGATATCTAGATGGTATAAAAGGCTACCGCCTACTCCATCCTACCATATATGAGTTGTTTATTGAGAGAAGTGTCAAGTTTCAAGAAACATTTCCTGAAACTATACTTGTCACTTCTCAACATATTGTGGACTCTTCAGATCTTGATTATAGTACTGATGATTCATATCATTCTTAGTAGATTCCTAGTGTAGTATCTTCTTCTTCCAATTCTCACAATGATGAGGGTTCATCTTCATCTAGTTCAAGGATTGCATTTGAAGTTGATATATCTGCACCAGACTCACCCACATCTTACACTATACACAGGACAAATATAGGGGTACAAGATTTAATAGATGATAGACTGATTCACGTAGATTTTCAGGGGGGACACATGCCTTCTTTGCTTCAATTTCCAATCCACGGACATTTAGAGAGGCATCAAGAATACCAGAGTTGGATATTGCTATGGATGAGGAATATGATTCCTTAAATCACACTTGGGATTTGACTTCACTTCCTAAGGGAAGGAAGTTAGTTTGATCTAGGTGGATATATAGAACTAAATTTACAACATATGGGTCAGTTGATAAGTACAAAGCACGATTGGTAGCCAAAGGTTTTTCGCAAGTTGCAAGCATTGACTATACAAAAACATTTGCACTAGTTGCTAAGATGACTTCCATTAGACTCACACTTGCTATAGCTACATCACATGGATGGAATGCACATCAGATGGATGTGAAGAATGATTTTCTTCATGAAGCCCTTAAGGATGAAATCTACATGGAACAACCACTAGGTTTTTTTAAGGATTCATCCTTACTTTGTAGACTTAAGAAATCTCTCTATGGCCTTAAACAAGCTCCTAGATCTTGGTATGCCAAGATGGACTCCTACCTCCTATCTTCAAGTTTTACTAGATTTAATTTTGATTATAATGTGTATCTACTATGGCAGGATGATTCACTTTTGATATTGCTTATACATGTTGATGATCTTTTAATTACTAGGAGTACTTCATCTGCCATTGTAGCAGTGAAGACATCACTTTAGGATAGATTTGACATGACAGTCTTGGGTTTATTGCACTACTTCCTTCGAATTGAGATTTCATAGTCAAATTTAGGGATTAATAATGTAGAGGGTCAGGGAATTTTGGAAACACACAATGATTTCAAGGTTTACAAGGTTGCAATCTCAAGCTATCTCCTAGGCACCCTAACAGAGACAAGGCTCAAAGGTTCACTTGTGAATTAAAAAAAACCTCCCTTATGGTTACAAACCATTTGAAATCAACTTGAAATGAAAAATAATAGATGATCAACCCAAATTCCAAAGAAAATAAAAATAACTTCGCAAATCCACTTGTTAGATGCACTCTTTCCACCAACACAGCCAAACAGCTTCACGAGATTTTTCACCCAACTTTTCCAAAATACTTGGAAAATAAATAATGGATTTAGACACCCATTAAGGACTTACATAACATACTTCAATATCAGATATAACTCCTTTGGACCAGTTTAGACTTCCAATACATCACCATGGGAAAAACAAGGAAAATAGGTCAATTTAACAAAGGAAGTACCCTTCAAACTTATCCAATAATCTTGAAACCTTGGGGAAGCAAATTAAATGGCTCAAAACCATATAATCCACAATTGGTTTGCACTTTTACAGCCAAAAACACTCCCAACTCAAAAAACCTCATTTTCTAATGCAAAAATAAGGGCTTCTTGAAAACTAACCTTCCAATCACTTCCAAAACTTTCTCATTGACTATACACCATTAAGAAAACATATTTAGTCAATCCAAACTCAAAAATATACCCCTTATGAAGGCAGATCTTCTGCTGCTACACCCTAGCCTCCATCTTCAAGCATTTTTTCACAGTCAAATCTTGGTGTACACCATAGTATTCATCTCTCCTACACATTATATTGTTAGTCTAGTATGGTACATGTTAAATATGATCCATTTCACAAGATACAGTCATAAACTCCCATGAAATGGATCATTTATCCATGAAAAACCCTCAAACTAGTGTAAATTTTGTGTTATTTTTTAGGACAATCAATATAAAATGCAAGGAAATTAATTATTACTGCTTTTAGAGCCTTCAATGGTGTTAAAATATGTAAAAAAAAACTCCTAAAAAATCCTACTAGACATAACTTTGATACAAATCAAGTATTCATCAAAAGAACACAATAAAATGCAAGAAAATTGTGTTTTTCACTATTTCCAGAAAACAGTCCATACAATACTTTCTCCAAATGCCCAACCTCTATACAAATGAATATTTTGGGGTTATAGAGCCATTCCCCAACTGATCCAACTGATTTGGATTTATTACAGTGCATAATTAACTCTAAAACACCTAAAACTCCTTTTCCCGCCTAAAGTGGATGTTTGAAATTTTGAATTTCCAAACTCTTGTTCTATCAATTTCTATTAACTAGAAACCCTTCCAAACTATTAAATAATTATTATTCAACCCTACTGACATGATTAAATCTTTATTAACATATCTAGACCCCCTTGGACACTATTGGTCCACTTACAAGGTTTTTTGGTCCTAGGGTCCTTTCAGGACCCTTAGGACTTTTGATATTCCCATTACATCTATTCATCCCAAATGCCATTATAGGCTCCAAGATACCATAATTCATGTTTTGATTTGATGAAAAGGTCCTCCTAACCCCTACACATTTATGACCTTTGAAGAGCTCCTTGAAGGCCTTGGGTGCTCCTGCACCAATTACTCTTGCACAACCCAAGTATACTATTGATCTACTTGCACAGTTTCATATGATTACTTGCAAACCATCTCTAACTCCCTTTCTTTTTGGAGTCAATCTTGAGATTTCTTGTACTACACCATTGGTTGATGCTACATTGTATCAACAAATTGTTGGTAGTCTTATATACTTGAATCATACTAGGCCAAGCATTTCCTATGCAGTAGGCATGGTTTTGAGATTCATGTAGAAACCTCATGAGCTACATTGAAAAGAAACTAAGAGGATCCTTCACTATCTTCATGGTACTCTTGGGTTTGGGATTCACTACAGAGTTGGTTCATCACTTGACTTGGTTGGTTATACAGATTCAGATTGGGCTAGTGAGACTAAGCATTGTAAGTCCACTTCAAGTTACAACTTTTCACTTGGCTCAGGTCCTATTAGTTGGTCTAGCAAGAAGCAAAATGCTATTGCTCTATCATCCATAGAGGCAAAGTTCAGGAGGGCTGTTAACTCAACTACTGAAGCTATATGCCTTCAAGGCATTCTTTTTAAGTTTGGTACTCCTTTCAGGCAACCTATCGTTATCTATTGTGACAACCAAAGTACTATTTAGATATGCAGGAATCTGGTTCAACATCAATGAACCAAACACATAAAGATTCATATACATTACATTCGAGAGTTGATTCATGGTTAGATCATTGACTTAGTCTTTTTCTAGTCTTTAGAGTAGGTTTTTGACATCTTCACCAAACCCTTCACTGAGAGCAAGTTCATTCATCTATGAGCTCTTCTTGGCGTGTGGTCTATATCAGCATCATCATCATCCTTGGGGGGAGATTTCTAGTCTTCTCCACATCTCTATTTTTGGAGGATAGTTTTTTCCCACCAGGTTTTCTATCTTTCTCTATTTTTTAGAGTGATTGTATTGTTCATGGGTAACTCACTAGGCTAGTAGCCAAGACCCATTTTATCCCTACCCACCTAAGTTATGCTTAAGGGGGGGTGTCAGTGTTTACATTTATGGCTTGCATATCTGTAGGCTGACCTAAGCCTACTTAGGCATTTATTGTGCAGGTTGATATTTGTTCCTGATATTTTTCCTAGCTAGTTTATAGATTGGAGAGGTGTTGATACACCTCAACACCTCATACTTGGTTATTTCTCCTTTATAAGGAGACCCTTGACTATCTATCAATATAGATCAACATTATGCAATTTAAGCATTCATTGTGCTTGTGAAATATCTTTGTTTGTTGATTATTTCAAGTATCATAGTTGAATAATGATAATGCCTAAAAATTATTTTGTTTTGGAAAGATAAATGAAATGTGAAGCTGCTCATTTATTATATCATGGAATTCTAATTGTTTAAGTGTTAAATTGGTAAGACATCGAGATGATGTCTCTTCCTAGAGGAGAAGGATGTCACATCTCAATTCTTGTATAATTTATCTATTAAAATGAGAAAGTTAAATTACCAAAAAATTATATATATGAAATGTGATGGTATTGTTAAATATATATATGTATTTAATATATGAATATTTTTAAAATAATGGAACAAGTTCTAAATTTTTTCTCACAATATTATTATTAAATAACATAAATATAGTTAAATATAAATCAAAAGTAAAGTAATTTAAAACTAAATTTAAAAGGTATTTTGTAATCTTTATAATCAAAAGTTTTTACATGGGTTAACCATCATTAAAATGGGAAATTTCTCTTTCTAGATTCTTAATTGGCCATGTCAAGTAAAGAGAACGATATTCTTAATTGATAGTGAGGTGACATCATGGAAGGAGGAGATTTGGATCACATTTGGGGAGTGGGTGGCTATTGGAAAAGAAATGGTAGTCCTTGATAGACACAATTATCACAAATGATTTGATTTGCAAGAGTGGACTTCACAAAAGGTTGCTAGTATAGATCAGTTTTCAGTGTTCGCAAGGAGGAAAAAAAGATTCAAAAATAGGAGCGAGTAAAATATGCATTAGGATTGGTCTACAAAACCATCAAGAAAATGCATCAGGTAGCTACTCAACCGAATACATCTCCTGCTCGGGCAAGGTGTTGCAGCTAATGATATGCATTACCTACTAGCTTCCACCTTTATGGAAAAAAGGTATCATTTCTCTGCTAAATGCATGTTTCAAAGAAAAAGGGGTTGAGGATATCTTTAAGGATATTGTCTATTTCATACTTTTGCTATCAACCATGTATCTTGATTTTGTTAGATGTGTGCCGAGTTGTGTCATTCTCACTTTGTACTGCCATTTTCTATCTATTCACTCGCGAACTTCTGAATAACTCCAAATGTTTGTCTGACTGTAGTGTAGTTGCAAACCTCTACCCCAATTTTGGTACAATCACTGCATGCAAATGCATGTTCTAAATATTTAGCTTGACATCAAATATTTTTAAGAATGGTATCCTTAGTGAGGGTAGTGTATCTAGGCTTGAGGTTTTTATGTGACATGCCATATCTTTTTGCTACCTAAGCTAGCATTGCATCATACCAAGATCCGATGTTCAGTCTACAATAGAAGGTAGACAAAGTGAGAGAATGAAGTACTTGAGATGATTTACTGTCTACAATGAATACTTCAACTTTGGTTTAAACGATGTTAGAAGGGCTGATTGATCCCTCGTGTAATTGGGATAAAGGGAAGTTTTTCTACTGTAGTCAATTTCTTCTTCCGTTACATGAATTACCTATAGTTAGAAACCAACATTTCTTAGATCTTTGTGAATATATCATATGAGAGAGCTGATTGATTTAAATAAGACAATATCCACCTTTTAGCCTCGAGTGAGCAAGTGCTTAAGTGACTCGATATAACACAATATCCTCATCCTCGATGTGAAGCCCATGGCCAATTTAGGCCTCAGATAGAATAAGGAGATTGAATTTGACCATGATAACTGGCCTTCTACTATTCATTTGAATGTTACCACTATATATATATATTTCTTCAGATAGATTCCAAGGTGATCAGCATCATACCCTGTGGATGGAAACTAGCTAATGTTGACCCATGTCCTTGCTATTTCTAGAGCCCGTGAATTTCATGGCCTTCATTCTGAAAGCCACCAAGACTATCACCGAGATTCTATTGCAAAGGATTACTTGGGTTTTAGTAAAAGAATAATATCAATATGGGTAAGGTATAAGCCATAAAATGCATCCTTTTGTTTCGATTGATTATTAATTGGGTAGTGGTTTCTTTCCCAAAATCTATTATTGATGTCATTTTCACAACCTTGAATCGAACTTAGCTCATTCTATTAATGATATTTGAGGTAATAATGACGATAACTAAGGAGCGTTTCAGAAATAATCTCCGGCCTCAAGTGTTTAATGATTAAACTTATGTAAGATACTTTATATCTAAAAACATAAAATTTAGATATAAATATATTGGCCAAGAAGATTATAGTATCTCGAGTGGAGAAATTAAAATGCCTCATAGCTATTGCTTACAAATATTAGATTCTATTTTATATTTATAATGAAATGAAGGGAATTAGGATATGGATCATGTTGGAAAAAGATGGTGTCTCAATCTTTGATTTTTCCATAAGAATTATTTTTCCACAATATTAAATATTGCTAATTTTTTCACTTTGTTTTGTGAGTTACAACTTGTAGTTTCTATTTGCATGATGAGTCAAGTTGGAAAGTTGATTCTACATGTGGGTTGTGCATAAAAGTTTTTTCTATTTCCTTGTTGAGTTTAGATGGAATGTGAGTTTTTGAGGTGCAGTTATTCTGGCAAGTGCAAATTTTGTAGTGTGGCATGTGGTGACAATTGGAAACTTACCATTGTGCATTTGCAATGTTTTTGGTGCTTTCCATGTTGCACATTTAGCCTTTGGTAGTTGTTTTAGAAATTTTTTATTTATGCATTGTAAGCTCTTATATATTGAGAACTTGTATTTTGGAGTTGTATGTTATTGTTCTATTGAAGTACCGTTATACTACTGAATTACTCTAGAACTGAGAAATGTGAAGACTCCTGCAAGAGTATAGCTCTGCAATTATATTGTAACTATTTAATTGTTGTTGAATAATATAATTGGGTTGTGTTTTGGAGTGTGGGGTTTTTCTCCCGAAAGGGTTTGCCCCACGTAAAATTTTGTGTTATGAGTTCATTGTTTATCTGTTTATGATATGTATGTGCATCTAAATTTGTAATAGTTAATTTTTTTTAAGAAATTTTTGTAATTCTCTCTTGCTTAAATTAGTGTAGGAAGCTTCTTCACCTACCCCACTTCCTTTTAGTTGGTATCAGAGCCTAGACAACTTTGATTATGGTGTTGTGTTTGAAGGGTTTTTTGAGTTGATCTTTGTTTTAGTGGGAGTTTTACAGAAGAATATTTCATAAATTTGTTGTAGGAAAAAAATTTCAAGCACATCCAATAGAATTGAAATGAAAATTTTTAGCTGTGGAAACTTCAAGTGTTGGAACTATGGCAAATTTGGTCATTTCAAAAAGAGTGCAAGGAAGAGAAAAAGAAAAAAGATAAAAATAGTTTCTTAAATTTCAACTCTAATAAATCCTCTCAAGATGACATAGATACAATTGTTATAGCTTTGGAAATGCATGCATCAAAAGATGTGTGGTTGATAGACTCAGGTGCTTCCTTCCACATGACCTCTCATAGAGGTTGGTTTTCGAAGTATGAAGAATATGATGGTGGGAAGGTGTATCTAGGTGATGATTCTCACCTACAGAATGTTGGTTGTGGAAGAGTAAAAATCAAATTCCCTGATGGAAGAGTGAATGGGATTGATGGTGTATCACATATCCCAGGTTTGACATGAAATCTACTTTTTGTGAGTAAATCAAATGATGCAGGAATGTAAGTTTTTTTCTTTAGTCAAGGATGCAAGATGACAAGAGGAGCTATGGTGTTGGCTAAGGGTGTTTAGATTGGCACCTCGTTTAAGTTGGATGCATGCACGATTCAAAGCAATGGTTCTTCTAACAAACCAAAGAAGAAATCTTTGGATTCTTCATCCTCACTGTCAGATCCAGTAGAAAAATTTGTAGCAGCTACATTTGATGGTTGTGCATTTTGGGTACCTAAGGTTGCTCATTCCTTGGAAATGAAGCTTCCTGTGGAGAAGACAATGCTATGGCATCAATGACTTGGTCACATTTGTGAGAAGGGTCTTAGAGCCCTGAAATCTAAGAGCCTTGTTGAAGGCCTTGATGATTGTAATCTTGAGTTCAACTTTTGCAAACATTGTGTTTATGGCAAGCAACGCCGTGTTACTTTTCACTCTAGTTCTCACAAGTCTTCTAGGGTTTTGGACTATGTTCATGCATATGTGTTTGATCCTTTGAATGTTCCTTCATTGTCAAAATATATATTTTTGTTTCTTTCATAGATGATTAGAGTAGGAAATTTGTTTATTTTCTCAGACCAAAAGCTAAAGTCTTTAGTCGATTTAAGGAGTTTAAATCCTTGGTAGAAAATTAGACTAGTAGAAAGATTAAATTTTTGAGGACTGACAATGGCGGTTAGTTTTGTTTAGCAAAATTTGACAAGTTTTATAAAGAGCATGGGATTGAAAGACATAATACAAATCCATACACTCCACAAAAAATGGAGTTATAGAGAGTATGAATAGGACATTGATGGAGAGGGCTAGAAGTATGCTGAGTGGTGTTGGCCTTGAGCAGAAGTTCTGGGATGAAGCTATAGCCACTGCATGTTATTTAATCAACAAATCTCCTACATCAACTATTTTTGATAAGACACCCATGAAGGCATGGTTTGGTAAAATCCTTCGATGAGACATCTCAAAGTATTTGGTTGTCAAGGTTACACTCATGTTCCAATTGAGAAGAGGTCTAAGTTGGAGAAAAAAATAGTTAAATGTGTCTTCATTGGCTATGGTGTCAGTATGAAGGCATACAAGCTTTGGGATCTAGTGGCCTAAATGTTCTTTGATGAGGTTGCAAACTTGAAACACAGAAAATCACACCAAACAGATATTATTGTTATTATTTAGAATATGGAAATCTTACATTTAGAGGATCTCAAATCCTTGAGCTCTGCAATACATGCAAATTACAGAAATTACAGAAGTTCCCTCTTTTTGTAGTCTGTGATCTTTTCCCCCAAAAGCTATCAAAAATTAGAAAATCTCAATCATAAATAGCTCCTTTTCAATTTTGGAGCCAAAAAAACATTTGAATTATGAGTTTTGGTGGTTGGCACCAAAAATTACAATTTGAAATTAAAAAATTGAGTCCTAATTCAAAAATTGGCAATTTTCCAAAAAATGACCAACTTCTGAAAGCCATAACTTTTGATTTGAGAATCCATTTTTTGAACCATTTGAACTGTTGGAAAGGTCTCAAAGTGAAGAACGCACTAAGAACTTGCTCTGTTGATTTTGACAATTTTTGGGCCCATACAGGACCATTTAGTGCCTCAAACTGGACTCATAAGGGTTTTCAGGGCAAAATGTAGAAATTGAAACTTGAATAAATTTCAAACCGGGAATGATCTTGACCTGATTCTTTTTCCAACGTGCTTATTTTTCTGTCCTAAACCTTCCCTTAAATTCTTACCTCCTCACACTTTCAAATTCAAAACTGCTAAAAATAGCAATTGAGTAGAAAAAGCAGAGAAGTAATTTTAAAAGTGGGAACTTTTATTTGATGAAAAGGGTATCCAGAAATGCAAAAACATCTATAGAAATCTAACAAAAGGAAACATAAATTGAAAGCACATTTTTGGGTGATGTAGGATTGCCCTTACACCATTGGATGCTCCTACATAATTCTCTATAGAAAAAGTTTAATTTTTCAAGAGATGAAACCTTCCGTGCAGTTGAGTTGCAACCAAAGAAAGAGGAGAAACAAAAGGAGGTAGTTCAAGTTCCACTTACTCTGATGAAAGAAGAACTATGTACTCCTATTGAACCTAGTGATGAGGAGAGTTTGTGAAGCTCTGAATGTTTTGAAGAAGAAGAACCTCAACCTTAGCAATCCAGGAGGTCTACTAGAGATAGACGACAACCTGATAGGTTTGGATATTCACTTGAAAGGTTTGGTTATTCATTGTTGGATTCCAGTTGCATTTTTGCTTTGATTGCTAACACTGGTGAGGCTAGGACTATTAGAGAGGCTATGGGTATGAGTGATGTAGATTCTTGGATGAAAGCCATGGATGAAGAAATGGCTGCATTGAAGAAAAATGATACATGGGATTTGGTACCTTTTCCTGAAAGATGAAAACCTATTGGATGTAAATGGGTGTTCAAGCGAAAATCTGGTCTAGATGGAAGTGTTGAGAAGCATAAAGCACGATTGGTCACTAAGGGATATTCTCAGGTGGAGGGAATTGACTATGGTGATATTTTCTCTCCTATTGCGAAGCTAACATCTATCTGGTTCATGTTATGACTTGCAACATAGTATGATCTAGAAGTGGGAAAGATTGATGTGAAGACAACATTCCTTCATGGTGACTTGGAGGAAGAGATTTATATGTCACAACCAAAACATTTCATGGTTAAAGGTAAAGAAAATTTGGTTTGCAAGTTGAAAAAGTCTTTGTATGTTCTTAACCAGTCTCCTAGAATGTGGTACTAGAAGTTTGATACCTATGTGTTGTCATTGGTAATTTTGAGATCTAAATCTGACCATTGTGTTTATTACAAATCTAATAATGGTCACATTCTCATAATTGCATTATATGCAGATGATATGTTGTTTTTTGGGAATGGTAAAAGTTTGATTTTAGATTTGAAGTCTTAGTTGTTAGAACAGTTTGAGATGAAGGATCTAGGTGCAATGAGGTATATTCTAGGGATGGAGATCATAAGAGACAGAGCTAATAGAAAGCTTTGGTTAAGCCAAAGAAAGTATGTGAATATTGTGTTAGAGAGGTTCAACATGACAACTTGCAAACAATTAGTCGTTTCTATAATGTAAGGGATGAAGTTTTCTGTGGAGGATTGTCCAAAATTTCCTACTAAGATGGACCAAATTACTAGAGTACCATATGCGAGTGTTGTTGGCAATCTTATGCATGCTTTGGTCTGTACGAGGCCAAACATTTCCCAAGTAGTGGGAGTACTTGGTTTATGGCTAATCTTGGATAGATACATTGGGATGCGGTGAAGAGAGTGTTCAAATATTATCGGGGTACATCCAAGTATTCCTTATCAGTAATCCCACAATACTAGTTTTTAATTTTTGGCCAAACTGGACAGTGAACTTATTTTTTCTAACTAAATCTTCACTTTTGAGCACCTATAGCGGTTAAACCGTGAATAATTTGAAGATGATGAAAACTAGTGATTTGTGGAATTTTATCTATAGATTCTAAATATATTTTTTTCAAAATTTTTGGAATCAAATTGCACTTCTTTTTCCATCTCCTTCAAAAACTAATTTTTTTTAGTAAACACCATTTTTAAGGATTGACGCTCATCATATAACACAACTTTTTTTCCATGAAGGATAAAATTATAATTTTTTTGAATTTAGATTTGTAACTACGATATCTAGTGCTTCCAATTGGTTTCATAGTGTTTTATTGAATATTTTTTCCTTAATTAAGTTTCAAAGTCAAACCAATTACAATTTAGACATAGGCGGACTGTATAACACAACTTTTTTGTATGTATCGAAATTCATTTTTTTTTGGATCAAGGACTTCAATATCTAGTGTAGTCAAAATTTTCAATTTTTTTTTGATAATCTTCTATTTTTCCACGTGTAGAAAAAAGACATTGTTTTTCAGTGAAAAACCTACATTCACAAGAAATAAAAAATAAATATAATTATAAAATTAAATTTATTTTAAATTATACTTTTTGGGAAGCTTATAATAAGGACTACATAGTTACAAAAATAAATTTTAAATGAATTCATTTGATCCCCCAGAAGGTAAATCAAAAGTGGTTTTTTATCAGCATTTTGATAGGTGTAAAGGAGACTTCGCTATAGGTATGGTTTAAAAGTAGCGGGGTTCTATCCAAGGGGGTTTTATCTAAGGTAGTTTGATCAAACCCTCTTCAATTAGAATGCTTTAAATGAAACTTTTAAAGGCTTAAATCATTATATTTTCTAAAAATATGTGATTTCAATAAAAATTGAAATCTCCCAAAAATTCTAAACTAGCTTTGTGGGACCACCCTTATGTTTTCATGGTTATCCTATTGGACCTCAACACTTAGTTAGTATTCATGGATATGTGGATTCAAATTGGGTATGTGGCATTGAAAATAGAAGATCCACCAGTGGCTATATGTTCACGATGTATGGTAGTGTAATCAGTTGGATGAGTAAGTGACAAGCTGTAGTCACTTTGTCCACGAAAGAAGCAAAGTACATGGTAGCTACTCATGCTTGTAAGGAATTTGGCTTAAGCATTTGAGTTTTGATATTGGTTTTGATGCAGGAAAAATTACTATCTGTTGTGGCAATTAGAGTGTCATTTTCTTGGAAAATAATCCTACTTTTCATGCCAAAACAAAGCACATTGATGTTAAATTTCATTTGTTTGTGATATGGTGGAAGATGGAAAGGTGAAGTTGGAGAAGGTTGACACCCTAGCAAATGTTGCAGATGCATTGGCAAAGCTAGTGAGCACTGAAAAGTTCAAATGGTGTTCAAAGTCTATGGGCCTCACAACTTCTAGTAGTTAAATCCTATTACTTTCATTAGCTCTTCAAAGGTATTCGACAAGTGGGAGAATGTTGGAAAAATAAGGTGTCTCAACCTTTGATTTTTCCATAATATTAAATATTGATAATTTTCTCACTTTGTTTTGTGAGTTACAACTTGTCGTTTCTATTCAGATGAGGAGTCAAGTTGGAAAGTAAATTTTACAAGTGGAGTTGTGCATGTAAAAGTTTTTTCTATTTCCATGTTGAGTTTACATGGAATGTGAGTTTTCAAGATGCAGTTATTTTGGCAAGTGCAAATTTTGCAGTGTGGCATGTGGTGACAATTAGAAACTTACCATTGTGTGTTTGCAATGTTTTTGGCACTTTCCATGTTGCACATTCATCCTTTGGTATTTGTTTTAGAAATTTCTAATTTATGCATTGTAAGATCTTATATATTAAGAACTTGTATTTTGGAATAGTATCTTGTTGTTTTATTCAAGTACCATTATGCTATTGGAATTACTCCATAATTGAGAAGTGTGAGGACTCCTGCAAGAGTGTAGCTCTGCAATTATATTATAATTGTTTAATTATTGTTGAATAATATAATTGGGTTGTGTTTTGGATTGTGGGGTTTTTCTCTCGAAACGGTTTTCCCCACATAAAATTGTGTTCTGAGTTCAATGTTTATCTATTTATGATATGTATGTGCATCTAAATTTGTAATAGTTAAATGTGTTTAAGAATTTTTTACGATTCTATCCTACTTAAATTAGTTTAGGAAGCTGCTTCCGCTTACCCAAATTCCTTTCAGACTAGAGACTAAGGGTGAATATAAATTGATAAAACTATAACTCAAATTGATGAATAATTTTTTGGTTTATTTCATTAATACCAATAGTTAATATTCATCTTCAAAAGAGAAGTAATAGTGAATTCAATAGTTTACTAAATCAAATATAAGACATTAATAGTTAGACATTTTGATGGAATGGATAAATATCAAAATGATACTATCCCAAGAATCATGTATATCAATATTATTTCATTCGATTTATAATGCATTGTTTAGTATCTTGAGTCATCAATACAATAATTAAAAGTTTTAGTTCAAACAATAGAATTAAACAAATATTAAGATAAGATCCTTGGCATAGTTCTTAATTTGGATAATGCAAGTAGCATTTGGTAATTCTTATTCCTACATGGAAATAGAAATCAATTTGGTGTTACACTTACATTTAGGGTTTTGATACCTAGACATTGAATCTATAAGAATAAAAGGTAAAATTAGATCATGTATTATATTGATGATTCTAGAACATTATTATGAAGATCTTATCCTAGTATAAGAATCTTTAATTAGGTGAGAACCTATTGTCCTTTATTGATTTTTATATAAAATAATTTATGAAAATTCAACACTAGAATAAGGTTATGAGATCAACTAGAAGAAACCTTGGTAACATTTCTATAAGAATGCACACTCATAAACACATTCTTAAATAAATATATGTATCATAGAAAAATGGATCATTAACATTTTCATGATCTTTTGGATCTTTCTCTTGTGATGTTTGACTTGTTTTGCTTTGATTTAATGTTGCAACGTGGCTTAAAAATTCACATTAGGTCCTAAATATTCAAATTATGATGTCTTGTGAAGGTGTTGTAAAACATTTATACACTTTTCTAGACTCTATTCATTACAATTCACCTAAAAATCACCTTTTCATCACTTATTAAGTCCTATTTTTAAGTGTTGTAAAGTCTTGTAACAAGATCTCACACTTTTCTATGCTTAATTTCACTATTTACACCTTTCTTATACTTTATTTGACCCCTTTATGCGCTCATAAGGCTTAATTAAGTGTATTTTTGAATGTAAACCCAGCAAATAACATTGAATGTGACTTAATTCCTGGCACCCAATTTCAAGTCCAAGGTGGGACCCATTCACCATGGGTGGTGAATGAGTCCCTCTTGGCTCAAAATTCAAAATATTTCAAATTTTCTTTCAGGTTTTTATTCAAAATTACCTTATGTTGGCCTGTGATGAGGTATCATCAGGTTACTAAGGCACAAGTGTGTATAAATTAGTGTTTTTATTCTCATTTTAACCCCATTCATCAAGATCTCCTAATTCATTCAAGCATTCAATCATCCATTCAAGCACTTTGCATCATTTAATCAAGCATCAACCAAGTATCAAGAGCAGCCATTGATATATCTTCAAATTTCTTCAACAAGATTGTGGTGAGTTTTGGACATTTACATGTTTATTCATCTTTCCTTATTCATTTGATTTCATTTCTTCATTAAGGGTTTTATTACCAAAGTGGGATTTGACCAAGGAAAATCCCTATAACATAACCCTTAACCATTTTTCCCATTTTGCATGTGTGTTTACAAACTTGTGTATGCATATTTGACAAGCAATTAGGTGTTGAAAGGTGGTCAAGAAGTCAACAAAGTGTTTCAAGTCAAATCAAACCTATTTCAAGCTTGGAGACAACCTACAGTCCATTTTTTGCAGATTTGACTTCATCAACCTAACAAGAAGACAAGTGCAGATATGGTGTTACAAAATTGGTCCTTGATTTCATAGAATTTTGCGAGAGGAATAATTCACCATCTGTGGCAAATGAATCCCACCTTAAGGTTGGAAAACTAGATTTTTTCATATTCTAGATCCCAACAGTCAGAAACCTATTTTTAGAAGTTTTTACTAGAAGCAAGACTGATTCACCATCAGTGGTGAATGAGTCCCATTGGTGATTTTCATTGACTTCTGTCAACATTCAAGACACTTCAGATTCATCATTCATTTCCCAGGTGCACTTTGATTTAGTCTTCTTCATTTTTGTTTTGCATTTGTTCATCTTTTAGTTCATGCTTGCATATCACAAATTGTGTTTTCAAGCATTGCATATTTCTTAGGTTTGCATACTTCAATCAATCAATTTCATCATCTACTTGCATTTAGATCATCTCATTTATCCTTAATTACATCATACAATCTTCTATTTAATTGAACCACACTGATTTTTGAGTTGGGTTTATCTCTCTCCTTTTAGGTGAAACATCTTAAGAGTGCAAGAGTAGCTTATAAACTTCATTCCCAAAAATCTATGGTTCAATATATATATGTACTCCCATACGTACATGAGCTATAAGAACATTCTTAAATATATTTATATACTTACATTCTTTAATTAATATTACTTCTTATTTTGTTGAACTCTTTGTATTTCCATTCTAAAACTTCCCTATTAGTGAATCTCCAGTTTAGATATTTTTGCATATTCTTGCATGCATGTTGATAAAATGGTTTTGTTGGCATTATTTTCATTCCTCATATAAATATCATGGAGACATGCCAAGTATGAGAAATTGATGGCCCAAGTAGCATTGAAGATGAACTATAGCACTGCTCATGTGTTCAATATTTGCATATGCTTTGAAGCATTCTTGTTTGGGGTATTTTCTTGTTGTGTATATCATGTTATTTTTTTTATGTGGTTATGACATGTTCCCCTATTCCATTACTTCCATCAATATTGCATTGCTAGTTTATTTTGTGTTGGGCATGGTATTCTTTAAGAAGAATTCTAGGGAAGTGATTCACTTCGTGGTAGTGTGGAAATATGTGTAGCAATGTTATCACCCTTGAAGTGGTTGAAGGAGTTTCATAATTTTGAAGAATTGTACCAAGAAGTTCCATGATATGTTATAATTGTATATTTTGTACTTGACCATGTGGTCTATTGTAAGGACTATGGTCTTATATGTTTGGCCATGTTATTGGATTTTGTACTTAAGAAATATTATTTTATTTAATTCCCTTGTTCCTATTCTTGATTATCAGACATCATGTGGTATTAAATTTTCTTGATAATGAGTTATACGTGTAAATTATTTATGTTATTGATTGGAGGTTGTTACAAAATAAATTTGATAAGAAAGAAAAGTGGATAAAATACATGCAATTTTAAATGTTCATGATTTTATTGATTTTATGAGGCATAGACAACAACAATTCGTGGGTTATGGTGCAACAACCTTGTGTGTCATATTTGGAAGCATTTAATGATGAATTTTAAGCACATATAGAAGAATTTCATAAGATGATTGAAGGGAAATAAAAGAGAAGATTTGGGTGCCTCTTTCAGTGTCTCATAAAGGTTTTATTCTATATAAAATATAGTGTTTGATAGTGTCCAAAAGCAGCAATCAACAATAGCAAGGTTGGAGAAATAGCTTGCAGGTAGTTGTAGAGGATTACCTAAGAAAAGTGTAGGGAATTAGCTTGCCAAGATGAGAGGAATAAAAGAAGAGGAAAAGGAATTTTCCATTTTATTGTAGATGTTCAATGCGAGTAGGAGAGATTTATAATGAGGGGAACAATCATATTTTAAAAGATGAGTGAGTTCAAGAGGGTGTGAAGGCATGAGGATTTGAAGACTTGTAGGTAGGAGGTGTCTAAACAACTTTGTAAAAATTTTGAATTTTGTTTCTGGTTGGAATCCTCACTTTATGTAATTGTTCTTGAATAATTATGTTGTATGAATATGCATATAAATTTTTTAATAAAGCTATATTTCAAACTTTGTGTGTTGATGGGGGTTGGATGATATGTAAAGGCTGCAAGATTGGGTTGTTTGATAAGACCCCCAAACCTTGTATGCATCATATCATGTCACTAATTTTCTTATATTTAGATATCATGAAAATAACTACATGTTATTATAGAGATTCATCTTATACAAAGGATATGTTCAAAATTTTAATACACAATAATTTCCTCATAGAGTCTACTACATTATATAGAGCCCATGGCATATCATTTGAGGGTGTTGGTATTTTCTTTACATGCATGCTTGTGAATTCTACATACATGGAGATGCATGTTAGTTTTAGGTTTTATTTTCCCCTCAAAGTGGGGCTAAAATGTAATGATAAAATTTGCATACCCATGCTAGATGTATACAACTAAAAATGGTCTAGATAATATAAATAATTAAAATATGATTTTTATGATTAATTAACCTTTAAATTCCTCTACTATTAAATAAATAGAAATATTTATTTATATAGTTCACTTTTAATTCTTTTATCTTTATTATATTATTTCCTCTTAATTAAATAAACAAATCTAATACTTTGTTTTATTTAATTATTATTATCAAATTCTTCTATAATTATCTTCCATCTTAATCACATCATTTCATCTAAATTAAATAAACAAGTTTCATACTTGGTTTTATTTAATTATCATATTTATTTAATAAACATAGACTTTTATAGTTTGTTTTATTAAATTAAATATCTTCTTTTCCTAAATTGAATAAATTTAAATATTCAATTGAAGTATATTTCTACATCTAATCATATCTACCTACCAAATTAGATATGAAATATCTAATTAATTCAACTCAAATCTTCATGGGAAAATTTGGAGATAAATTTGTAGGCAAACTTCTTCATTTTCTTCCATTGATTCTTCCTATCTTTTGGCTGAGTTTTTTTTGGAGAGGAACAATCTCCCTAATCATCCCAAGATTCTTCATCCTTCACCATTGAATCCTTCAGATCAAATCCGGACCTTTGCTTTGCTGCCCCTTCATAAATGTGTTGTTGGGAATCTATAAATACAACCTCTATCTATAGGAAAAGGCATTCCAACTTTGTAAAAACTTACTCTACAGAAATATCAATTAAGCAATCAAACATTTTAGCAAATAGCAATAGGAATAGCAATCATTTTAGAATAGAAATCATGGATTTTCATTTAGTTGCATCTTAGTTTACTGTAGCTTCTTTTACCAAGTTTCATATCAATTTTAATCATAGTATCATCATCATATCATTTAGTAATCATCATATAGGATTAGATTCTTGCATTTAAAAGTATCTCATTCTCTAGATTGGCATTTTAACAGTCACAGTGCTTACAAAATCTGAGAGCCTCGTGATTTAATAAATCTTTAGAGATAGAGAGTAATATGATGCTTTCAATAGATTTCTTTCTTTTATTAGATTAATCATTATTTAGATCTATTGATATAATGTCTTATTGATTGTGTGATTATCATTTACTCACATTTTACTCACATAAATTGGTGCCCATCGCGGGGTCATAAAAACCCCATTTTTAACATTTTTTTTAAAAAGTACGCTTGCAAGCTTCTGACGTGTTTTGTTTTAGTGTGACCGAGCATTTTTTGGGTCCATACAACAGATCTTTTAGTGTATTTGAGCAATGTTCTAGCACATCCGTAGAATATTCTAGCGCATACAACCCCTATTCTAGTGCATTTTATTTTCTATTTCATCAGTCAGGGGGTTTTCTTTTGGCGCATTGACCCTTTCTTTTAGCACTTTCATCAAATTCTATAGCACATATACTTTTGTTTTAGCGCTTTTAATTTTTTTCTTAGCACATTTAATGACTATTGTAGCACATCAGTTTGTTTTTATATATTTTCAAAAATTAGAGGATTAATAACTATTTTCTTGAGTGCAGGTACCAAACATGCTAGTTAAAGACAATTGTGGAAAAAACTTACACCGGTCAAAGACAAAAACTTGCAAATTACTAATAATGGTTGCAAGAATTTTAATTTGATTATTTGTTTTTCCTTTCGTTATTATAGTGAATCTAGCTTAATTAATCAACTAGTTTGAACCCCATGTTCTTTGTGCTTCGAAAGTAATAGGCTTATGCTCTCCCCTTAACTAGGTGATCAAAATGCTAGACTTGCTATCCTACTTTATTAAATCCTTTAGAAGGCTTTTCGTAGTGGGAAAAAGTACTCACCTTGCGGGAACAACCTAAGTGGGAACAACCAAAGCCAGATTTTCCAACCCACTATAATCAAAAGTGAATTCAGGGAAACCCACAATTCAACAGAAGTGTGCAAGATAACCATCCCCAAAATCTTTGTTCTAAACATTGAGAAGTCTCCTGAGGGAGTTTATCATTTTCCACTTTGAACAAATACCCTATCTACAAAATTTAGTGTTGAATCCAACTGTGTATGTTTTTGAACACTTTTTATATCACAATGCAAGGGGAGGGAAGAATCTTCCCTCAAGACACTCACCATATAACTATCAGAGACCTTGGCCAAAAGTGGAGGATTTGACTTCGATTAAGACTCGGGAAAGGAAAAAACACATACACCCTCTAGGGGGTGATAGGGTTGTGTGAGATGACATAGTTGCAAGTTGTGGGTTGTGATATTCTAAGTGACCTACTTGACAATTAGGAATGTGCTTGAATTGTCTTTATTTGTGTCAAACCTGTGGAAATTGAAAGAATCAGACCTTATTCTAGAACACTCACTACATGTTTAATGCATAGAAATTGAAACAATTGTTTACAATCTGTATTTTGTGTGTGAAGTTATTTTCAAAAGTATCATCGAATTAGATCATCAAAAATTTGAGATTTACAAGCAAAATACCCATCCACTATCTTCACTGGTTAGAAAATTACACCCTAGAATTAATCATTTTATTGAGAAAAACCAAAACAAACACACAAAACTATGAACATACTAACAACTTCCAGTTTAGTACAAAAAACCTCTATTTTAGTGCATAAATTCAATCTTTTAGCACATCTATCATCCAAATAGTGCATACAAACACTGTTTCAACGCATATGTCTTATCTTACAGTGCATCTATACAATCTATCACCATAATTTATAGTATCTTAGTGTGAGATGGGGTTAGAAATAAAATAGCATAGACAAAGTGACAACCAACACTTCTAAACTATTAACCTTGTCAACAAGAGAATACAAAAAAAAAATACTCCCCATATTATAGTTGATTCCTTCTCTTTCTCTCCTTCTTGTTATACACCTTTTCCCTTAGATTTGTTGAAATACTTGTGCAAAACCTACAAATGGCAGCGAGAAAGTTGGAGACAATTAGTTATTAAGCTAAAAATGGAGGACGATTGTTTTTATAGACAACCTTTCGAATGGATAGCTGAGATTAATCTTCTAGAAAAATTCTAAGATCAATGGATGGGAATGCATGAGAGAGATGTTACAAAATGGATGGTTGAGATTAAGTCTCAGAAAAGATGCCAAGATCAAGGGTCCAGAATTGATGCAAAAAAAAAAACGCCATGCATGGAAAAGCTATGACGTCGACGGCTATGACACTTGACAACTATGATAGACATGCAAGACATGCAGGCTATGATAGAAATGAATGTTATGAAAGGGATTATGACAAAGCGTCTTTGACCAGGTGGTGCATAAATAATTTATTTTAAATTATTTATTCAAAAATGGAGAGAGTGGAGGAAATGGACAAGTGGAAAATAAATAATTTATTCAAATGATTTATTTGGAGAAAATGAAAAGAGGAGCATTTAATTAAATTTATCAATTTAATTAAATGGAGAGATGAAAATTAGACCTTAAATAATTAATTTAGATTAATTATTTAATAGGGAGGTGGCATGGGATAGTTAAATAATTTTAATAATTATTTAACTATAGAAGAATTAAAGGACCATGAATAGATAAATAATTAATGGTAATTATTTAACTATAGATGAAAGGTGACAAAATAAATAATAATTTATTTAACTATTGAAGAAGAGGGAGAAATTAGTGACACAATTAGTTTATTTAATCGATCAAGATAGAATAAAGATTATAAAGTGAATTAATTAAATAATTATTAAAAATTATTTAATCATTAGAGGAATATGATCAAACATAATTGAATAACTAAAATTATTCAATTATCGAAGGATGAAGATGAAGAAAAATGACAATCGTAGGCTTAAGACATTTTTCATTGTCTACACTTAGCGTAACCAACTTCTATTTTAGCACATCTACCCTGTTTGACAGTGCATATACCCTATCTTCCAGTGCATCAACAATCTATTTTAGCGCATCTAAGATCTATTATAGCACATCCACAGAACGAAAAAACAAAGAGCTATTTGGGTATGTGCAGGATCATCATGGAAAAAATAGGCCCTTAAGTGGCAAAAAATTCAGAAAAAATAGATTTAGGCAACTTGACGTAAAAATTTGAATAATTTATCTATATTATTTCAAAAATATGTAAGAATAGAATCTGTAGAAAATTGAATGTATTTTCTAAACTGCTAGGTTTATTTATTTAAAAAAAAAATCTATATGGTGAAAAATTGAAATTTCAATACAGTAGCACTTAAATTTCAGGGAAAAAATAAGAAGTAGGTGGTTGTCTAACCACCCTAACCATAATAAAATTATAATATTTTTTTATAATATTTTAGATATAAGTAGAGGACTCATCTCTCGATGTGATGCATATTTTGTTGGAATTTTTTTCCAAGTAAATAATTAATTGTGAAATTTTTATTACAAATTTTAAAAAATACAAAAACTTGTATGTCTGACCACCTTAACTTGGTCAAAACTTCATGAAATTCAATTTTTCTTTTTTTTAATCCTATAGAATGTAAAACATAGAATGTGACAAATGTTTTAGATTCAAAAAATATGATACTGATTGAAAGATATAGATTTTTTCAATCAACCTATCAATTGGGACTTTAGTTGTAATTCAAATAGAAAATGAATAATAATTATTTATTAAATTCAAAGTAAAGCATAATTTATATTGGTGGAAGTTGAGAATTTCCTTTAAAAACCCTTTTCGTTTCATCAATTTTGGGTTAAAAAAAAAAGTCGTTAGCCACATGGGCCATCATATCACTTACATATTACCACTTTTTAGCCCATCATGATCCTGCACATACCCATTTACCCATTAGTCAAACAATTAACATCAAAATCTAGATTTTTATTAGAATAAAAAATATTTCTCAGTCCAACCAGTGCCTTAAACTTAAAAAAATAGGACCTTGCAAGTCAAATTATTTTAAATTAAACCAAGATCTTACAATTTTAAAGTGCCTAATCACGAAACACAACTTTTGATTATTACATTAAGTTTCATTATTAGAATCATCATTCTACAATCACGAAATGAAACACAATAATTAGAGTTTAAATTGGTCTCATCAATAGAATTTATCATTCTATTTGACTTAAGTTAATATCATTAACACTCACCCAAAGAAAAAATATCAAAGTTTAGTAAAAATAACAACACATGTATGCCAATTTTGACAAAGTTACAAAGACATAAACTTAGAGAAAAAGAAATAAAAACACCAAATACCATGGATGAAGAAAATCCCTTTAATATATTCCACCAAAATGATGCAAATGAAATAACCCAAGAGGATATCCAAATGACACAACAAGATCCCAATTTCCATAAATTTATGGAAAAAGTTTTAGAACAAGATATGAAAAAATACCTTTTGATGCTAGCTAAACTAGGTGAAAAACTTCCAAAGGACTTTGACATCAATTGACTAAAAGAAGCACCTCAAGTAGCTAAAACTAAACCACACAACACACAAAACACAGATCAAGTGGTTGCTCTAACACATCAAATAAAAAAATTGCAATAACTTCAAGATATGCAAAAAGGAACCACGAAAAGGTACTCATTACAAGACATTTTTCCTTATCCTTTTGATCCAAGTGTGGACATGATATCATTTCCTAGACATTATAAATTCCCAAAATATGACAAGTACAATGGTAAAATGGATCCAATTGATCATGTGAGGGAATTTAGAACCATGAGTTTAGAATTTGCACAAGAGGAAACTTATCTAATGAGGTTATTTCCAAGGAGCTTAGGAGGTCAAAGTATGGAATGATTCTCTAAACTACAACCATGAATTCAATCTTTTGAAGAAATAGTCAACCTGTTTATCTCACAATTTTCCTATAATATTCAACATGAGATAACAATAAAGGACCTTTACAATATGAAACAAAAGAAAGGTGATACATTTCTCTCATTTCTATAGCGATGGCGAAGGTTGTTTGCTAGATATCCTCATTCTATACCGGAAGAAGAAAAGATGGAACTATTCATTGACAACCTAACTGATGAGAGCTATAGGATTGAATTACAATGCCCCCCTACATTTGAGAAAGTAATTGAAAATGGACTCAAGATCGAAGAAGCTTTGGTCAAAAGAGGGGTAATAAAACATTACAATGATGGATCAAACAATACGAACTCCTCGAATCACTACAACAACAATGATAAACTAAATTTTCACAAAATAATAGAAATATTGGTAACAATGATGCTGAAAATGAAACACAAAACACAAAAGTGGTATTTAACTTGATGGCAACAACTACAAATACCAATCAAAACAATGACCAAAACATCAATCAAAATGTCAATGAAAACAATAATCTGAATAATGGAGAATCTAAACCAAAATCATATCAAAAACCATCAAATCGAAGAAGATTCACACCATTGGGGAAAACACTAGAATAAACAATGAGAGAACTTCTTGCACATGGACTTATCACATTACCTGAAGCAATAAATTGGGAACCAAAATTAAAACCATCATGGTGGAATGACATAGACTATTGTGACTTTCATAAAAAAAAAGGACATAAAAAAATTATTGTATGCAATTAAAACATCTAGTACAAGATTTGATTGATAGCAGGAAGGTATTCATAGAAGGACATCAAAAAAACAATGATCATAGTGCATTTAAAAATCCTTTACCTAATTATGAAAATGGAGAATCTTCTTCTACAAATAGTAAAGGTAAAAATGTAAATTACATTTATGACAGCACTATTCATTGTATTTCTATAGTTGAGAAGAATGGTGTTGCTAATAATCAAACTGATAATGTTGGAATCAATGGGATCGTACCACTAAATTTGATCCCGAACATAGATACATCCAACAATCAGATCAATGTCATAAAAATTAGGGAGAACCAAGATCATCAACCAGGCAACGTGATAAGGGGGCAATCCAAGGTAAATATTGAAAGGAGTTTCATTGAAAACCATTGCTACTCCTTTGAATCAGTACAACATAGTTGATCAACTGTAGAAAATATCAGCACAAATATCAATTTCAGAACTCCTTAAAATCTCACCATCTCATAAGGAGGTTCTAGAACAAGCTTTTGTGGCCACAACAGTACCCAATAATCTAGATGTTTTTTGATTCCATGCTATGGTGGGACACTTAACCACACCTCACTACCTATCATTTTTTGAACAAGATGATGTTTCACTTACTCATCTACACAATTCCACCCTTTATATTGAATTTTTAATCCATAAACACCAAGTAAAGAATTTCTTAATAGATGGTGGAGCTGGTTTAAAAAATTTTACTTTGAAATTGATTCGTGCACTAGGATATTTTGATAACGTTATTGATGCCAGAGGGAAAATCATAATAAAATCCTATGATGAAGAAGAAATATCCTACAATGGATTGATTGTATAGCCTATTCAAGTAGGACCAATTGTGAATAATATTGTTTTCCAAGTATTAGACAAAGAGCTAACTTATAACATACTCTTGGGACATCCCTAGATTCATGAAATGCAAGCAGTACCTTCAACTTATCATCAGTGTTTAAATTTTCTTGTCAATGGACAAGAAATCACTATCTCAATTGACTACAAAAATCCCCAATATTGTAGCATGCTTAAAATAGCTCAAGACACTTTTGTGCCCCATAATAGGGAAGAAAACACTTCTAGTTCATCCAACGGTGAAAGGAAACTAAACGTTGTATCTAAATGGGTTAAGAAAAAGGACCAGTCAAAAGAGACAAGTGTTGCTAACTCCACTACATCAAACAATGAAGCTCAACTAAATTCTCTATCACAACAATTCAAAGAAAATATCTAGTTAAAATACAAAGGCATGGGGGAGTATTCCATTGAGAAATCTTTGTGTTTTTCATAGTTGTGTCCATCTCTGAAATCATATGGGCAACCATCATCACAACCTACCATGGTTTTAAATGATATATTTGTAAAGGAAAGTACTTTAGAGGAAAAATATGAAGATAAGGCCATCTTGAATTGGCTCTATAGAGATAAGGAAGCATCTACATCCGCAACTATCAACATAAAGATAGTTCAATATGGAAAGGGAAAAACAATATTAGAGAAAATGGGGTATGAAGGAAAAGGACCTATTGGAAAAAGAAAAGAAGGCATTATAGAACCCATCCAACCTCTCACACACTTCAGCTGAAGGACAAAACAGGACTGGGTTATATAGGGGAAACAAAAGAGGAAAACACTCTTAGAGTTGTTGAAATAATCCTTCAAATGCAGGATAGCTCTGAAATAGATTCTAATGAGTATGAGTGTGATTATTTATTAGAAAAATCATATAAAGGCATACCAATGGATGTCATAAAAGATTATGCACCCACACATGAGGAGGGACAAAGCTTAGGAACTAGACTCCTTGTATTTAGATCACAAAATATCAATGACTCAAGTGAGGATGGATGGATATCAAGTGAGATAGATGACATGGAGGAGAGTAATATCATAGATCTTGACATCAACATTGACAATAATGAAAACATTTCTATCAAAACCCTTACTTCCATTGACATTAGCCAATCTGATGACCTTTTACCGTTAATGCATCCTCAACTTATTAACTGGGAACCAATTGAACCTATCAATATTCCTATCTTTGTGAATGATGATGCTATCATAAATTTCCTTTGTTGTGATGAACCTGACACAAGTTCTAATCATAATTCTCATAACGATGCTTTGGGTCAGGAGGGTTTCAAATATTTCAGTTGCAAAATTAAAAACAAGAATAATGGATCTAATGGTGAAAACCATTTAATGGAAACATTAGATCTCAAAAAAGTAAAAATAAACAACACATTTGATGGTGAAAACCTCTCTGAGGCACCAAAAGATGGGAGATTTGACACCCTTCCAGAACACTATCATGAAAGATCATCAGTGTTGGTGGAGCCTACACATTCTATCAATATTGGCACAACAAAAAAAATAAAAACTCTACATCTGGAAGCATCTATGACTAAATAAGAAAAGCCAGAATTCACCAAGTTCTTTGAAGAAAGATACATTAACTTTTCTTGGTCCTACTCTAATATGCCAGGTTTAGATCTAGATCTTCTAATGCATCATTTATCTCTACCATCTAGGATAAAACCTGTGAAACAAAAACTAAGAAAAATGCATCTGCATATTGCCTTGATGGTAAAGGCCAAGCTGAAAAAGTTGTTAGATGCAGGATTCATTAGATCTATTGATTATGCTGAGTGGATTTCTAATATTGGATGATTTTTCTTTGTCAAACATTGACATTATTGTTGACTTAACAATAGGAAATGTCATGTTATCACTAATGGATGACTTCTCAAGGTATAACCAAATCAAAATAGAACCAGAGGATCAGGAGAAAACAACATTCACGTGTCCATGAGGAACATTCTGCTAGAATGTCATGCCTTTTGGTTTGAAAAATGCAGTAGCAACATATCAACGAGAAATGACCACTATTTTCCATGACATGATGCATACTTTTATGGAAGATTATGTGGATGATATATTAGAAAAGTCATTTACCATAGGGAATTTGGAGATCTTGGGAAAAATATTTACCAGACTAGAGAAGTTCAATGTCAGATTAAATCCTAAGAAATGTGTGTTTGGCATTACATCAGCAAAGCTTCTAGGGTACATAGTTTTAGAGAAGGGTATCAAAGTGGATCTTTCCAAGGTCAAGGCCATAATGGAAATGCCACCACTAAAGAATATCAGTCAACTACGATCTCTACAAGGTAGGCTACAATTGATCATGAGGTTTATTTTCCAATTAGTAGACAAAAGTCATCCCTTCAACCATTTGCTACATAAGAATGTCTCTTTCAAATGGGATCAAGGATGTGAAACAACTTTCAATAAAATAAAGCAATATCTAATGTCACCCCCCATATTGATGCCACCTACAAAAGAGAGACCCTTATTACTATACATTGCAACAACTGAGATTTCTTTGGGAGCTCTATTAGCACAAGAAGATCCTGAGGGAAGGGAATAGTCTGTCTATTATATCAACATAACTTTGAATGGCTATGAGAAAGATTACACCTTCATCGAAAAATCTTGTTTGGCAGTGGTATTTGCTACTCAACAGTTGCGAAATTATATGTTAACCCACACAGTCAAACTCATAGCAAAGATTGAACTAGTAAAATATTTACTCAGCAAGGCTACCTTAACAGGAAGACTAGCCAAGTGGGTCATGATCTTAAGTGAATTTGATATCTAGTATGTGGATAGAAGAGCCATCAAGGGTTAGGTGATAGCTGATCAGTTAGCTGAAGCTCCATTACCAAATGATCACTCAATGAACATTAAGTTTCCTGATGCAGACATTCTTACAATGACAACACAACAATGGAGGCTTTATTTTGATGGGTCCTACACACAATGTGGGTCGGCTACAAAATTCTATTTGTTACACCTCAAGGACATACCATCCTAAAGTCCTATAGACTCATGTTTCCATGTACAAATAATGTAGTAGAATATGAGGCATTAATCATTGGCATCAAAGTGGTAGTTGAATGGAAAATCACAAAACTACAAGTATACAAAGATTCACAACTAGTCATTCATCAAGTAAATGATGAATATTAGACAAAAGATGAGAAGTTGATGTTGTATAAGAAAATGGAGGATGATCTCAAAAAGTACTTTATGGAGATCAGGTTTGAACAGATTCCTAGGGTAGAAAATCAAGCTGCAAATGCTATGGTGATGATTACTTCTCTCTTACAGTTGCTAGAAAAGCAAGGTCATTATGAGTTTATGGTGGAACAAGTGTCTAACCCTGCTTATGCTAATCCAGAATCTCAAACCATATGCCAATTAGTTGAAATTTAATCCTAAATTTGTGAAAAGAACTACGCTTACCTAAAATACAATATCCTTCCTCCCAATCTTTCTAAAAACCAAAAACACAACTTCATTCGAAAAACTGCATGACATACCTTGATTATTGACAAACTTTACACTGAGGTCTAGATGGTACTCTCCTTTGGTGTCTAAAACATAAAAAAGTCTGAGATAGATTTACCTAAGGTTCATGAAAGTATTTGTGGAACTCATTCAAGGGGACTAACCCTAGAAAAGACATTCCTTCATTTGGGGTATTACTAGCTGAACATGGAGGAGTATTTTCAGTTTGTTAAGAAGTGCAAAAAATGTCAAATACATGATAACCTAATCCATGCACCGATGCAAGAATTGCAACCGTTCACTTCAACATGACCTTTTTTTTAGTGGGGACTCGACATTGTAGGAAAGATTAATCCGTCTTTATCCAATGGACACAAATTTATAATCACAACAATGGAGTACTTTACAAAGTGGATAGAAGTAGTTCCCTTAACAACAATCATTGGAAAACAAATTTCTTCTTTCATACTGAATTACCTCATCTGTAGGTATGCAATTCCTCAATCCATTGTCATAGACAATGGTCGATCTTTTAAGAATCAGGATGTTTAGGAAATGTGTGAGAGGTTTCATATCCAACACTATTTTTCAACACTATACTATCCTCAAGGAAATGGCCAGGCATAAGCCTCAAACAAAAATATTATGAAAAACCTAAAGAAAACTATCAATGATGTTGAATGTGATTGTCACATTCAATTAAATCATACTCTCTGGGCATATCAAACCAACATCAAAACACCTACAGGAGCTACACCATATGCCTTGGTATATGGATCAAAGGCCATACTACCTATTGAGTTTGAAATACCATCACTCTGTGTGTCACTAAAGGGAATTATTTCAGATTGGGATTATAGAGTGTCTAGACTTCAAGAACTAGAATTGCTGGATGAATGTCGTCAACAAGTTGTGAACCATTTAATGACATATCAATAGAGAATGTCCAAAATCTACAATCATAGGGGAAAACCTAGAACACTTTAGGTTAGTGACTTGGTCCTAAAGGAAAACCCTAAGAATCAACAAGATAGATAAAAGAAAGGGAAGATTGAACCTAGCTAGCTAGGTCCCTTTGTTATCATATCCATCTATGGATTTGGAGCCTATCGGTTGTCTACACCTAAAGGGGATTTGTTCAATGAACCTATCAATAGTATCCATCTTAGGAAATTTTATACCTAAATCGTTTAGTGCATGGGAAAATGGTTGCCTTGATGAAAACATAGCAAACAGGCATCATGGTGACATAAAAATATAATTTTTTTTTGAAAAATAGAAAAAAAAAATTAAAAATGAAAAAGAGAAAAATACCCAAAAAATCATAAAGTTTGAAAAAAGTGTAAAAAAAACACATACTGAAAACTTGGAAACAGGCGCTACTTGTGATTTAAACTAGATTTTCCATCTATTTTGAGAGACATGTCTTGATCTTACACTATCACCATCATTCCATTTATTATTTGATAGAAGGACCTCTTGTACATATCCTGGCAACATGGTCATGTCTCACCCTAGCTTGGGGGAAAATCTTGAACTCACTAGGGGCAATAAACTTGAGATTATACAAATAGATAAACAACAATATGACAACACAACAAACACAATGATCATTGGGAAACTCAACATTAAACATACATCAAACATCAAAACATTTTGGGAAATCAACCTGTGATCAAGGGAAAATCCTAAAATTATGTTAGAGGGGTTAGCACAATAACATCAAAATTCCTATGAAATAACAAAGCACAAAGGAAATAATGTGAAGACAAAAGGGACCATGTTACCCTAAGTCTCCACCTTCCATGATTGACCTTTGTTACACCTCCTAGCTTGCAAAAGATAAAAATGCCCTCAGATTTATGTGAGCAACTATGACTAAAGACTAAGCCCTATGCAAGTGTTGAAGGATTTGCAGAAAATAAAATGACCCTACAATGGACTAAAATGACTATGGCTGTAAGTGACTATGACTGTAAAACTAATAGTAGCATAAATTGAAATCTAAACCTGAGAGAGACTAAGAGTGCAAGAGACTAAGAGAGCCAGGAGGAGCAAATGAGATCAAAATTGCCCTTTTATGAAAACTGCAATTTTGAACATGTGGCCAGGATGAAAAGATGACAAAAACCCTAAGATCAATGTTTAAGATTGAATGCTGCTGTGCATTAGGGTTAGGTCAAAATTAGGGCAACAGGTTGGAATGAAGGGTCAAGATTGAATTATAAAATAATTCAATCAATGGTCGAAATTAAATGAGATGTCAAAAGTCAATAATTAATTTGGAAGATAAGGCTGGCATGGACAAAGAGGTTGCTGTAGAAATTAAATAATAAAATTTATTTACTCCAGGTGACTAGTAAATAATTAAATAATAAAGACATTATTTAATTATGGAAGAATGTGACAAAAGAATTATTTTGAATTTAAATAATGATTTAATTCAAAATTCAGGAGAATTGGCTAAATTAAATAAATCAAATTTATTTAATTTTAAAGAGAGAAAAAGCTAATGAATAATTAAATAATTAGGATAATTATTTAATTATAGTGGGAAGTGGACAAAATTAAATAAATAAGAATTTATTTAATTAATCAAGAAGACATAAATGACAAAGGGAAATTAAATAAATTATAAAATTTATTTAATTAAAGGAAGACTTAGATAATTAATGACGTATTAGATAATAAATACTATTTATTTATTTAATAATCAAGGAGGAATAAATGGCATGAATTAATTAAATAATTATGAATTATTTAATCAATAGTCGAATGTGGACCAAGGACATAATTAAATAACTTAATTATGCTAGGACGAAAGTGGTAAAATGAAGCTTGTAGGCCTAGGTCATTTTTAGGTGTCTACACAACCATCCACATCAAAACAACTGAAATCATTCAATCCAAACAATTGTAGATAGATGATACCCTTTTGAATAATGATTTTATTGCTTTCAACTTGAATGTTTAAATGTTTTACTTTTATTTTTTTAATCATTTCTTTGGAGCAACTCAATGATGTATTGAACTAGAGAAGCTAGGAAGGAGAATGGTATTGTATTTGTCTATTGTTTGTGCGTTAATCATTCTTATTGTGTGAATTGCTGCAAGATTTTCTCTACAAAGTATCACCGGTGACATTCCAAATTCACATAGTAAAATGATTGATTATTATTTTTTTACACAGGAAATGCTCAGGAAATCTTAGTTTAATTATACCTAGATTCTTGTGTTAACTTGCAATATCAAAAATCATGAATGTAGTACTCAGGTCATCATTGATCTACATTATACCATTGATGCTTGTACTCACTTTCAACATTGTAAAAGCTCAATTATGATAAAAAGCATGATAAATGGATTGTTAAGGTGACAATGCTTGCATATAAATTTGCATGGTAAAATTAGATTACATTCATGTTATTTTTGCATCTTTATAGTATTTTGTTACAAAAACTGGTGAAGATTCGAAAACAGTGTTATCTTTTCTCATTAATGGAATGAGTATACTTGACATTAACAAAAACATCATCATTATCATTTAATTGCATAATTATTTCCATTATATACATTAGAATGCATTATTATATCATTTAAATCATTCATACATTCCATCATATATCACATTTTTCATTTATGCATCAATCATCACATCATCTAAATTGCATAAGAAAAATATCAAAAACAAATCATCTACATAATTGCATTTTCATTAACATTATCATATCATACATTGCACATTAGAAGTATCATCATATTAATCATTCATTCATCCATTTATTACATCATATATTTACATTTGAAATAAAAAAAATAAGAATGCATCATATTTCATTTACATCATTATGTCATATATCATTAAAACAACACATCCAAAATCATGCATATAGTTACACTACCATATTATTTATATACATCCATTATGATACAACTATCATCATGCATCCATACATCATCAATATAAGAATTATCACATATAACATCATATGTAAATCATAACTTGTCATCATTATCATAAATTACATCCATAACATCATAATATAAATCGTCACATGGCATATAGAACAGGAAATTAAATGCATCCATCATAGAATCATATAGAACACATATAGATCGATCAATCCACCGCATATCATATAGATCTCAAAAATCATAATGTCAAGTATACAATGATGTTTGAAATGTAAAGAGATACAACATCAAAAATGGCTATGAATCAAAAAATTGGAGTATACATCATGTCTCAAATATATCATGGAATCCAATCAATGGAGCTATGTGGTGATACCTCTAGATAGTACATGCATCCCTGGACTAGTGCCTCCTCCACCAGACATACTAGGATCTCTCAAATCTCTCCGTAGAGGCCATGTCATACCCATGCTAATAGTCTTGGAATGAGTCATGCCTCATCGAGATTGAGCATAATTGACTCTCTACTCGGAGGGAACTGCATCATGGTATCAACCTCTATAATAATCCACCTCTCTACCAACATGGAGAACCTCTCTCATATAGTCAACCACAAAGGACCATCAACTACTCTATGCAATCTCTTAGTTTTCAACTGTGTTTGATCTACAACCTATCTAGCTGCATCTCTCTCGACTGTCAATGAGGCTATTTGTGCCTGCGTAGCTGCCAACTATGCTTGTACCTGTGAAAGAGTCTGGGCATGAGCCTGTGCCTAAGAATGCATTTGTGTCTACATCTGCACTAACAACCTCTAGGCCTAAATAAACTAACCCTATAATGTCTGTACCTGCACCTGCAAACTCACAATATGAGTCTGCTGATGTTGGGAAGGTACCCCAATATGCACACATTGCTTGGTGGGAGCTATTAGTGATTGCCTCTTACCAGGCACCATGAACTCTCTGACACCTGATCCACTTGCTCCACCTGATCCACCTCCACCACCTCCACCTCTGTCTCCACCATCTCCATTTCCCTCCTCATCACTACTACTCTCCTCGCCACCACTGCTCTCCACATCCTCTCCTCACCACCCTCCTCTCTCCTCCATTGGTGACCATGTGCAACAACAACCTCCTCCTCACTAGGAAGTGGCATTGGCTCATCAAGAATAAAAAATTCATGGAAAAGGATGTAGGGCCAAGTACTCTGCATAATTTGTTGTGACAAAAATAAAAACAAAAACAAAAACTTGCAAATTACTAATAATGTTTGCAGGAATTTTAATTTGATTGTTTGTTTTTGCTTTGGTTAATATAGTGAATCTAGCTTAACTAATCAACTAGTTTGAACCCCATGTTCTTTGTGTTTCAAAAGCAATAGGATTATGCTCTCACATTAACTGGGTGATCAGAATGCTAGACTTGCTATCCTGCTTTATTAAATCCTTTAGAAGGTCTACCATAGCGGGAAAAGTACTCATCCTATGGGAATGACCTAAGTGGGAACAACCAAAGCTAGGTTTTACAACCCACTATAATCAAAATTACTCACCCTATGGTAAAGTATGTCATTAATTAAGGTATGTCATGTGGTTTGGTGAATGAAGTGTTTCTGGTTTTTGGAAAGATTGGGAGGAAGGATATTGTATTTTAGGTAAGCATAGGTATTTCCATAAATTGAGGATTCAATGTTAACTAATTGGCATATGGTTTGAGATTTTGGATTATCATAAGCAGGGTTAGACACTTGTTCCACCATAAACTCATAATGACCTCACTTTTCTGGCAATTGTAAGAGAGAAGCAATCGTTGCCATAACATCTACAACTTTATTTTCTGCCCTGAGAATCTATTCAAACTTGACATCCACAATGTAATTTTTGAGATCATCGACCATTTTGTTATACAGTATCAACTTCTCATCTTTTGTTTGATATTCATCATTTACCTGATAAATGACTAGTTGTGAATCTCTGTATACTTGTAGCTCTGTGATTTTCCATTCAACTGCCACTTTGATGCCAACGATTGATGCCTCATATTCTACTACATTATTTATACATGCAAACATGAGTCTATAGGACTTTAGGATGGTATTTCCTTGAGGTGTAACAAATAAAATTCCCGCAACCAACCCACATTGTGTGTAGGACCCATCAAAATAAAGCCTCCATTGTTGTGTTGTCATTGTAAGAATGTCTGCATTGATCAGGAAACTCAATGTTCATTGAACGATCATCTGGTAATGGATCTTAAGCTAACTAATTATCTATCACCTAACCCTTGATGAATCTTCTATCCACATACTAGATATCAAATTCACTTAAGATCATGACCCACTTGGCTAGTCTTCTTGTTAAGGAAACCTTATTGAGTAAATATTTTAATGGGTTAATATTTGCTATGAGTTTGACTGTGTGGGTTAACATATAATGCCACAACTGTTGAGTAGAAAATACCACTACCGAAGAATTTTTTTTATGAAAGTGTAATTTATCTCATAACCATTCAAAGTCCTGTTGATATAATAGACAACCTATTCCCTTCCCTTAGGATTTTCCTGTGCTAATAGAGCTCCCAAAGAAATCTCAATTGTTACTTGTTGCAATGTATAGTAATACGGGTCTTTCTTTTGTAGGTGGCATCAATATGGGGGGTGACATCAGATATTTCTTTATTTGATTGAAATTTGTTTCACATCCTTGATCCCATTAGAAAGAGACATTCTTATGTAGCAAATGATTGAAGGGATGACTTTTGTTTGCTAATTGGTAAATAAACCTCCTGATTGATTGTAGCCTGCCCTATAGAGATCATAGTTGACTGATATTATTTGGTGGTGGAATTTCCATAATGGTCTTGAACTTGGAAAGATCCACTTCAATAGCCATCTCTAAAACTATGTACCCTAGAAGCTTTGTTGATGCAACACTAAACATACATTTCTTAGGATTTAATCTAACATTGAACTTCTTTAGTCTAGTAAAGATTTTTCCCAAGATCTGTAGATGTCATTCTCTGGCATATGACTTTGCTAATATATCATCCACACAATATTCTATAAAAGTATGATTCATGTCAATGAAAATAGTAGTCATTGCTCATTGATATGTTTCTCTTGTGTTTTTCAAACCAAAAGGCATGACATTCTAGAAAAACATTCCCCATGGACACGTGAATGTTGATTTCTCCTGATCCTTTGGTGCTATTTTGATTTGGTTATACCCTAAGAAGCCATCCATTAGAGATAATACGACATGTCCTATTGTTAAGTCAACAATAATGTCAATGTTTGGCAAAGGAAAATTGTCCTTTGGACATGCCTTGTTGAGATCTCTGAAGTCAGTACATATTCTAATACTATTATCCAATTTAGAAATAGGTACAATATTAGAAATCCACTCAGCATAATCAATAGATTTGATGAATCCTACACACTATCTCATTTGACTGCAAAATTTGACAAAAATGTCCAATGAAATAAGTATAATTTGATGTATCATTGGGTGCTTGTAAAATTTGATGTGTAATTTTCATTTTTTTTAAAGTTTATCCCTGACGTTCGTTGAAATTTTGATAAACATGAAAAATAAGAAAAAAATAAAATTGTGGCCAACATAAAGAAAAGTGAGTTCACTAATTTATTGCAACAATTTTTTTCTCTACTTGAGACAGTTTGTGGAGAACTAAGGACAATTTTCTTGAAAAAAATCAGAGAAAAATTCAAGAAGATATCGCCAAGTTAAGGGTAGTCATTGTCTTTTTGCATAATTCAGTTGTGAAGTCAGATTTGTAGTTCCAGGTTTGAAAATCATATTTTAAAGCAACATCTCATCAGATTTCATTTTTAGAGGTTTATGGTTTTGAGAATTTTATGTCTAGATTTTGTTTTGTGGAATCACCATGAGATCACAACTAAGGAACATATTCTTGTGACTGTAATTATGTGATCCATAACTCTATTGGTCATGTGGCACAGTTGTGCTATAACAAATATAGGATGTATTCATGTGTGACCCAAGTTTAATGTGGCTATGTTATGATAAAAATGGAGGCACTCATATAATGTAGTTAATTCAGGTTGTACAATGTAGGTGTCAATCATCATTGGATGCATTCAAGTTGTCTCAAGTTTAATAGGTTACGATGTAACTATAGCATGATCCAAGAGTGATTACCTCTTGCTGCAATAAAGAGCCTATAATTCTAGTTGATATGTAGAGTGGTTGTGTTATATCAATTATGTATTGCATTCAAGCACAACCCATGTTTAATGGGATATTCTAGAGAGTGATCAAAATTTTCTAAACCTTATGAATGTTACTTAAAAGTGTATAGCTTAAACTTCAAACCAAGTTTGTTACATACTTGAATGCAATCTTGGGTTACCACAAACTATAATAACGTGATATGCTAATGACCATTATGGAAAGTATTAAAGCAAGACCCATGCTATATAGGATAAATTTTCTTGATGAGGTTTACATACCTTAATGATCAAACACAAGCTTCCCACACACTCTAGGATACAATCCAAGATCATACCACAACTTTATCAAGATAGCTAATTTTCTGACCCAAGATTTAAGGTTGGATTTTACTACCAATAGAAGCATTGGTAAGATCATAATTAGGGTACAAACCCTAGGCCTCCATAGAAACATAAACAATAACTCTAGTGGATTAGTGAGGTTGCAATATTAGAAAGATTGAGACATTGTAGGTAATAACAAAATCTTGCAATCTAAAGATTGTAGCCAATAAAAAGCACACTATGTAGCTTAGTGACATTTTTAAATACAATCTACGGTAAGAAGAATGACAGTCACTTGAGGTGTGACAGTCAAAAAGAGGTTGAACAGTGACAAGATAATAAAGCTCAAACCTTTCATGGTAAAGTGGAGATTTTAATAGTGAGTTTCCTTACCCCCTTGCTGACCTTAAGGGTTTTTCAAATTCTTTTGGTTGTGTTAGACAAGGAAAATGAAATCAGGGAATGATTGTCCAAATGAAGTAACAGTGGTAATCATAGGTTCAATGTTTCTTCTTAGCCATTAATGTATAATGGAAGTAGGGGATTGCATGTTTGAGCAGTGTTTTGAGACTCATCAAAGATGGGAGAATAGTGAATAATACCTTGTGGACTATGAAGTATTGTCAATATGGTTCAAGAATCTTAAGATCTACAATACCATGAAATAATGAGTCCCCTGTAGTAAGTAGGTAGTCTATAGGGCATAATTTGATTTTATAGAAGGACGCTCATGAAAGGAATCTTCAAGTGATAGTGAGTGAGTTCTTTGAGATTGCAGTTGAGGGTGCAATACCCAGTCTCAAAGGAAGTTAGCAAAGTAGTAAATGTGCAAGAAAATCAAATCGTACAAAACAAACAATTCACAATGTTATCAGGCATAATGCCTTAATTTTGAAGACAAAAATATCATTGTATCTTAATGAAAGTGGTGACCTTAATGGTCAATCACTGGCAACCATGATTTTAAAACATGCTATTGTGCTTATGGAGGAAACATCTTAAGCAATGTAGTGAGTGGTGGTTTGGAACAATGGTAGTTATGAAGGACTTGTTTTATTTGCATACTATGTAGTCTAGCTTAAGACAACGTTCTTAGAAGAGATTGAAGGTGGATTATGGAACTCAAGGGTTACCATGAAAAGGATTAAAGAAAAGATTGAGATCTATTTAAAAGCCACAGTCATGAAGATATTAAAGATGTCACATGCAAAACCCTAGTAGTTGGAGTAATGAATACAGTGCCAAAGAGGATAGTGTGTTGGGGCAGATTTAGGAGATCTCCACATTATCTAATTACAAGGAAATACATCATTTATTTTTTTAATTAAAAGAAATCATTCTAAACCCTATATAGGATATATTGATACTTCAAAATCCTCTGAAGGAATTTTAGATTATGCAAATATATGTCAAGTAAATACCTAGATTACAAATAGTAGTAGGAACAATGTAAGATTTGTTGAACAGAGTAGGAATGAGATAAGTAGCAATGAATCCTATCCCTCCTTTAACACAAATCTCCTCATCATTCTTTGTAATTCTTTATTGAAACACTTCTCCATTTTGGTAGTCTATGTTTGAAAATAATGTTTTGACGAAGGTTTTAGAGTATGTTTATTAAAATGAAAACTCCATTCTGGTGGGCTATGCCTGAAAATAAGATTTTGACAAAAATTTTAGGGTATGTTTATTAAATTTTTGAGTATTTTGGCAGGATATATTCTTGATTCCTTAAATGATTTATTCAAATGGATTGTGACTAAATAAATGACTAACTATTTAGTCATTTTTATTTGTATGACTAAATAATTTTTAATCAACGACCAAACTAGTAATTTATTTACACATTTATAGATGAGTTGCAAAAAATGAGTAGAATTTAGTCATTTTTAGTTGTTGTGACTAAAAGTTTTAGTCACCTAGTCATTTATTTTCCAAATTCTACTAGTGTGTGCTTCCTTGTGCAATTAGGGCTCTCTCAATGTTGAGGGACCTAGGGATAAGCTTGTCATAAGAAGTGACACATTGCATATTTAACTAAAAGGATAAATCCGTATTGACATTAGCAATGATGATTCCAACTTGTTGCTCCTTAGGAATGGGTCACTTTCTCTTACTAGCTTGCTACCTCCATCATTGTAAGAAGTTTGCGATCAAGTTCAATATTCTAATTTTAAGAGTCTAACGGCTGGAAATCATAGTAAAATCAAAATTTAATAAGTTTTGGAATTAGCATTTTAAAGTGATTTTTGGGGTCATTAACTTCAAACTATCTTCTCTTTTGGAAGGGTGGTTGCATGCCAAATTTTTTTGGTGTAAAATATCAGAATTATTAGATTTTGTTACTTGTCTATTAATAAAAATTATTGGAGTGTGAGTTTGATATTTTTTGAAGATCTAAATATTCAAGCTTGGTAAAGAAAAATCATGTTAGATAATATTAGTCCAGAAAAAAATGAAGACACTTGATAGATTGTGGGCTAGATTGAAAAGAAAGGGTGATGGGAAATGTTATTGTCCTTGCACAATTGCATGCCAAAGATCTAGATGAATTTTAATCACAATAGCTATGTTCCCGGTAGGCGGCATGGTCACATTGAAGGGGCATGATTATCGGGCCCATTGGTAAGTTGTTCATTATATGTGTTTATATTGATTGAATTTGTAAATGTTTATATCATTTTAACATTATATATATAATCACTTGATCATGATCATGGTTTATTTGTGTCTATCATTATTATAAAGGTGGGGCACCCTAGGGAAAAGTATATGGATTATCACAACCCAAAGAATGTGGTTTTACAAGTGGATGAACATGGAGCTGTGAATATCGAAGATGAAGTTAATGATCCTATGGAAGAAGATGATCATGCGCCATAAAACATAGTTAAAGATGATGGAAAAAATAGATTGATCCATGATACATTTAGTGGTAGAGCTGATCATGATGATCGAGATGACTTTGATGATGTTCATGATTTACTTGTACTTGAGAAGGCATACGGTCCCCTTTATGAAGGCTCCCAAAAAACTCTTCTCTCTACTGTATTGTTGTTGTTGAACTTGAAGGTTATCAATGGTTTATCAAACATAGCAATCTCACGGATGTTAAGGTATGTCATATATGTCATCTTTTTTCATCTATTTCAATTGTTGTTAGTTCATCACTAGTAAATAAAGGATCAAATATGTACTATTAATATACTTTATATTAACAAATTATTATTTTTGTAGATTGATTGGTGAATTTTTGTTACCACCATCAGATATTTTACCTCGCTCATTCTGAGATTTATCTAGCATTATGAAAGATATTGGAATGGAGTATCAAGCAATAGATGCATGTCCCAATGATCATATTATATATCATAAACAACAAAAATTTGCAACAGAACTCCTAGAATGTCATATTAGTAGATATTGAACAGATTAACTAACAAAAAATGTGCCTCGCAAGGTTCTTCATTATATTCCCATTATTCCACGTATGCAACGATTATTTAGGTGCGAAAGCTTAACACAATTTATGGATTACCATGCACAGAATAGAAGTGGAGATGACATTCTTTGAATGCATGCAGATGGTTCTGCATTTAGGTACATGGAGGAAAAATGGCCACACTTTAAATAAGAACCTCATAATCTCAGGCTTTCATTGGGAGTGGATGGTGTTAATCCATTTGGAGAGTTGAGATCTATTTACTTGGTGTGGCTTGTTTTTGTTATTAACAATAACATTCCTCCATGGATGTCAATAAAGAGGGAGCACATAATGTTGTCAATGATTGTTTCAAGTATTTGTTTACATCAATTTTCTTTAACATAGTAGCATCTCATTTGTCTTTTTTTTTGCATAATGACTTATTTTTTTCATTCAATATTCATGCACATTAATTTATATATATTGCAGTAAAATAGTTATAATAATTATGTAATGTTTATGTTTATTCAACTAGGTAAGTACCAAGTTAAAGATATGAATGTATATATCGAGCCTCTTATCGACGAGTTACTAAAATTATGGAATGGCGTCACTATGTATGACGTCTCTAGACCAATAGGACAAAGATAATTTCAATTCCATGAAATGATTGTATGGACAATTCATGATGCCCCACGGCTAACACAATTTTGTGATATGTTATAACGTTCAACTGCACTTTAACAATATTTAATTTTATGAAGTAGATATCATGCATGTTTTTAAAATAATCTATTCATTACATATGATTATAAAAATTGACATATTTAATCCAATTATATATGATCTTGCAGGTCTTCAAACAAAGGGAAAATTTGCATGTCCAATTTGTGGTCCAAAGATGAAATTTCTTCACTCAACAAGTTTAGGAAAGTAGGTGTTTGATGAGTATAGGCACTTCCTCCATAGAAATCATAAGTATCGAACTACTGAAAAACATCTTTTCAATGGGAAATAAGAGACTACATCAAAACCACGAAGAATGACACCTCGCCTATGGAAGTTAGAATATAATAGAATTAATCGTCAAGGTTATACATCAAATCAAATTGTTTATCTATCATATATGATATGTTTTGAATTTATATTTTTTTATTGTGTTGTGTTTACTCATGTTGTAATTGACAATGATTTTCATTGTTAATTTGTTTAACTTATATGCTTCATGAAGGTCATCAAGGCATTAATAGTCGGCTTCCACAGGGACTGAAAAGTTATCCCAGAAAATTTAGTAGGTTGTCCTACTATGAGCAGCTACAAATTGTGCAATTGTTTGATACAATGTATATCAGAAAGAATATAATAGAAATGTTATGGAAAATATTGGATAGAAGGTATGACAAAGAAAAAATTTCAAAATTTGTAGTGACATTCAAGAAGCCAATCATGCAATGAAAAATGTCATTCAATTAAATAGCGATGGAGACCAAATTAATATAAGTGTCTTTCCTTGGTTATTAACAGAGCAGCAAAGCAATGCTAGAAAAGAAGTCATACGAAAAATTTGATTTCCCACAGGATTTGCTGTGAACATAAACAATATAATAATAAAGAAAGGTGAATTTGGGTCAGTGATGAAAACGCATGATTGGCATACCTTCATTAAGGTAATTATTCTGGTATATTATATACACTTGTATAATGCATGTACTTTTCAGTGTATTATGTTTACTACTTTTGGAAAAAAAATGACAAGATCATTTTATAATGTTGCAGTACATTCTACCTCTATCTCTCCCAGACAACTTTGACAACAATCTCAAGGAAATTATATATGATCTTGGAAAATACATGAGGTAAGTAGTGATATTTGTTCAATTCATTTTATACATATTATAATTTCCATTTGTTTTACTTGTTATGTAATATATTGTATATTTTTGTTAAATATCGTTAATATATTTGTGCCTTGAATCACTTGTAAATGGTTGTCATCTAAAGAAATCCATAAAGAAGATATAAATTATTGGAAGAGAAAAAAATTTCATCTAATGTGTGAAATGCAAAAGTGTCTACCTTCAACATTTTTCAATGCACAAGAACACTACCTCATACACCAAGTTGAGGAGATTAAATTGTGTGGACCTATACACACAAGGTCAATGTGGATGGTTGAGAGGCACTCGAAATTTTTGAAGGATTTGGTTAGACAAAGAGCACATCCTGAGGGTTCTATGGTGGAGGGATATATGGTATACTAGACCATGGTGTACATTAGTGAATATCTTCCTAAGTTTGCAGCAAAGATCCATTTAGATTGCATTTGGGATCCCAACTCCATTAACAAATTCAAAGGGGAGTACCTGTTGGGGAAAGGTAGATTGAGGAAAGTGAGAGGTAATTATAAGATGGTCATGGAGATTAATTGGAATACATTTTACATATGGTTTTATGTATATTGTACTTATTTAATTTTTAATCTTCAATATACATCAATTATAAATTAAGGTCGTATATTATGGTATTTAACTAATTATACATCATTTGTGAATTTCACCTTTTATATAGTTTGCTCTAGATGGATGCACTTGCTACTGTATGTCACAAACAATCTTATTGGATGATGGTATGGATTGAACGATGTCAACAATCTGGTCGTGCATTAACATGGGAAGGTGTGGCTTCATTAGTTAAAGAAGCTCACCGTAATGGAGATTCCAATGTTACACCAAGTGAAATTGATTTAGCATATGGTTTAAAAGATAAACAGGTATGCATAAATATATTAATCACCCATATTATTTAATTATTTTCAATTATATTGATGTATATATATGTTGAGATTGTTTTCTTTGCATACATTCGGCCAAGAATAAATATTTTTACAAACTGACGATATTGCAATAATTTTTACATGTTTGAAATATTGCAGGTGAAACACCACAAGGCTATGTGGTGCAATGGTCATAAATTTTGAATCAAATTTTGGATGACATGAAGAAACTTGTGATTTTGGTATAATTGTAGTCTTTCAGGTGACTAATGTTTCATCTAGAAGTGACATACATCCAGAAGTATCAGAAAATCGATACTATGGGATTTTGGATGATATACTTGAGTGTGACTTTAAGTTCTTTAGATTAATTTTTTTCATTGTCCTATGGTACAGACTACGATTGAATGAAAATGATCTTGAGAGAACTATTATTGAACATGATAATGGATTTACCATGGTTAATACAAGGTTGATCAAGCGAGCTGAAAATGAGCCCTATGTTTTTCCAAGCCAATGTGAGCAGGTATTTTACTCAGAGGTTCTAGGTAAACCAGGTTGGTCTTTTGTTGTTAGACATGATCGAAGAGGAAGGCTGGTAAAGTATAATTTGGTGGAAGAAGAAGATACCAAAGAAATAGAAGATGATGTAGATGATGATCAGGATCAATAATTAGTTGATGATGTCCCTAACGAAGATGTTGAAGAGGAGGAACTAGATCGTGATGATGTAGGAGTTAATGTTCATGAAGATGATATCCATGTGGATGATGACATTATTGAAATTGATATTGATAGTAATGATGATGATATGACCAATCCTTACAATTTCGAATCTGGATCAGATGATACAGACAAAGAGTTGGATGAAGAATAAGATCAATGATATTGAAATGTATGAGTTATGTGATTATATTATCTATTTGATATTAATTTATTGATAGAATTATATTTGAATTATGTGGTTACATAATTAATTCATGATGTTTTTAATTTTTATTCCATTACTTAATTAATTTAATGATGTACTTTTTTATGTTTGAAAGGTTAAAAAATTAAAAAATTAAAACATTGCAATAGTGATGTTAACAACCTTGAAATTAGTGTGTTTTATGTTTCATGTGATCATAAAAGACTAAAAATTTAGTTGTAGAGGTGGTTGTTCAGTGGTTGATGTGTAAAGACCTTTAAAAGGCATAAAGTGATCATTGTAATGGTTTTTTATGGTTGATGATTTAAAATACAAGCTCTTGACTTTAAAAAATATATGTTTTTCTTCAAAATGTCTATATTTTTCCTATTATGCAGCACTGTATGGCCACATGCAACCATATTTTGATGTGAAATAAATTCCAGGTCATGAAGATATGTGTTAGCATTGATTTGAATCTAATTTGAAGGCATAAGGCATTGATTTGAGTTAGAAAGCTTCATTTATTTGCATACAGTCTGGTTACCCTATTTTTGAGGGTTTTGTAGTCCAAACATGATATAAAGGGTCTCTTACACTTTTTTATGATTACTGTAGCTTGTGTAAAAGGCCCCATGGATATTGTTGTAATTTTAGGATGCATGAATAGGGTGCAGGACGAGAAATAAAGAAGGTATAGTTGTTGTCTTCAAGAGTTTTGTGGAGAAAAGCATGTGAAATGAGAGGTACTTTCTAGCCCGATGCTTTTTTTCTCCTTCATTTTCTATAAGAAGGATTTCAAGGCCAGAAGTACAAGTTAGCAAGTTAGATATTTTTTGGTCAAGTCTAGGTAGAGTTGTAGAGAAAATTCTAAAGTTTGATGGTTTTAAGAAAAATGTAATTTAGGTTTTGAGTCATTCTATAGTAGGTTTTGAATTCATGCGGATTTGATATTTTATGACAATATTGACATTTGAATTGAAATGATTAATTCAAACTCATGTCTCTCCATTGTACATGCATATCTAAATTTTGAATAAGATAATTAAGGGTTGCCTTATTCATCTCACTCTTGTGGTGTGTATGATTTCTGTTTTGGCTTTAATTCAAGGAATTAATTAAAATGCTTGAATGGGATTGTAGGTGGATATGTTTTGTATAAGGATTTGATAAGTATTATTGGGTTAGAATACATGTTGATGAAATTGTAAAGCAATGTTCTCAACAATCTTATATGTTATGTGTTAAATCTGTTATAAACCCTTAGATTGATGTTTATGAACTTGACTCCCTCAATGGATATATGACACTAATATAAGTTGTACTAATTTGCATGGTTCAGTATTTTTTTTGTCTTTACCTAGCGCTTGCTAAAAATTACAAATCAATGAATATTTTACACTTTGGAATGTGTTGTAGTTATCTCATGCTCCAAATAGTTGATATTACTGATGAACAACCAATTCTATTTAGTATTATGCTATTATGTTGGGCTATTAAATGAGATTATCTACTATTAATGTTGTTTACAATAATGGTGTAGAGGTTGTAAACATATTAAGGGATCACCCTCCAGGTCTTGTAGAGCCCAAAGTGTAGGATGTCTTTAAAATCCTCATTAGTTGGTCTAGGTTCGTCGAGTTTCCCTTGATTGGAATTGGCAATTCCATAGGTAAATTAGAAGACCAATCTGGTTACAGTAAAAAAAACCAACAAGTAGAGAGGAGAGAGATAGAGGGATTTAGTGAGAGAGAGGTAGAGGGTAGAGGGTTAAGGGTAGAGTGGAGGGAGATAAGAGTGAGTGAGAGAGAGATAGACTTGAGAGAGGGAGAGGGGGTAGGAGGGTGAGGACTTGAGAGAGAGAGGAGGGAGGAGGAGAGAGAGGGAGGGAGGAGGGAGTTACACAGAGGGTTTAAGGGCTAATGGCTCTAGGGCTCTAGGCTGTGCTGCAGAGGAGAGATAGAGGAGGAGAGAGAGAGAGACCCAAGAGAGGAGAGGGGCAGGAGGAGAGCCCTTGAGGAGGAGAGGGGGGAGGGAGAGAGATAGAGGGCAGAGGGTTATGTAGAGGGTAGGAGGGTCATGGGCTTAGATTTAAGGCTAAGGGCCTAGGGTTGCAGCTGCAGAGGGAGAGAGACAGAGGAGGGAGGAGGAGAGACCCAAGAGAGGGAGAGCCGGCAGGAGGGAGAGCATTGGAGAGAGAGAGAGGAGGAGTGGAGAGAGATAGAGGGTAGATGATTTAAGCCTTTAAGGCTAAGGGGTAGAGGATAAGGCAGAGTGAGAGACCTAGGAGGAGAGAGAGAGAAAGGGAAGAGGGAGGAAGGGAAGAGAGAGACCTGAGGAGAGGGAGTGGTGCTAGACAGAGAGATCCAGAGAGAGAGAGAGAGGGGAGGAGGGAGATAGATAGCTGGAGAAAGGGCTATGGGCAGAGGGTAGAGGGTTTAAGTGTTTAGGGTTTAAGGGTTAAGGGTTTAGGATTTAGGGTTTGAGGGTAGAGGGGATACACATAGAGGTAGTGAGTGATAGATAGAGATAGAACTAAGAGAGGGAGAGGGGGTAGGAGGGAGAGACTTGAGAGAGAGAGAGGGGGGGTAGAGAGTAGAGGGTTTAGAATTTAAGGGTTAAGGGTTTAAGGTTTAGGGTTAAAGGTAGAGGGGGGAGAGATAGAGAGAGTGAGTGAGAGAGACCTAAGAGAGGAAGAGGGTGTAGGAGGGAGAGACTTGAGAGGGAGAGAGAGAGGGTATAGGGTTTAAGGGTTAATGGTTAAGGGTTAAGGGTTAAGGGTTTAGGTTGGGTAGAGGGAGACATAGAGGATCTGAGAGAGAGAGGAGGGAGGAGAGAGAGATAGAGAGTAGAGGGTTAAGGGTAGAGGTAGAAGGCAGAGGGTTAATGGTAGAGGGAGGAGATAAGAGGAGTGAGTGAGAGAGAGAGAGAGAGAGACCCAAGAGAGGGAGAGGGGCTAGGAGGGTGAGACTTGAGAGAGATAGGGAAAGAGGAGGGAGGGGAGATAGATAAGGGTAGAGGGTTAAATGTAGAGTGGCAGAGGGTTTAAGGGTTTAGAGTATAGGGAGAGAGATAGAGGGAGTGAGAGAGAGGGAGAGACTTGAGAGAGGGAGAGGGGGTAGGAGGGAGAGACTTGAGAGAGAGAGAGGGTAGAGGGTTTAAGGGTTTTGGGTTTAAGGGTTAAGGGTCAATGGTTTATGGTTTAGGGTTATGGGTAGTGATGGAACATCAAAGTTTTGTTCTCTGTGTTCTATTTTATCTTGCCTTGTGTCTCTAGTCATCTATGGTGTTTGGGAAAATCCTAAGGTTGGGGTTTTACCTTCATCTTCATGTAAAACCCTAGTGTTCATCTTTCACCTTGGATGGGATCTATTTGGACGTTACTTTTTAGGAAGGCTTTAAAATGACTTAAGCCCCATCTCTTCGTCTAGGCTGGGCCCCCTTTTATTTTATTATTTTATTTCCTTCACCTGAATTTATTTTTCCTAAGTCTTTTGTTGGTCCCGTGTTCCCTCATCAAAACAATTGATGTCATTGTCATCGGCCTAGTGATTTCCCCTTATTCCTTTAGGGGAGAGGGCCAAGTAGTCATGCAGGCTAAGTTTCTCAGCATGTAGCAATTGACTGGAATATTGTAGAACCTTCATTTTTTTTTTTGAAATATAGACTGGTCTCTTATTTATCTATAACTAAGGTTTGGAGGTTCAAATCATCATGCAACTCGCCACATCAGAAAATCTTTTGAGAAGTTTCTAAAATTTGACTTTTTAAAGGTTCGACCAAAACTTAATCAGGGAACCCCCAATAGTTGAACAAAAAAATATCATTTGTTGCTTGTAGAATATCATATTTTTATTTAAATTAAAATTAATATACAACCTAAGTGGACCAAATACTTATTGATAACCATAAATCTTTGATATCTCTACCTTTTATATTCAACACATATGGACTAATAGTTGAACACAAAAAATCTATTTGTTGTTGTAGACACCTAAATTTGGACACATAATTTATCCAAATTTATCCCCTTTCATCTAAACATCCCCTTTATTTGCATTCATTAAGTAATATTACTATTATTTAATTAATATCCTTAATTCTACCAAACCACTAAGGTATCTAGTTAAATAATTAAATACCTTCCCCCCCTTTTCATTAAATGAATTAAATAAATATCACATTTATTTAATTCCTCATATATCACATCCCTCATAATTTTTATCTAATCTTAATTATTCTCCTAATCTCATCATTAGGGGTGTGCACTTGCCTAATCCTTGATTAGGATGTGCCACATCCTCCAACTTTTATAAGTTGGCCTCTAATCTCTCTTAGCCACCTAACCCTCATTTAATCCTTCATTAGCTAGCCTAATCAACCTCTCAAGGAATTTTTAATTCCTTTTATCCTTCCAAGGAATATTGAATTCATTTTCTCTTCCCCATGTGAATCTTTAATTCGCATTTAATCCCCACTCAACATTTTCATAATTTTAAAATTACATGTCTCTTACATGTCCCCCACTCAACAATCTTTAATTCACATTTAATCCCCTAATGCACCCCTTGGAATTTAAAATTCCTTCTCTCATCCCCATGAGAATATTTTAGGAATTTTTAGTTCCCCACATGTCCTCTCACCCACATGGGGATGAGGAGGAATCCCAAGGTACTATGTACTATCTTTCCACCTCATGTACACATCACCCTTTAAGCCACTTCACATGCCACATGTCAAGATGTGAGGGGTTTGATTTCTCAACTCACCTTAGCCCTACATCTTGATCTTGGTGGCTCAATCTTGACCATCCATTCCCCAAGAGAATTCCAAATTCTCTATAAATACCCCCTCTTTTCTCTCATTTGAGGGGAGATCATGCATTGTAGCCAAACTCTTGCAAAATTTTCTTAGAATCCATACTTAGCCATTTTCATGCTTGCATCAACTTCCACACATCTTCATAACATCATTTAGCTTGCATCTCTTTCCATCCAAGGATCATACAATGCCAAAGATCAAAAGGCCAACCAAAGGATCAATTTGACGCAAGGTAAAAAGTTCTATTTTTTGCTTTTATTTTTTTATTGAATCCAACTTAGGCTAATCTTGAGGTGTAGGTTGTTTAGTGTTATTTTGTAACTTTTGTTTGCTGCTCATTTTCTAGCACCTAATTTTGACCTATCACAGTTGTTATAAGAACAACACATAATTATTTAAAATACAACTTATATTGAACAAAAATGGACCAATAGTTGAACACTAAAAATTTTTGAAAATCCTTCACATTTAATGGGAAAATACATGTTATTTATTGTGCTCACCTTTTATATTTGTGATAGGACAAACTATTAATATAAAATTATCCAATACTTGTACATTGCTACCCCAATTGTTGTACACATAAGAACAATATTTTTTCACTATGATAACAATACTTGTTTAAACAAGTGTTTTATTTTATTAAATAAGCATTTTATTTTTTAAATGATATACTTATAGTGGAGAGTTATGATATTTTATTTGAAACAAAAAAATAATTATTTCACTTCTTCATGAATGTATTTATGTTTTTTTCATATGAAATTTAGAGGTTCTCATGTGTTCAAGTATGGGTCCATTTTTTATCAACATTTGGTTTTTTCTTTATTTACATTTGGACTCTTTATTTACAATATATAGAACAAATATGTGGTAAGACTGGGTATTTCCATCATGATTGAGTGCATGACTATTGGACCTCGCATGACTATTGGGCCCTCTCCCCTAATAATTTTTTTTATTTTACAGAGGGACAAGTTTGCATGGCCATAGATCAATCACCGTGTGATCTTAGCTGTTCCCCACCATCCTGCAATGAACCCACCACACTTTCTTTGTTGATCGCAATATCATGGGCGAGTGCCATGTGTCTCATCCAGTGAAGCTGAAGGAATGATAACTACTATGATGCATCTTTAATACATTATGTCATGGGTTACTAAAGCAGTTATAAGATACATGTGTTTTAAATCAACAAAGATGTTATAATATCGTTAGAAAGGTGCTAGAAGGTTAATAACAAGGCTAGCGACTATGTTGAACAAACAAGACTGTCAATGGTTGAGATCCACGGTTTCCCGCTATCAAGTGATCAAAAGTTGCAAGGTCTTTATTGATTGCGATATCATGGGTGGGTGCCACATGGATCTCCTTGGCAACGAGTAGTATGGTGGGCCCCTTATTGCCATGATGGAGACTATGTCAGTTTGCTTTGAAGGAAATCGTCTGATGATCTGACCAAGGTGAAGGATCAACGACTAATATTTGAATCTGCATCATATGTGATTTGAGCTATTCGTGCAACATGCAAGTAAGCTTTAATAGTAGCCATGACATCTACTGCCATGGTTTGATTGAAATAAAGAAACTATTCTTCTGCTTTCGGTATCACAAAGCATTCAAAACATCTTAAATGGGGATTGTAGGTGGATATATTTTGTATAAGGATTTGATAAGTAGTATTGGGTTAGAATACATGTTGATGAAATTGTAAAGTAATGTTCTCAAGGATCTTATATGTTATGTGTTAAATCTATCATAAACCCTTATATTTTTATAAATTTGACTCCCTCAATGGATATATGGCATTGATGTAAGCTATAATAATTTCCATGGTTTAGTATTTTATTTGTCTTTACCTAGCGCTTGCTACAAATTACAAATCAATAACTATTTTACAATGTGGAATGTGTTGTAGCTATCTCATGCTCCAAATAGTTGATATTACTAATGAACAACCAATTATATTCAGTATTATGCTATTGTGTTGAGCTATTAAATGAGATTATCTATTGTTGTTAATGTTGTTTATGATAATGGTTCAAAGGTTGTAAACGCATTAAGGGATCACCCTCATGGGTCTTGTAGATCCCAAAGTTTAGGAGGTCTTTCAAATCCTCATCTGTTGGTCCAGGTCCTTCGATCTTCCCTTGATTAGAATTGGAAATTCCATAGGTAAATTAGAAGACCAATTTGGTTACAGTAAAAACAACCAATAGGTAGAGGGGAGAGAAATAGAGGGGTTCAGTGAGAAAGAGAGGGAGGGAGTGGGAGAGAGATAAATGGTAGGTGGTTAAGGGTAGAGGGGAGGGAGATAAGAGTGAGTGAGAGAGAGAGAGAGAGACTTGAGGGAGGGAGAGGAGGTAGGAGGGTGAGACTTGAGAGAGATAGAGGGTAGAGGGTTAAGCGTAGAGGGTAGAGGGTTTAAGGTTTAATGGTTTAGGGTTAAAGGTAGAGGTGAGAGAGATAGAGGGAGGAGGAGAGAGAGAGACCTAAGAGAGGGAGAGGGGGAGGAGGTCTTGAGAGAGAGGGAGGGGAGTGGGAGAGAGATAGGGTAGAGGATTTGAGGATTTGGGGTTAGGGTAGAGTGGAGAGACTTGGGGTGAGAGGAGAGAGAGGGGAGGGAATGGGAGAGAGATGGGGTAGAGGGTTTGGGTTAGGGTTTGGGTTTAGAGTTAAGGGTAGAGGGGAGAGATAGAGAGAGTGAGTGAGAGATACCTGAGAGGGAGGGGGGTAGGAAGAGAGACTAGAGAGAGAGGGTGAGGTTTAAGCTGGGGTTTAGGGTTATGGGTGGGGGAGAAAGATAGATTTGGTGAGAGAGAGAGGGAGGGTGGGAGAGAGATAGAGAGAGAGATTTAAGGGTAGAGGGTAGAAGGTGGGGTTAAGGGTAGAGGAGGGAGATAAGAGTGGTGAGAGAGAGAGAGACCTAAGAGAGGGAGAGGGAGGGAGGAGGGTGAGACTTGAGAGATAGGGAAAGAGGGAGGGAGTGGGAGAGAGATAAGGGGTAGAGGGTTAAATGTAGAGGGTAGAGAGTTTAAGGGTTTAGAGTTTAAGGGTTAAGCATTTAGGGTTTAGGGTTAAGGGTTTAGGGTTTAGGGTTTAATGGTAGAGGGGAGACACATAGAGGGAGTGAGTGAGAGATATAGAGATACCTAAGAGAGGGAGAGGGGTAGGAGGGAGAGACTTGACAAAGAGAGAGAGACAGGGTAGAGGGTAGAGGGTTTAGGGTTTAGGGTTATGGGTAGAGGGGAGAGAGATAGAGGGATTCAATGAGAGAGAGAGGGAGGGAGTGGGAGAGAGATAGAGGGTAGAGGGTAGAAGGTAGAGGGTTAAGGGTATATGGGAAAAATATAAGAGTGAGTGAGTGAGAGATAGACCTGAGAGAAGGAGAGGTGGTATGAGGGTGAGACTTGATAGAGAGGGAGGGAGGGAGGGAGTATTTGGAGAGAGATAGAGGGTAGAGGTTTAGGGTTAAGTTTAGGGTTAGAGGGAGAGAGATAGAGAGAGTGAGTGAGAGAGAGCCGAGAAGCGAGAGGGGTTAGGAGGGAGAGACTTGAGAGAGAGAGGTGGTAGAGGTTTAAGGTTTGGGGTTTTGGGGTTAAGGGTTTAGGGTTATGGGTAGAGGGGAGAGATAGAGGGATTCAGTGAGAGAGAGAGGGAGGTAGTGGGAGAGATAGAGAGCGTAGAGGGTTAAGGGTAAAGGGTAGAGGGTTTAAGGGTTTAGGGTTTAGTGGAGAGAGATAGAGAGTGAGTGAGTGAGAGAAAGACCTAAGAAAGGGAGAGGGGTAGGATATTGAAGATACTTGAGGTAGAGAGAGGGAGTGGGGAGAGATAGGAGGGAGGGTTAAGGGTAGAGGGTAGATGGTTTAAGGGTTTAGGGTTAAGGGTGGATGGAAGAGAGATAGAGGGAGTGAGTGAGTGAGAGAAAGACGTAAGAGAGGGAGAAGGGGTAGGAGGGGGAGACTTGAGATAGAGTGAGTGAGTGAGAGAGAGAGACCTTAGAGAGGGAGTGGTGCTAGGAGGGAGAGAATTGAGAGAGAGAGAGAGAGATAAAGGAATGGAGGGTTAAGGGTAGAGGGTAGAGTGTTTAAGGGTTAAGGGTTTAGGTTTAAGGGTAGAGAGATAGAGGGAGTAAGTGAGTGACCCATTTTCATATTATTCTTTTATTCTTCCTCAGTTAAATATTTAGTTACCCATTTACCATTAGCAAAACTGACCCAGGAATTTAATAGAATGGACTACTCATATAATACCTTGCATTATGGAGATCAATTATTTGATATATTACTACTTATCAAATACTTTGTGAATAATTGTAAACTTATGACTCCATTTAAGCATTTAATTGATTTTCTTGAATCAAACAAAAACATAGACACATAATTGATCAAATTCTCAAAAGAAGAATGAAAACATCATTAAAATTTTATTCAAAATTCACTCAAATCCACATAAGGAGAGAAAATATATTAGAATTATACATTTATTCATGCTTATAAGTCATATCTACATATAATTTAAGATAATTTTCATATATTCATCCAAAACTCATAACAAGCTATCTATTCTATTCCTATCTTTCTACCCATATATTCAACTCAAAACCTAGCTAGAGCTTTAATCAGTTCTCTCCTTACAAATGAGCCTTTAATTCCCTTTTAAATGATAAGGGAGTGATAGGGAGGTTGGATGAAACAATTACTGTTTCATGCTCTAGGTCTTGCTTGGAAGACTTCTAGGGTGTTACACTCCACCACTTGAAACCTATAGGACTTCTTCCTTTTTATGGTCCCCTGTTTTCTCCTTGCCAACCCAACTATCAACTTAAATCCTCCAACCAATTCAAGTCTTGGTGCAATCTTGCAACTCTAACCTTAGCCCTTAATCCACCCTAAAGGCTACAATACTTCTAAATCTTGAATTTAGCTTTGCAGGGGTGTGAAGGTGTTTCTAATGAATTCAATCCATCCTATTTTGGTTCTTGAGGGTCCACTTGATTCCATTTCATAGTCGCTTCCACCAAACCCTCATTTATACCTAAAAAGCTACTAGCCCTAGGAGCCCCAATTAGGCCTCCTTCTCTGAGAAAACAGGTTAGTTCTCAAAACTTTCCAAAGAACACCCAAATATTTTCTTGGAATTATTGGTTCATATGCCCACCTCCCAAGGATTTTTGGGGTCTTGGGTCTTAGCTGTCTGTACAATTCCCTAACTTGAAAATAAGCCAAAACTAGGTCTTTTAAGCCCTTTCCTAGCTGCTCTCAAACTGTTAAGTATTCTTCACATCAGATGAATTGATGGAGCTTCCTCCTCCATGCTATATCTTGGAAAGACACTTATCTAACTTCTCCAAGCAATAATTTGTCAAGGCATTGACACCCCTGCAAATCAAGTGCTCTGCACTAAGGTCTTCCCTAGCCGAACTCTTCCTAGCTCACCTAGGGAAAAAATTCCACAATAGCTCCTATATTTTCAAAGGCCCTAAACTCTACCATATGTACATAAATGGAGTCTAGTCACTATTCCCAAAGGGCCATACAATTTGTACTATGGGAAAGTGAACTTACACTCAATTTTCACAAAACTGCCTGGTTCAGAGTAGCAACAGTATGAAAACCAAACTACTTACAAACAAATCTTGAAATTGAATAAAGAAACTAGATAATGTCACACAATGCTTGAAGAATTACTACACTACATCCTACACAAATTACAGTGCCATGTTGAATCCATTAAAACCTCACTTCAATGCAAAAATAAAAAAATGCACTCTCAAACACAATTGCTTTCCTTGAATTCACAAAGCTTCAAAACATAAAAAATGCTTCCAAACTCACTCCAATGTTGAGGAATTCCATAAATAGGGTCTCTAAAATAGTTATCCTCTCCCTTGGGCTCTTCTGGGCCACTTGTAGCTCTAATTGAGAAAATTTATCAAATATTTTGCAAGAATCCCTAAAAATCCAAAACCTTATTTTGAGCTAGAACCTAATGATACCTATTCTATGGTCAACATGACCTTCATCTGATCAAAACCCAACCAAAAATTCTATTAATGCTTACATCCAAATGAACTAAATTTTATTGCTTAGTTGTCCTAGACAAACCTTCTAAACTACCTATGGTAACCTGTGGGTGCTCCTGCACCAGGGAGCAACAAGCTTTGGGTTCAAATGTAATTTCACCACAAATTTTCATTTGAAAAAAATCTCTATTACATTTTACTTTCATTTCAAAACTTCCCACACATTGAATCTGCAAAACATAGTGCAACTGGGGAAAGCTAAAGTTGTAACTACCATCAGAAAAGGGAACACAAATTGTCATCAAAATCCCCTGTCGCTATCCACTCAAAAAAACCAGGCAACCAAATTTCCATGAAGGCACACAATCGACATCAAAATTTTCTACACACACAAAATAAACACCACCAACAACAACATCATCAACACAAAATTGTACATCCCACACAATAACTTTTTATTTACCTGCCACCCTGCCCTTACCAACACCCAAACCCTGGTATACACACTTGCTTCTAGTTGTTGCTAGAGGAGGGGAGGAAACCTCAACCTCCTCTTCTTTCTTTTCCTTTCCCAATACGGTTCTAGTCCATCTACTTAGGGTTTTAACTGCCAATGGCACCACAAATATCACTTCCTCATCAGAGGGAAGACCGTGATTAAAGAGAGCTAAATACTGACAATATTTAGAGTCGGTCTTAGTTACACCATCAGAAGTGTTGCTTGTAAGGTCAATGGGTGAGTGTTGGCATCCAAAGGAGCCATGCCAACACCTTATTTTCCTATCGAAACTAGTAATAGAGAACATTGATTGCTTGCCTTTGAAATCTACTAGTTGAGCAACAACATCCTAGAATTGCAACCTTCTACTACATCTAGTGGGCACAAGGTTGGGCTTGTCAACTAAAGCACCTTCCTGAATAGCAAGACTGAGCTTTTGTGAGCTCAAATGAATAGAACTCCTTACTGACTTACTCATTTTCTCTTGTCAAACAAGCACTCAAATTTGATTAGACTCAACCCAAAAAGTGCTCTAACTGCTACAAGAATGACACAATTAGCAGTTAATTCCTCTTGTATTTATTGTGTGAGGTAATCAAAACCTTCCTTAATGCTTAGTAAAAATGTATGTGTAAACATGGAAATTTGGTGGTGTATGTACTATCATCGTTTAACTTGAGCTACATGAGAATCCACATATCACCCTTCATGATTGCCAACAACAACAACTTCACGCAGATTGAGATTGGCATGACTACACAAGCAAGGAATAATTTATTAATGCTTCACCAGTTGTAGGATAAAAATACCACCATGTGCCATTTTCCAACTTTGAATATTGTTGCTGATCTCCTACAGAGTTGGAAGATCAAATGGTTTATCTCAGGCTAACTTGGTTTGACATCCAACGAACCATCATTGACCTTCCTCATGACCAATAACATTAGTCCATCTTAAAAACCAACTACCATGCCAGCAAGTCCTATGCACTTTACAAATTGAATGGTTGGAGCTACACATCGCAATCTCATTGACCTCACAGCTTTTAACCAGCCTTCATCTTCCTCCTGTGAGCTAGCGGGGAATGACAAAGATCTACATTGATCTTGGTTGTCAATCTAAAACCATGAGTTATGAGCTCAATAGCGGAGATTGGGCCCCACATTCCATACAGGACACACATCTGTCCTTTGCTGACCTCACACAAAATAACAAGCCAACACCTTAGGTCTACGAGCTGGTGGGGTATGATCGAGATCTTCTCCCATATCTTCAAATTTGAAAATCCTATACATTGCACAGTTAGTATTTAATGAAAGGCTTTGGCTAAGCCATCAGCAACATGACCATTGGGGTTAATGGTTTAGGCTTAAGTCACGCATGTTCTAACCCAATACTACTTATCAAATCCTTATACAGAACATATCCACCTACAATCACCATTTAAGATGTTTTGAATGCTTTGTGATGCCAAAAGCAGAAGAATAGTTGCATTATTTTGATCAAACCATGGCAGTAGATGTCATGGTTACCATTAAAGCTTACTCGTGTGCTGCACAAATGGCTCAAATCACATATGATGCAAATCCAAATATTAGTCATCGATCCTTCACCTTGGTCAAATCATTGAACGACTACCTTTAAAGCAAACTAACATAGTCTCCATTGTGGCAATAAGGGGCCCACCATACTACTCATTGCCAAGGAGATCCACATGGCGCTTGCCTATGATATCACAATTAATAAAAACCTCAACTTTTGATCATGCAATGGTGGGTAACCATGGATCTCAACCATTGGCAATCTTGTTCGTTCAACACAGTCACCAACCTTGTTATTAACCATCGAGCACCTTTCTACCGAGATTATAACATCTCCGTTGATTTAAAACACGTGCATATTATAACTGCTTTAGTAACCCATGGCATAATGTATTAAAGATGCATCAAAGTATTTATCATTCCTTTGGCTTCATTGGATGAGACACGTGGTGCTCGCCCATGATATCGTGATCAACAAAGACAGTGTGGTGGGGTCATCACAGGATGGCGGGGAACGACTGAGATCACACAACGATTGATCTATGGCCATGCAAATTTGTCCCTCTACAAAATAAAAACATTTATTAGGGGAGAGGGCCCAATAGTCATGTGAGGTCCAATAGTTGCACACTCAATCGTGATGATAATACCCAGTCTTACCACATATTTATACTATATATTGTAAATAAACAGTCCAAATGTAAATAAAGAAAAAACCAAATGTTGATAAAAAAGTGGACCCCATACTTGAACACATGAGAACCTCTAAATGTTATATGAAAAAAACATAAATACATTCATCAAGAAGTGAAATAAGTATTTTTTTGTTTCAAATAAGATATCATAACTCTCCACTATAAGTATATCATTTAAAAAATAAAATGCTCATTTAATTAAATAAGACACTCGTTTAAACAAGTATTTTTATCATAGTAAGAAAATATTGTTCTTATGTGTACAACAATTTGGGTAGCAATGTACAAGCTTTGGATAATTTTATATTAATAGTTTTTCTATAAAAAAATATAAAAGGTGAGCACAATAAATAACATGTATTTTTCCATTAAATGTGAAGGATTTTCAAAAAGTTTTAGTGTTGAAGTATTGGTCCATTTTTGTTCAATATAAGTTGTATTTTAAATAATTATGTGTTGTTTTTATAACAACAAATAAATTTTTTGTGTTCAACTATTAGTCCATATGTTTTGAATATAAAAGGTAGAGATATCAAAGATTTATGGTTATAAATAAGTATTTGATCCACTTAGGTTGTATATTAATTTTAATTTAAATAAAAATATGATATTCTACAAGCAACAAATGATATTTTTTTGTTCAACTATTGGGGGTTCCATGATTAAGTTTTGGTCGAACCATTAAAAAGTCAAATTTTAGACACTTCTCAAAATATTTTCTGATTTGGAAATTTGCATGATGAGTCGCACCTCCAAACCTTAGTTATAGATAAATAAGAGACTAGTCTACATTTGAAAAAAAATGAAGGTTCTGCGATATTGCAGTCAATTGCTACATGCTGAGAAAGTTAGCCTATACGATTACTGGGCCCTCTCCCATAAAGGAATAAGGGGACATCACTAGGTTGATGACAAAAATGGCATAAGTTGTTTAGTGAGGGAACACGGGACCAACAAAAGACTTTGGAAAGATAAATTCAGGTGAAGGAAATAAAACAATAAAACAAAAGGGGGCCCAACCTAGATGAAGCGATGGGGCTTAAGTCATTTTAAAGCCTTCCTAAAAAGTAACGGTCAAATAGATCCCATCCAAGGTGTAATATGAACACTAGGGTTTTACATGAAGAGGAAGGTAAAAATCCAACCATAGGCTTTTCCCAAACACAATAGATGACTAGAGACAAAAGGTAGGATAAAATAGAACATAGAGAACAAAACTTTGAAGTTCCATCACTACCCATAACCCTAAACCATAAACCATAAACCCTTAACCCTTAAACCCCAAACCCTCAAATCCTCTACCCCCTCTCTCTATCAAGTGTCTCCCTCCTACCCCCTCTCCCTCTCTCAGGTCTCTCTCTCTCTATCACTCTTTCTATCTCTCTCCCCTCTACCCTAAACCCTAAAACCTAAACCCTAAACCCTTAACCTTAAACTCTAAACCCTTAAACCCTCTACCCTCTACATTTAACCCTCTACCCCTTATCTCTCTCCCACTCCCTCCCTCTTCCCCTCTCTCTCTCAAGTATCACCCTCCTACCCACTCTCCCTTTCTTAGGTCTCTCTCTCACTCACTCACTCACTCTTATCTCCTTCCCCTCCACCCTTAACCTCTACCTTCTACCCTCTACCATTAACCATCTACTCTCTATCTCTCTCACTCCCTCCCTCTCTCTCTCACTGAATCCATCTATCTCTCTCCCCTCTACCCATAACCATAAACCATTAACCTTTAAACCCAAAACCCTTAAACCCTCTACCCTTAACCCTATCTCCCTTTATCTCTGTCCCACTCCCTCCCTCTCTCTCTATCAAGTCTCTCCATCCTAGCACCACTCCCTCTCTCAGGTCTCTCTCTCTCTCACTCACTCAGTCACTCTATCTCAAGTCTCTCCCTCCTACCCCCCTCTCCCTCTCTTAGGTCTCTCACTCACTCACTCACTCACTCCCTCTATATCTCTTCCCTCTAACCTTATCCCGAAACCCTAAACCCTTAACCCTTAAACCCTTAAACCATCTACCCTTAACCTCCATCCCTCTATCTCTCTTCCACTCCTTCCCTCTCTCTCTCTCAATTATCTCCATCCTACCCCCTCTCCCTCTCTTAGGTCTCTCTCTCTCACCCACTCACTTAATCCCTCTATCTCTCTCCCCTTAAACCCTCTACCCTCTACCCTTAACCATCCCTTCCTTGATCTCTCTCTCTCTCAAGTCTCTCCCACCTAGCACCACTCCCTCTTTGAGGTCTCTCTCTCACTCACTCACTCTATATCAAGTCTCTCCCTCTACCCCTTATCCCTCTCTTAGGTCTTTCTCTCACTCACTCTCTCCCCTTCACCATCCACCCTAAACCCTTAAACCATCTACCCTTTACCCTTAACCCTCCCTCCCTCTATCTCTCTCCCATTCCCTCCCTCCCTCTCTCTCTCTCTCAAGTATCTTCAATATCCTACCCCCTCTCCCTCTCTTAGGTCTCTCTCTCACTCACTCACTCACTCCCTTTATCTCTCTCCCCTTAACCCTAAACCCTAAACCCTTAAACCCTCTACCCTCTACTCTTAACCCTCCCTTCCTTTATCTCACTCTCTCTCTCTCAATTCTCTCCCTCCTAGCACAACTCCCTCTCTGAGCTCTCTTTCTCAGTCACTCACTCACTCTATCTCAAGTATCTCCATCCTACCCCTTCTCCCTCTCTTAGGTCTTTCTCTCACTCACTCAATCCCTCTATCTCTCTCCCCTCCACCCTTAACCATAAACCCTTAAACCATCTACCCTCTACCCATAACCCTTCCTTGCTCTATCTCCCACCCACTCTCTCCCTCTCTCTCCCTCTCAAGTATCTTCAATATCCTACCCTCTCTCCTCTTAGGTCTCTCTCTCACTCACTCACTCCCTCTATCTCTCTCCACTTAACCCTAAACCCTCTACCCTCTACCCTTAGCCCTCCTTTTATCTCTCTCCCACTCCTTCCCTCTCTCTCTTTCAAGTCTCTCCCTCCTACCCCCTCATCCATAAATCCTCAACCATAAACCATTAAAACTTCTATCTTCTATCCTCAACACTCTTCCCCTCTCCCTTCCCCCTCCTAATTTCTCTCTCTCTACCTCTCTCTACCACTCTCTCTCTGAGGTCTCTCTCTCTCTCACTCACTCACTCTATCTCAAGTCTCTCCCTCCTTCCCCTTCTCCCTCTCTTACGTCTTTCTCTCACTCACTCACTCCCTCTATCTCTCTCCCATCCACCCTTAAACCATCTACCCTCTACCCTTAACCCTCCCTCCCTCTATCTCTCTCCCAATCCCTCCCCCTCTCTCTCTCGCAAGTAACTTCAATATCCTACCCCCTCTCCCTCTCTTAGGTCTCTCTCTCACTCACTCCTCCCTCTATATCTCTCTCCTAAAGCCCTAAACCCTAAACCCTAAACCATAAACCATTAACCCTTAAACCCTCTACCCTCTACCCTTAACCCTCACTTCCTTTATCTCTCTCCCACTTCCTCTCTCTCTCTCTCTCAAGTCTCTCCCTCCTACCCCCTCAAGTAAACCCTTAAACCTTCTATCCTCTACCCTCAACACTCTTACCCTCTCCCTTCCCCTCCTAATTCTCTTTATCTATCTCTACCTCTCCCCTTCTTCCCTTCCCTCTCCTTCCCCATCCTAATTCTTTCTCTATATATATCTCTCTCCTTTCCCCCTCTCTCTGTTTTTCTCTCTCTCTCCCTTCCCCCTCCTAATTCTCTCCCCCCCTCTCTCTCTCTCTCTTTCCCACCCTCCACCTCCTAAGTACTCTTGGGTATATGTGTGCAAAAATTGATATCAATTTATAGCACCAAAATATTACATTTTAAAATTTTTTCAAATTAGATATTAGACACAGATTGGATATCCAAAACAAAAGCGGATATCAATTTGTAGTACTTTAACTTGGGCATTGCTATGGAGAAATGTACTTGACACCCAACACAAAAAAGGTCAATCAGATTTTCTCATTTTTTGGTGAGTTCAAAATGCTACTTTTTCATGTTGCCACTTTTTGGCCCATCATTGATCCTGCATGTACTTGGGTCTAAATCGGGGTAGTTGTTATTGCTAAGGTGGATCACTCCTTTCTTGAAGGCCATACACTTATGATTGGGTCAAGTGTTCTTTTCTTTAGAAAATTCCTATTGCCTTTTTGATAGGTTAATTATGATTTGATTAGATGGGTTATGAAGCACTTATTTCAAACAAATATCTTTATGAAAGAAGTATATTGGCATAAAATTAAATATGATTTGTATTCCAATGTAAAAACTACAAAGCATAGAAACAATTCTTTCAACACATAAACTATTATGTAGTAGTCAATTAAAATGAAAAAGCTTACTCTATATTAGTTAGGATACACAACTAATAAAATGATCTAAAGTGACTTATTTATCCTAGAGGAACTAAGTATATAGTATACAAAGAAAACCAACAAACCCACAACTACCCCTATTTTGAAGGAGTTTAGTTTTCTCTCCTTCTTGATCTCGCTAATATTATCTAATTATTTTAAAGAGATGAAGGGTCATAACACAACTTTATTCAACCAAGTAAATAGCTTGGTTAATGAAACTTGAAAAAAGCAACAAAACAATTGCTACATTTGGCATTTCATGTTGAATGAAGAGTGGTGACAATAATCTACTTATAGTTTAATAAAACACTATTTTTATAAGAAGGCTTGAAATTAGAAAGATAAGTGTTACTTATAGTTTAATAAAACACTATTATAGTTTTACCAACATATACTATTGTATGCTTTCATGGATTCTTAGTTAATATATGGGGAGATAGAGATAGATGAGGAGAGAAAGAGAGAGAGATAGAGATATCTGGGAAGAGAAAGAGATATGGAGATATATGGGAAGATAAAGGAAGATAGGTGGAGATAGATAGTTGATGGATAGGGGGATAGGGAGGGAGAGGTTGGTGAGAGATAGAGAGGGGGAGGGAGAGAAAGGGATATAGTTAGAAAGAGATAGAGAGAGGAGTGAGAGGGAGATAAAAAAGAGAAATAGAGATGGAGATATAGAGTAGGAGAGATGGAGTGAATGAGAGAAAGGGGGAGAGGGAGAGATAGCTCAATAGATAGAGGGGGAAGAGGGAGTGAAATAGATAGTGGGAGATATAGAGATATAGAGAGCGACAGGGAGAGATATATCAATCACCCTCCCTATATCTCTATCTATTCATCCTTATCTATTTATCTCTCTACCTCTCTCTATCTCTTTGTCTCCCTTTCTATCTGTATGTTTGTCATTATCTCCCTCTCTCTCTATATTTTCTTCCCTATATTTATCTTTGTCTCCTTAAGTGTGAAATGGGTACATTGAAGAGGTCTTAAAGGAGAATTATCATATCTTTAATCAAATGGCATGCTACCTTGAGCATAACTCCCCAAGGACACATGCCATCCTTGGATTGTTGACATGAAACAACCAATCAAAATTTAGTTTCTCTCTCTCATATTAATATATATTACTATTATATTAAATATATATTATATTAATTATATTTTGTATTATATAAAATATACTTATTATTAATTATTAATTATAATAATTTTATATGTATTTAATAATTTTGTTAAAGAATATAATATATAATTATAATAAGTTGAATAATTATATTATTTATTACGTAAAATATAGCTAATATATACTTAACTATATTATAGAATATTAAAACCTAGCTAAATGGTGCCAAAAGTTTCAATTTAATTAACATATTGTAAAACCTAATGAAACTAGGTTGTAGCTCGTCAAATTGGAGAAGTGAAAGGTCAATACCAACACCATGGAAGAGTTTGGAGTAGTGAAAACAAGGTCAATTCTAGTGCCGAGGAAGAGTTTGGAGTTAAAACAAGGTCAATACCAGTGCCGAGGAAGAGTTTGGAGGAGTGAAAACAAGGTGAATATTAGTTCCGAGGAAGAGTTTGGAGGAGTGAAAACAAGGTCAATACCAGCGCTAGGGATGAGGTTGAGGGAACTCAGGGAAAATTGACGACCTAAGGGAAATGAGTACTATAATTTTGGCACACTAATTCTCTTTAACCTTCAAAATTTATGCCTAGTTTCCAAAGATCTTCTCATACATTGGCACCTCTATTCTTTTAAAATGGTATAAGATAAGACAAAAAAAAACAAAATAGCTTAGTCTTTCACATTTTTATCGACCAACCTCAGGTCTTGGAAAAACTCCCATAATCTACCCACATCTTGGTTGAGGTCTAGGATTTCATCACACATAGCCTTCATCGCATGAGTCTGAAGCAATTGTAGACTTAGCCCAAGTATATGCTAGGCTAAGGTAGCTCTAACGAAAGGAAATAGAGGCATACAATTCTTCTTTAATGCCTCCACCACAAACATATATAAGGTGTTGGTTGTTTTTATGGTAAGAAGGTTGATCTTCTAATCTACCTATGAAATTTCCAATTCCAATAAAGGGCAGCTCAAAGGACTTGGACCAACTAACGACGATTTGAAAGACCTCCTACACTATGGGCTCTGCAAGACCTAGGAGGGTGATCCCTTAATGCATTTACAACCTCTGCACCATCATCATAAACAACATTAACAACAATAGATAATCTCATTCAATAGCTCAACATAATAGGATAATACCAAATAGAATTGGTTTTTTATCAATAATATCGACTATTTGGGGCATGAGATAACTACAACAAAATTTCACAGTATAAGATAGTCATTGATTTGAAATTTATAGCAAGCTCTAGGTAAAGGAAAAAGATATTGAATGATACGAATAAGTACAACTTAGATCAGTGCCATATATCCATTGGAGGAGTCATATTATCTTTTGGACTTTTAAATTTATTTTTAAATTCCTTATTTTCTCTCTCATTGTCACATTCTCCAACTTTTTCAAGTTGGCCTCTAATCCCTCTTAGTAATCTAACCCTCTTTCTTAGTCATAATTAATTTATGATTAAGATGTGCACACCCCTAATCATCATTAGGGTCCCAACCTCCATAATTTCCCACTTGTCTCTAATGTGTCATTAATTAGTCTTATCAAGTACTTGCACAACCTTAATCACCTAATTAGGTCATTTCTACTCCCCATATCATTTATGGAATGTGTCCTTAGTCAACTTCATTAAAAACTTTCTCTTTTTGAACAAGGCACTCCATTCCCCATGTGAATTTTTAATTCACATTTAATCACCCAATGCATTTAAAGGAATTTTAAATTCCTTCTCTCATCCCCATGAGAATATTTGAGGAATTTTTAATTCCCCACATGTCCTCACCCACATGGGGACAAGTCCCTCCTTTATGAGGAGATCTTGTCCCAATCCCAAGGAACTATGTATCACCTCCATGTCATGTACTATCCTTCCACCTCATGTACACATCACCCTTTTTAAGCCATATCACATGCCACATGTCAAGATGTGAGGGCTTGTGAGTTTTCAACTCACCTTAGCCCTACATCTTGATCTTGGTGGCTCAATCTTAACCATCCATTTCCCTAGAGAATTCCAAAATCTCTATAAATACCCCCTCTTTTCTCTCATTTTGGGGGGATCATTCATAGTAGCCAAACTCTTGCAAAAAAATTTCTCAATCCATACCTAGCCATTTTTCATGCTTGCATCGATTTTCATCCATTTTCCATCCATCCTATAGCTTGCATCTTGCCATCTAAGGAGTATACAACACCAAAGATCAAAGGGCCAACCAAAGGATCGATTTTACACAAGGTAAAAAGTTCCATTTTATTTTGTATTGAATCCAACTAGGCTAATCTTGAGGTGTAGAGTGTTTTTAGTGTTATTTGTTTTTTCTTGTTTGTTGTTTATTTTCTAGCACTTAAATTTTCTCTATCACATTTCTAGCACACTTGGTGGGACCCACAAACGGGTCTCTTGCTTTCACGTTTGTTGTTTTTTGACTTTTTTGCAGGTACAAGTTATAGAGGGGTAGACCTGACCTACAGAGGGGAGGATTTGACCTTTTTGGGGCAAGCCTGACCTAACGGATAGGCAGACTCGCCCTCCACAGGTGGACCTGACCTTTCTGAGGGGAAGACCTACCCTCCATAGACCTCAGAAGTTTTTTTTGGAAAAAAATTCACGAAGGGGCTAACTTGATGTGACAGATAGCCATATTTTCCCTCACAAACAACTAGATTTTCCTTGACAGATAGCTGGATTTTCCTTGATAGACAATTAGATTTTCCCTAAACAGTATTTTCTAGAAGGTAAAATATCACTTTTTAGCAATCTTTTTGGCTATTTAATGGTTTTTAACCCCTAATTTAGGAATGTAGTTTAACTAGGAGGTGTCAATCAACCTTTTTTTCCATGTTTTTGGGTGAGCTATTTGACGTATCTAATCATCTTGTGCTATTCGACGATATTGGGTGATGAGAAATCGTAGCTTACCATGTCCTTTGAGTCCAACCCCTTTATTTTTCTTAGTGGGACCTACTTGGTAATTTCATCACCCCAAGGGATGATTCCAACCATGTATATCAGTGGGGTATATAAAGGAGGAGAGCAAAATTTGTACCTCAATCCAACCATGTAATTGGTGAAGCATCAAGATGATGTGAAAAGTTGGTCCGAGCCTTTGAGGTTCCCGACTCACACTTGTAATGGGTCGGTGTTCATGGTTTGGGCCTCACATATTAGGTCTATATCGAGGACTCCCTAGTAACCATGTTCATCCTAGATTAGAAGACTTTGTCGACCATACCCTTTCTACTAAACTTAGGCTTGTGTCGTCTGAATTGTCTTCTTTATACGAACTAGTGATTGTTTAATTTATTTCACTCAACCATATCCTTTTGATTGATGATTGTTGTGTTTTAAGTCCTTTGCCTTAGTTTTTTTGTCAAAATTCAAGTCAAACTTGACAGACAACTGAATTTTCCCTCACAGACAACCAAATTTTCCCTGACAAATAGTCGAACCTAACCTCTACATAGCCAGATTTTCCCTCCTCTGTAAAAAAAATTTCTCGTTGGGAAAACTTGCCCCATCTAGGGGCAGAACTAACCTATAAACCAGTCCTTTGGAGCCAATTCTAACAAAATTTAACCAACTTTTTCTCCTTGGGTGAACTTGACCTATTGACCCACCCCTTTCAGGCCTCTTTTAACAAAATTTGACCAATTTTTTCTCCTTGGGGGGACCAAACCTATCTAGGGGTGGACCTAACCTATTCACCCACCCCTTGCAGGTTTGTCTTGACAAAATCTGACCAATTTTTGCCACTTGGGTAGACCTAACCTATCTAGGGTCAGAGCTGACCTGTTGACCCACCCCTTTCAAGCCTATTTTGACCAAATTTGATAAATTTTTGCTCCTTGGGTGGACCTGACCTGTTGAGCCACCCCCTTCAAGCCTATTTTGACCAAATTTGACTAATTTTTTCTCCTTGGGTGGACCTTACCTATTGACCCACCTCTTTTAGGCCTATTTTGACCAAATTTGACCATCTTTCATTCCTTGGGAGGACCTACCCTTCATAGGGGAAGACTTGACCCTTGACTGATCAAATATTGTATCCACTTTGCCATTCAGGACCCTTGTTTCACCGTCTCGATCACTTGTCTCCACATTTTGAACATCCGTACACCTGTTTCGGGGGTCAATTCTCCATCCTAAATGTTCATCCCCTCAGCTCGTGCATCCATTCACCCATTCAGAGTCCTCATTTACCCATTTCAAACCCACATTCTAATTATTGTATCCACATTTCGGACCATCAATATCCCATTGAAACCTCATTAGAGCGGTTATCTAAATTGACCTAGGTGTTCATCTCTAATCATCATCCATCAAAACGAACTTCAGATCATCATCCATCCTAAGTGAGTCATCCTTGTTTGCCCAATCAATCCACTTCTATATCAAGTTGGATTTGGTGCCATTATCATATACCCCCCTTTAATCGATTAATCAACACCTAGAGTTACCAAGGATAACTCTTGAACTTGGTTTCAGATTTTGATCACTATCATTCATCCTCATCAATCATCAATCCAAATCGAATAGTGATATCATCCAACTCAGATTGAATCATTATCTACCAATCAACCCAATCCACTTTAGTCAAATCAAATCAATCCTATCAAGCCACATCCTCATCAGCTAATCAATCCTATCGAGCCACATCCTCATTGGCTAATCAATCATCAAATCAAATCGATCCTTTCATCGAAAAGGTCATTCTAGCATCCTAGTCCATCATATCATCTTGCATGTCCATTTAGACCCAATCACAAATAAGGAAAATGGCCAAACAACAATCCCAACGAAACATCCGTCAAGACCCAAAAAATGTAGCTAATGCCTCACAAGACCCCAATAACATTGTGAACATCCCTCAGGATCCACACAATGGTACATCATCACAATCCAATATCGATGGTAAAAAAAAAACACCCCCCGGGAATGAAAACATGTTCATTCAACCTAAAATTAAATTTTAGGAACACTTTAGTAACCTAGTCAATGTGCAAATGACAGATCACCTTCTTGAAAAATATGGTGAAGAAATTTTGGCTCACTTAATTGAAAAGGGTGTCAACCTGCCGTTAGGTATCGATCTATCTAAGTATGGCAGATTCACACCTACTATACCCCAAGGTTCACACAATGCACAAGATAGTTCATATGTCCCCAATGTTCCTCCTGTAGAAGGTTGGCATTAGCTTGAATTCAACAACGTTGTTCTATATCTTGTTAGCAATACCTCACATCCTGCAATCTCAGTCATAGGGGCTCGCCAAACCACTAATCCCAATGATCTTTTTTCCTTTGGCATGCCACAAAACATCCCACAACCATAACTACTAATGCTATTGTCACCACACCCTTACAATCCACCTCCTATCAGCACTGGGGGCACCCCTTTTACTGCGTTACCTCCACCTTCTGGGGCCATAAACCTACCATCACCTTCATATGCATCTCCACAACCCCCCAATCGAATCTACCACCTCTAAATGTCTCCTTTGGTACCCAAAAACCTCCCTTGCAAAATCCACCTATGTTATCTCAGTCGCTCCAACAACAACAACAATTATTTTCCTCAAAACAACCACCATACTAGCCACAAAGCAATCTGTCTTGACCTTCCACTGAGACATATCCCCCTTCCTTGCATCAATTCTATGACTGTGAGCTCAAAAATAATACAACATCCCATCTCAGTCCACACAACATCTCACATCACATCAACAACCACCATAGCATCATTATTACCAACAATAGTCTGAATAGCAACCACCATATGCAGCCTCCCAACAATCATAACAATACCCTTAGTATCAATGGGTCAACCTGCCACATCACATTCGAGATCCTCATTAGCCTACCTCCTATTTTTACCAAGTGAATTCGTACTATACCTCACAACAACAACCCCCGTATCAACAAAATCCTCTGGCATACCAACAAGGGATGTCATCATCCCACTATCAAAATCCATATCTCAACAACCCAGCACTATCTCAACAGGATCCTTTATCATCCTACCATCCAACCTGCCACCAATCAACTCAGATATGTTGGAAATCAAAGCCACTCTGAAAGATCTTCAAGCTGGGACTAGGAAACAATCATTCAAGTTCAAATACATATGCCCATATCCATTTGATCCCTCCATCTCATTGATCCCCTTCCCTAAGCATTTTTAAATACCAAAATTTGACAAATATAGGGGGAACAAAGATCCTAAGGCCCACTTGCAAGAGTTCTACTCCCAGTGTCAGGAAGCTATGCACAATGATAATTATCTCTTGCGCCTATTTTCGTGAATCCTAACAGGAATTTCCCTAGAGTGGTTCATGAACCTTGAAAGACGGTCCATAAAATCTTTTGCAGACCTGTCAAAAAAATTGTCTCTTATTTCTCCTTCAACTTGGAGAAAGACACTAACATTCTGGATCTCCTCAAAGAGAAACAATGTGAGGGAGAAACCTTTGCTATTTATCTTCAAAGGTGGTGTTGTTAGAAATATATGCCTCAATCTCATAGGCTGAAACCTCTTAAAGGGAAAATTTGGTGCGACATCCATTTTTTCTGGCCGACTAGTAGTTGAGACCTTGTTGAAATGTTCTGGTCATTGTGACCTTGCTTCAATCATGCCGAATGGTCTATCATTGTTACATTTTGGTCGCTATGATATTTCTATCTCTTACCACCAAAGTAGATCTTTAGCTGATAGGACACTCTTATTGGAGATCGGGGAGACTCTAGGCGACAAGCGGTTTTGGGAAGAGACTTGGTCATTCGGTATGTCTCATACCGACAAGTGAAGTCTTGCCAATAAGTATTCATTTGAATTCATCAGGGTGACTTGAACACTCGAGAAGAACTCTTGGTGACAGTTGGTGTGTCTCACCGATAGTATACACTCGGAGTAACATATGGTGGCTCAGTATGAAGTCTTAACAATGTGAGATGTATCGCCAACAACTTTATCTTGGAGGCATCAGGGTAACACTAAGGGTTCGGTAAGAACTCTTAGCAATGGCGAGAAGTATTGTTGGCTCTTGTTTGGTGCTCGGTATGACTTGAGACTTCGGTGTAATCTCCTGGCGATAGAGATCTATCTTGCCGACTATTGAACATTTTAGAGTAACTTTTGAACCTCAGTATGATCTCTTAGTGAAAGACAATGGTCTTTCCAATGGGAATTATATTGTCTATGTGACTTTGGAGCTTCGGTATGATGTCTCAATGATAGTGATAAGTCTTGGCGATAGCGATACAAGTGATGAACTTTGGTATGAGGTCTTGGTGACAAGGCAAAGTCTTAGCGATAGCTTTTTGGACTCGGTATAACATCTTGCCGATAGTATGAACTCTTGGCGATATGGATAGTTAGGTCTTGTCGCATCAGGGAGACACAGTTAGTGTCTCACTAACATGCGGATACATTGTGAACTTGTGTGACCGATTGAAGACTTTTCTATGTGGCTTGTGTTTGACCAATCAGAGAAGCCGAATGGGAACCACTAGCAGTTGAACTGTTGTGACCGTAATTGAGAGGAAGATTGATAGACCATGGGCATCATGGATATACTCAGGAATTACAGATGTTGATTGGTTTGAATGTTGGATTGTTCGATGGATGTTCGATGAACTGTAGATGAATTGTTCGAAGTGTATAAGTGTGAATTATATTATGAGAAGACTGTAACGTGAATGTTGTTGTAAACTGACATTAGAAAGATAAGTCTAATCTATGTATGTAATCTTCATCACTGTAATACAAAGTGACTTCTCTTGGTGTGGTGACTTTTTCTCTTGTAATGATTTTCCCATGTAAATCTAGTGTTCATATGTGTATGTTATATTCTCTATTTCTGTTATCTCTCTCAAGTGCATCTTAATTGGACTATAATTGTAAAAATTTAAAAGTGTCTCTACATTCTTCCCTAAGGTTTTGACATTAGGAGAGTTGTTTCCACACCTTAGCTTTCCTTACAAGTGGTATTAGAGCCTAGCCAGTCGTGTTATCCTTGTGGGTATGTTGGGTTTTCTGTGTCAATTTCTGTTTAGTGGGAGTCTTGTAGAAGTTTGTTATTTTGAATTACAGATTGAGATGGATAACACGTCAGGAAAGATTGAAATAGAGAAATTCAATGGTAGCAATTTTGAGTTGTGGAAACTCAAAATGGAAGATCTCTTAGTAGATCATGATCTATGGCTTGTTGTGTCTGGAACGAAACCTACAAGAATGAAGCAAGAAGATTGGGACCTTGTAGATAGAAATTCTAAGGGGCTGATAAGGCTTTGTTTGGTAGACTTCGTTCTTCTAAATGTGCATGAGGAGAAGACTGCATCTTCCTTATGGAAGAGACTGGCATCTATTTATCAGGGGAAGTCCTTGGTGAATAAACTGTTCCTGAGGAAGAAGCTGTACACTTTGAGAATGTAGGAAGGAGGGTCTGTAGTTGATCATTTGAACAAATTAAACATGCTTATTGCACAGTTAACATCTATGGGCATGAAGATTGATGAAGAGGATCGTTGTATGCTTTTATTGTGTTCTTTGCTAGACTCTTGGGATCACCTGGTGATGGCTATTGGGAGTACAACATCCAATTTCAAGATGGAAGATGTTGTTGCTTCTTTGTTATCAGAAGAGATGAGAAGAAAATCTTCTGAGATGGAGAAGGAGGCTCTTGCTGTTAGTGGCAGATTGAAAGAAAAAGGCAAGAAGAAGGACAAAAAATCAAAATACAAATCAAAAGGGAGATCAAAGTCTCCTAGTAAGAAGTCCAAGGTGAAATGATGGAATTGTGGGCAACTTGGTCATGACTGAAAGGATTGTAAAGAGGAGAAAAAGAAGAAGAAGAAGAGATCTTCCGATAATGATTCTTCTCAAAGTGATACAGACACCTTCATTGCAGCCTTGGCTACATAGGCATCAGATGATGTCTAGCTGATTGATTTAGGAGCATCTTTCCACATGACATCTCATAGAGACTGGTTCATGAAGTATGAAGAATACAATGGTGGAAAGGTGTACTTGGCAAGTGATTCATCCTTGGAGATAGTTGGCTATGGAAGAGTTAGAATCCAATTCCCTGATGGCAAAGTGAAGGGAATCAAGGATGTGATGCATATACTAGGTATGGCTCAGAATCGACTGTCTGTTAGTAAGTTGAATGATATTGGGGTACAAGTCACGTTCTTTGGGAATGGCTACAAGATGACTAGAGGCTCAATGGTGCTAGCAAGGGGTGCTTGTATTGGTACCTTGTACAACTTGGATGCACATGCTATTCAATGTAACAGTGTCTCTGTAAAGTCACAAAAAGTTACTAATGGAAGAAAAGAGGGAAATGTTCCTAATTTTGTAAACTCTATGGAAGTTAAACTTCCAATAGAAAATACTATGCTTTGGCATCATAGGCTATGCCACATTGGAGAGAAAAGGTTTAAAAACCTTGAAGAATAAAAACCTGGTTGAGGGGCTTGATTATTGTAACCTTGGATTTGAATTCTATGAGCATTGTATATATGGAAAACAACACCGTGTTTCTTTTTATTCCAGTCCTCACAAATCTTCTATTTTGCTATATTATATTCATTGTGATGTATTTGGTCCAGTGAATGTTCTTTCTTTGTCTAAGTCAAGGTACTGTGTATCATTTATTAATGATTATTCAAGAAGAGCATTTGTCTTCTTGTCTATTTTTTGAAAATTAAATTAGAAGTGTTCAGTCGGTTTAAGGAATTTAAGAACCTTGTAGAAAATTAGACTAGAAGGAAAATAAAATGCTTAAGGACTGATAATGGAATTGAATTTTTTTTCTAATGAATTCAAGAGGTACTATAAAGACTATGGGATTAAAAGAAATAATACTACACCTTATACTCCACAACAAAATGGAGTTGTAGAAAGGTTCAATAGGACAGTGATGGAGAGAGCACAAAGTATGGTGAGTAGTGTTGGCTTGGAGGAGAAGTTCTGGGCTAAGGTTGTTGCTACTACATGTTACCTAATAAATCATTCTCCAAATTTTGCTCTTGTTGAGAAAACACCTTTGGAAGCATGGTTTGGTAAGAAGCCCTCTCTAAGACATATTCGTCTTTTTGGATGTGAGGCATATGCATATGCATTGAATAAGAAAAAATATAAGTTGGATAACAAGGCTATCAAATGTATTTTTATTGGCTATAGTGTTGGCATAAAAGGATACAAGCTTTGGAATCCTGATATGGAGAAGGTTTTGTACAGTAGAAGTGTAATATTTCATGAGCTGAAACCTTCTACCTTAGATCTGTAGTCAGAGACAAAGTCTAAAAGCAAGAAGGATGTAGTTGTAATTCCTCTGACACCAGAGAAAGAGGAATTGAAAATTCAAAATGTACCTAAAATTGAGGAGAGCTCAAGCAGTTCTAAAAGTTCAGAAGAAAAAGAACAACCTCAGCCTTAGCAAGTGAGGAGGTCAAGTCGTGAAAGAAAGCAACTTGATAGGTATCGGTTCTCTTTGATAGATTCTACTTGTGCCTATACTTTGATTTCTAGCACTGATGAGCCTAGGATTGTACAAGAGGCATTTAGAATGTCTAATTCAGACTCTTGGTTAGAATCCATGAATGAAAAAATGGCATCATTAGAAAAGAATGATACCTAGAGTTTGGTGCCCTTTCCTTAAGGCAAAAAAGTTATGGGCTGTAAATGGGTATTTAAGAAGAAAATAGATCTGGATGGCAGTGTGGAAAAGTACAAGGCGAGGTTGGTTGCGAAGGGCTATTCCTAGGTAGAGAGAATTGATTATGGGGAAAAATTTTCTACTATAGCTAAGCTGACATCCATTAGATTTCTTTTGTCACTTGCAGCAATGTATGACTTAGAGATCAAATAGATGGATGTGAAGAAAATGTTTCTTCATGGTGATCTTGAAGAAATTTGTGGAAAAAGGTAAAGAAAAATTGGTTTGCAAGTTGAAGAAGTCTATGTATGGGTTAAAGCAGTCTCCTAGAATGTGGTACCAAAAGTTTGATACTTTTGTATTGTCTTTGGGATTTGTGAGATCAAAATCTGATCATTGTGTGTATTATAAAGCTAAAAGTGATCGAGTGCTTATTATTGCTCTCTATGTTGATGATATGTTGTTCATAGGCAATAGTAAGTTGATGGTTTCTAATCTTAAGTCTCAGTTGTCTGCTAAGTTTGAAATGAAAGATCTTGGTGCAGCAAGGTATATTTTGGGGATGGAGATAACTAGGGACAGGAAGAATAGAAAAATTTGGCTCAGTCAAAGTAAGTATATCAAGATTGTTCTAGAGAGATTTTGCATGAATGAGTGCAAGCAGGTAGTTGTTTTAGTCTTGCAGGGAACGAAATTATTTGTTGAAGACTGTCCAAAATCTCCTACTGAGATGGAGGACATGACCAATATACCCTATGCTAGTGCGGTTGGTAGTCTTATCTATGCAAAGATCTATACAAGGCCATACATTGCCCAAGCAATGGGAGTACTTGGTCAGTTTATGGCTAATCCTACAAGGACACATTGGGATGTTGTGAAGAAAGTGTTTATATATTTGAAGGGGACTTCAAAATATGCTTTGTGTTACCATGGGAACTTGGTTAAATCACATAGGACTCTTAGAATTTGAGGTTATGTGGATTCTAATTGGGTAGGGGACATTGACAACAAGAGGTCCACCAGTGGATACATTTTTCATGATGAATGGTGGTGTAGTGAGTTGGATATGAGTAAGTGGTAGAGTTGTGGTCACTTTGTCCCACTCTGAGGAGGCTAAATACATGGCAGCTACACATGCTTGTAAAGAAACAATTTGGTTAAAAGCGTTTGTGTTCTAGCATTGGTTTTGATGCAGGGCAAATAACTATTTTTGACATTCAGAGTGCAATTTGTCTAGCAAAGAATCCTACTTTCCATGCCAAGATGAAGCATATAGATGTACATAAATATTTTGTACAAGATATGGTGGAGGATGGAAAGGTCATTAGAAAAAGTGGATACTTTGGAGAATTTTGTAGATGCATTGATAAGCTAGTGACAAACAAGTTCAGTGGTGTGTCAATTCGATGGGCCTTAGTTCCCATGAATGTTAGTAGTTTTGTTGTGGTAGGTGCTTGTGTGATCTTAGTCAAGTGGAGATTGTTAGAAATATATGCCTCCAATCTCATAGTTTGAAACCTCTAAAATGGAAAAGTCGATGTGACATCCATTGTGTCTGGCCTATAGACACTTAAAAAAGACCTAGGCCTGCAAGCTCTATTTGTACCACTTTCATCCTAGTATAATTATGACATTTAATTATGTCCTTGGTCCACATTCGACTATTAATTAAATAATTCATTATTGTTTAATTAATTCATGTCCTTTTATTCTTCATGATTATTAAATAAATAAATTTTATTTATTTATTCAATACGTCTTTAATTATCTAAAGTCTTCCTTTAATTAAATAAATTTCGTAATTTGTTTAATTACCTTAATTCGTTAATTCTTCCTCATTTAAATGAATTATGTCTATTTATTTAAATACCACCCACTTGCACAAATAAATCAATTTATTGATTTATTAAAATCCTTATTTTCTTTCAACATGGCATCTTTCAGGGATATTCTCCACTCAACATTTTTAGAATTTTAAATTCTGACATGTCCTCCACTCAAATTTTAAATGTTGACATGTCCTCCACTCAAAATTTTAAATTTAACATGTCCTCCCTAACATGTAGATCACTCTTAAATTCTAACATGTCCTCCACTCAATTTTAACATTCCACTCATTATTCTCCACTAAACATTTTCCAAATTTTTAATTCGACATGTCCTCATCCTCAACCACTCATAGGTTGATAAGTGGCCTCATCTCATTGGCCATTTTCTCATCAGAATAGTCTATAAATTGAGGGCCTCATTCTTCATCAAGGAGAACTCTTGGAAGTAGGAGAGGCATTATAGTCCAATTTGCATAGGCATAGGCATTTCATATTCAAATCCTTCAAAGCTTGGTGTAGGACTTAGACTTGTATTTCCAGATTGCTTGCACGTTGAATTTGAGGGCAACACACCAGCCAACAAGCTAGAAGGTGTTACAAAAGTGAATCATGGAGGTCTGAACGGTTAACAGGTATAATTGTTCTATTGTTTACTTCCATTGTGTTTTGTAATTACTTTGGGTTTCTTAGTCTTTGCCAACCTTAATCAAACCTAGAAAATTAACCCTTAGATACATTGGTGAGCTTGATGTGTTTGGACAAATAAAGAGCAATTTTTGGAGTTGGTTTCTTTTTGCTACAGGTTTTGTTTGTTTTTTGTTGCAGGTTTTTCATCATTTTGGATAAAGCCCTAGTTTCCAAAGATTTGACTATAACTTTCAAATAGCTACTTATTTCTTCACAAAAAAATTTCTGCAGCTTGGGGACAACATCATGCTCCTTCATTCCGAAAATCATATTTTTTGGATCTGTTTTTGATTTTTTTATAATTGATTTGCTAATTTTCATGAAAATTTAATTCGAGAGAAAACTATAGAATTTTTCAAATATGTCTACATTTCTAGAAAGGTCTCTAAATTTTAGTAGGGGTCAGTTTTTTATCTTTAAAATTTGGATGCACAATTCTGAGTCAAATAACAGATCTTTTAAAATTGGGGTTTCACAAACATTTTCTTAGATCTCACAAATGATTGCAGATCTGATTACAAAAAAACATTCTAAAGATTTGGAATGACATCAGACACATTTAATCCAAAAATCAGAATTTTTTGAGCTGTTTTGTATTTTTTATATTTTTTTTATGATTTTCATAAAAAATTAATTTCAGGTGTTAAACAGCAAATTTTTCTAATTTCTTTACATTTTTGGAAACCTCTTGAAATTTTAGACAAGATTTATTCTTTGTATTTTTAATTTTACTACCAAATGTTTTTCTAAAAATTAGATTTGTCTTGACTAGCTAACCCTCTAATAGTAAGTGATCAATTATCTTGTTAGGGTTTTGGCTTTGTTGTTGGTTTTGTGCATATGAAGAAAATAAACACTTCAAAGGACATATTGGATCAAGTGGAAAAAAATGACACATCTAACTATTTTACAGGTCAATAGTCAAAGATCATTATCAAACTACTAATGAATCTTTCTGCAGAATGCATGTCGAAGACCCTAGTTAATTTTTTTTGAAACAAATTGTCTGGTAGTGTAGAAAATCTTTCATTTGGATTAAATTTAACAAGTGTCTATTTTGTTTTGTGAGAAAGCATATTTTTGTTATTACCCTCACAATTTGGTATATTGAACTATCCTCTCCCCTTACGCATCCAGGCGATCTTGGGTGTAAGAGAAAAGGTTACCAACTCTAGGAAATTGGGCCTTCTTTGGTGGGAAAAAGTACTCACCTTAAGGTAGCTCCGACCGGCAATAGAGCTCTTTGGCCAAGCTACCCCCAACCGGTATATAAATGTGAATCTTAAGGAAAAACCTAAGATTACGAGTGCAGATGTGTCATATAGATAGAGTAGTACTCTCATAAACCCTGTTGAGCTTAACTTCTTCAGGCTAGAGTACCACCTAATCGGTGATTAATCTCTTGCCCCGTGTATGGCCACTCGAATGGGGGTCTCGAACTAAACACCTTTGTGTAGTGAGCCAAAAACCTTCTATTTGCTAGCGTAGCACCAGTCGGTGTGAAGGCATCCACACTTTCACAGTTTGTAATAGAGGTGATCAATTTTCCATGGGAGTTTCATGGGGGTTGGAAGCTTGGTTGGCCTGAGAAGAGAGTGCACTATAAGGGGGAGCCCATGCAGCCAAGCTTCTGAATTCACATGCTATAGATATGCAGTTGGGGAAACCCATGTGGAATCTAGTGAATATTGTCCTAGCCTAACCTAGGATTGTACTTATCTTATGCATGCTTGGTTACATTCAAAACACAGTACTTGTCAAGTGCTTTCTAGACTCACCACATTTACAGGTCTGAACATAACATTTACCATTAGACAAATCAAATCTTCATACAAAGTCAAATCTGGAGTCTATTACTTGTCAATCATTTGTCAAACATTGGTTCTAAGGAGATTCTGTTAGACACCAATTTTGAAATTGCTAAAAAATATTGACCATTAGCTTGAATTTTTACCTTAGGTTCAACATTGCTAATGTTAGTTACATTCCCTAGGCTTCATAATCATCCTTTCCTACATAGACTTGTCCTTCAACTTTGGATTAGGCCACCTCATCACACTTTACAAAATCATTGACTTTAAGAGTAGGTTATCTTGGGACTTAATCGACGATCTCCTTTTTCAGTCATTGTCCCTTTTGTGAGAATTTCCAACTCAATAGTCTAGCTAGGAAAACTCACTAGTCATTTTGACCTTGTCACTTAGTCCCTTTAACAAGTCCTTTGATAACCAAAATTAAGACATAGATTAAGCTTAGAGTGGTTAGCAACCCTTTCTCCAAATTGCATTCATCTTAGTCCATACTTTGCATATTTTATGCCTAAAAATCCAAAAATATCCCAAAATATTGTTCACCCTAGTCTTCATTGTGCACCTAGACAATTTTCCCACCTTGCATTAATCAACGTTGTCATCTTAGTCATCATTGTTGCCTTGACCTTTGACATCTTTTTGTGGAAATCTTGGCATCTTGCATCAATCATTTCCTTAGAAAAATGTCATAATCACCTTGCTTTGTCATCCTTATCATAAAACACCAAAAACATAGACTAGTTGTTATAATCATCATCCTCATTTGAGCAATTCTCTTTTATGGTCGAAACTAGGCTTCAAAGAAAGAAAAAACAAATGACAAACTTCAGACAAGACTTCAACACCAACATCCACACTGACACTTATGATATGAATCAAGATATGACTTTTAACGATACATTTACCAACATGAACATACAATCTTCCATGAACCCTCCAACATCCTCTCAAAATCCATTTGAACCATTCATATAGAGAGACCATAATGGACAAGTATTAGCTGAGGATTTAGAGGCTGCAACCCAAAATCTTGACATAGCTTCATTTTTAGAGGACTTGGTCTTGAACGATGCTAACAGATACCTTGTTATGCTTGTAGACCAAGGGGAAAAACTACCAAGAGGCTTTGACATTAATACCATAAGACCTTCTCTAGACAACACTACACGAAACGTGACACCTCAACAAAACACGAACAATGCCTCCAACAATAACACAGTTGTCACCACACAAATTGCCACAAACACCATCAATGTTACATCTAGTGGCACCATAAGTCAAAACACCTATAACTAAATCAATGCAACACCTATTAGAGGAACACCCACCATGCCACAAGCAATATCACAATCCATGCCCGCAATGTCAATGACATCTTAACAAACAGCCAGAACTACCCTTGGATCTACAACAATGGGGGCAAGTTCCTCAAACCCCATATTTGGAACTTCATCTATGCCCATAGGGACATCATCATCAAATCCTTATGCTGGAACCTCATTCAACCCTGTTGGAGGAACTAAATGACGTATTATTATTAGAGGTCCCCAACCAAACGTTAATACATTGTCACAATTAAACATCAATGCCTCACAAGGATGAAATACCAACATCCCACATGGACAATTCCAAGGACAAAATACCAACATCCCACTTGGAAAATTCCAAGGAAAAAATACCAACATCCCACAGGGGCAATTATTCCAGTATGGACAAGTCACTCAAATGACACAACAAATGAATACTCTTGGGCCCCAAAATTGTCAAGGTTACCAGATTCCCCAAATGTCGACAAATAGGGCTGGATCGCACATCCCCACATATTCATCATAGATCCACACACAACAACACATTCCTCATGAAAATTGGAAATACTAGCAATCTCCAAACCAATGTATATCATACATTTCATAGCAACACATGTCACATCCAAACTTGAGCAGGCTATCACAATCAATGGGGACTCAGGGGATACACATCACTCCAATGTGTGAAGCGACCAATAATCCCATAATAGATGCCTTGACAACCAGAGTGGAAGACCTCCAAAAATAAATGGAAAACATGCAGACATCCAACAAAACATCACCAATATCATATGACCTATGTCTGTATCCTTTTGACACAACTTTATACATGCCACCATTTCCTCTTGGATATGTGGCCCTAAACTTCACCAAATACAAGGGCAAGACAAATCCTATTGAACACGTTTGAGAATTCACATCTAGCTGTATGTTCATTGCATATGAACACATTTACTTGATGAGACTATTCTCCAAAAGTCTAGCTGGACCCACACTTGAATGGTTCTCCACTTTGAAGGGGATAAAAACATGGAATGAACTTGTAGGAAAATTTATAAAAAATTATGCCTATAACATTGATATAGACACCTCCATTACTAGCTTATGCACACTTACACAAGAAGATGTTGGTGAAAATTTTATCCCATTTTTCCAATGATGGAGAGGCTTAGCAAGTCACTGCCAAATAGACATACTTGAAAAGGAGAAGGTTGACATGTTTGTACAAACACTCATAGACCCATTGAGAAATGGCTTGCAAGTTCATTGTTGTACAACCTTTCTAGACCTAGTCGAATGAGGCGTCCAACTGGAGAAAGCCCTTATTGTTGAGGGAAGATTAGAATATGGTCCTAAAAACACAAATTCAAATCCAAATCCTCCTGTCGACAGGAATAAGTATTGGGTAAGAAATAAACATGTTACAAATGATGGTGTTGTTGATGCAAGACTGCAAACATGGTGGGTCCTGTACTGGCCCTAAAAGGGGTTGAACCACAAAACAAACCAACAATGACATTGACACCCCCTACTAGTGTTCCTTCAAACAACCAGAACAATCAAACTAATCAGGGACAATAGCGTCAGATAAGACAATTTCCTAGGGGTCGCATATATACTTCTTTGGGGGAACCCTTTGAAGAAGTCCTCAAGAAATGCCTCCAGAATTTGGTCATCACGCTTCAAGAACCCAAATCATACAACCCAGGACAATTCAAACCAGCATGGTGGAATGATAATGCATTTTGCGAGTATCATCAAGCAAAAGGACATACAACCTCTAACTGTCGACAATTGAAAAACCTAATACAAGATCTTATTGAAGGTCACATCATTGAGATAAGTGGACCACAATTCGCCTAAAATTCAAATCATACTATCCACCAAAATCCACTACAGGACAATGGTTCTCATAATGCTTGTATGTCAAGTCCAAAGATAAACAATAATCATGCCAATTTCACCCAAACCAAGTATGACTATTCGGGCGGACCTATTATAAATAATGTCTGAACCAATGATGAATACATTAATACCATTATGGTCAAAAGAGCACCTCAGTGTAATGCTACTACTCATAGTGGCAAGGTCACCATAGCTGGTCCACCTCCCACTAGACAACCCAAAATCACCATACCTAGCCCATTTGCTAACCAACCAAAACCTGTCTCGGCCACAAAGCAAGGGCAACCCAAAAGTCAATTCAACCTTATCGACCAGCTGGGAAAAACCCTCGCGCAAATCTCTATACTTGAGCTACTTTGTATCTCTCCTACGCACAAAGATACACTAGATAAAACCCTGCAAGATTCGTTAGTCCCCAAAGACATTGATGTCAATTAGTTTGAAACCATGGTGGGATACCTCACCACGCCTCACCATGTCACCTTCTCGGATTAAGACTACTCTTCACCCAAGACCAACCACAATGATGCATTGTACATAGAAAATTTTATCCATAAGCACAAAGTTCAACGGGTTTTAGTAGATGGTGGAGTAGGATTGAACATATGCTCCCTCAAAGTGGTTAAGGCTCTAGGGTTCTCCAATGCGTGTGTAGACCTGACAAAGAGTATAGTGATAAAAGCATATGATGATGAAGAATGCTCCTCACGTGGCATTATCTCTCTCCCCATCAGAGTGGGACCAGTCATTATGGACACAACCTGTCAAGTCCTGGATTTAGAACTACCATATAACATCTTGCTTGGCTGTCCATGGATTCATGCCTTAAAAGCCACCCTGTCCACATATCACCAATGCCTAAAGTTTTCATTTGATGGCACAGAAATAACCATATATGGAGACCCCGATCCTTTCCAATATTGTACCAACCTAAGGGGTATTTCTAAAAATTGAGTGCCTATTAACCAAGAAGCACCTGGCTCCTTGTCATCCAACTACATTGACCCATCCACACTCCTATCATCTTCCACATCCACTCCACCAACATCTTGTGCTACCTCACCACGTTCTACAAATCCTAAGGCTAAATCCACTATCAAGATCCAGGACCTTAGCTGTGGGGAGTTCAAACTACATACATCATATAGAATAACAACAATACCCAAGCCTCCAAAGGTATATGGTCGGCCATGTTTCAAAATGGAACTCAAGGAAACTTTCAAGGTTCCACCAAAAATATTTTTTATCAAATGGGGAGATTTGAGTAACAAGGACCTTGTTGATATAACATGATGGATCTATAAAGATACCGTCACACTACCCCCATTACCAGTTCAAAAATATGGCAAGGGATATGACATAATGAAGGCTAAAGGATATGATGGTAGTAGTGGTCTAGGCAGAAATAAATTAGGATGAAAAGAGCCCATAGAACCTTTCCAAATACTAAAATATCCAAGTTTAGGGTTTGGATCACTTGACAATGATGATCAGCATACCATTAGACTTTCAAGTGAGAAAGTACATGCTTCGGAAAGTATCTAGGCCTAAGGAAAATCCCACCGAAATTGACTCCCAAGAGTGGGAATTTGACTCAGACTGATCCTTAAGTGACTATTACCTTGATAATTTGTTTTCCGAAGCAGGGGAACCGACCTCTAAACAAAGAGTTTGGAAAACATTTAAAATTGAACAAGCACCAAATAGTCAAAGTCCCATTACCACTCCCCATGACATACAAGATCCACCATTTGAATCCCTCCGGTTCAACCCATTTGAAATACTAAAAGACACTGACAACCAGGACTCTAGGTCCTTCAACCCCTACTTTGCCAATGAGTATGAGAATAGTGAAGGGGAATATTGGATAGAGTCCAATGTAGAGTTGGATGATGATAATATCATTGATGACACTAATGAATTTGTCTGCATGCTTTCCACATCCTCCCCTCAATTCACCAATAAGGACGATGGAATTTCCCTAGTTTATCCCCAATTAGTCGATTGGGACCAATAAGGCCTGCCAGTCCTAGATACATTTCAGAATGATGAGGCAATTGCAGAATTTATGGGATTATGCAAGGGCATACCTAGTGGTGATCATAAGTTAGGATTTTCCATCGATTTAGATTGCACGACATACTTCGGCGAGACTGCTTTGTCCTCTAGTCACAAAGTAAGAATAAAAATAAAATAAAAAATGCAACGTCTCTAGGTGAAAACCAAAAGGCACCTTTTGACGATAAAAAATAAAAAATAAAGGACATATCCGAAGGTGAAAACCTCTTTGAGGCACCTAAGGATGGAGGACTAGACTTTCTTCCCTTGCAGCAAGAAAAATCAGTTATGCTTATCGAAGACACTATAGAAGACAATATAGCCACTGCAGAAGATCCTAAAATGGTCCTTTTTGCTGCTTCACTGACTGAAGAGGAGAGAGTAGAATTTCATAAGTTCTTTTCATAATGTAAAATCAACTTTGCATGGTCTTATGTTGATATGCCAGGACTAGATCCATAACTGGTTTTACACCATTTACCATTGTTGCTTGATGCTAAACTAGTCAAATAGAAGTTGCGCAAAATGCATCCTCAGGTCGCCCTATTAGTCAAGGGCAAGTTGAAGAAACTCCTAGATGCAAGATTCATACGGTCTATTGATTATGTAGAATGGATATCCAACTTTGTGCCAGTAACAAAACCGAATGGACTGATCTACGTCTATACAGATTTTAGAGAACTAAATAAAGCATGCCCAAAAGATGACTTTCCTTTACCAAATATTGATATCATAGTTGACCTCACAGCAGGATACAAGATGATGTCCCTCATGGATGGTTTCTCTGGCTACAATCAGATTCGCATAGCCCCTAAAGACCAACATAAAACAACATTCACTTGCCCTTGGGGAACATATTGTTGGAATGTCATGCCATTTGGTCTCAAAAATGTAGGTGCCACATATCAAAGAGCAATGACCATGATCTTTCATGAAATGATGCATAAAATAATGGAATATTATGTGGATGACCTTTTAGCCAAATCACTGACAAGGAAAGATCATTTGAAGGTATTAGATACGATCTTCAAGAGGCTAGAAGAATATAAGGTTAGGTTGAATCCTCAGAAATGTGTCTTTGGTGTTACATCTGGCAAACTGTTGGGATACATATTGTCTCAATGAGGCATTGAGGTCGATCTAGCAAAAGTAAAAGCCATCATAGACATGCCTCCACCTAAAGGAATCAATGAGCTTAGAACCCTACAAGGTAGAGTATAATCCATTTGGCGCTTCATAGCTCAATTGGTTGATAAATGTCAACCATTCCAATATCTCCTACACAAGGGTATCCCCTTTGTGTGGATAGATAATGTCAAGAAGCATTTCAACACATAAAAGATTCTTTATTGTCACCACCTGTCCTCATGCCACCTATTCACGGGAAACCATTGATCCTATACATCTTTGCCACTACTTCAACACTGGGGGCACTGTTAGCATAGAACAACCAAGAGGGTAAAGAAAGAGCTATATATTATATTAGTCGGACACTGGTCAGATATGAATTGAACTACATGCCAATTGAATGAGCTTGTCTAGCTGTGGTCTTTGTAGCACAAAAGCTAATACATTATATGTTAAGTCATCAAACACAACTAGTAGCAAAGATTGACCCTCTCAAATATTTGTTAAGTTGGGTAGCATTAACAGGACATCTAGGAAAATGGGTCATGATTCTGAGTGAATATGGCATTCAATATGTAGAAAGAAAGGTAATAAAAGGACACAAGTCATAGCAGACCAGCTAGCAGATGCACCCTTACAAAGTGATCACCCATTAGTGGCGGATTTTCTAGATGAGTTGATATTCCATACATAACCAAAGGCACCTTGGCGACTCTATTTTGATGGATCACACACAAATCATGGCTCAGGGGTAGGAATCTTGTTCATCACCCCTCAAGGAGATTCCATTCCTAAGTCTTTCTGCATTGCCTTCCCATGCACCAACAATGTGGCAGAATATAAGGCACTAGTTACAGGACTAGAAATGGCAATAAAATGGAAAATCAGAACACTACATGTCTACGGGGACTCCTAGCTCCTCATCAACCAAGTTAATGATGACTATGACACAAAAGATGAGAAGTTGATGCCCTACAAATGGATGGTGGAAAGTTTCCAAATGTACTTTCATATGGTAACTTTTGAACAAATTCTAAGAGTGCAGAACAAGGCAGCAGACGCAATGGCTACAATAGGCTCCCTACTCGACATACCAAGCAACATGCCTCAGCTAGAATTCCTAATTGAACAATTGCTGGTCCCCGCCTATGACATTTTCAGAATGAGATGGTCTACGAACTTGTTGGTCCTGAGTCTCCCTGGTACTAGGATATTTATGACTATCTTAAGTCTCAAACCCTTCCATTGAACCTGTCCAATAACCAAAGGAAGTCCTTTATCTGAAAAGTCACAAGGTATGCCATCGTCAGTAACACCCTTTACTGTCATAGCTTTGATGACACCCTCCTTAGATGTCTTGACACCAATGAAGCATGTACAACCTTACGCAAAGCACATGATGGTATATGCTGGTCTCATTTGAGTGGTCCTACTCTAGCTAAGAAAATAACGAGACTTGGGTACTATTGGCCGACTGTTGAAAAGGATGCAATAGAATATGTCAAGACTTGTCACAAATGTCATATTCAAAGTAATTTGGTCCATGCTCCAGCACAAGAACTTCAGCCGATCACTTGTTCCTGGCCCTTCGCTCAATGGGGACTCGACCTCGTGGGTAAGATTCATCCGACCTCATCCAATGGCCATAAATTCATCATCACCACCACTGAGTATTTTACAAAGTGGATCAAATCCATTCCTCTAACATACATAACGAGCAAGAAAATATCCATGTTCATCCTTAATTACATCATTTTCCGGTATGGCCTTCCACAATCCATCATCACTGACAACGAACATCCATTTAAAAACCAAGATGTTCAAGAGTTATGTGAGCGATTTCATATCCAACATCATTTTTCATCTCCATATTACCCACAAGGAAATGGTCAAGCTGAGGCATCAAATAAAACCATTGTCAAAATCCTCAAAAAGACAGTCAACGACGCTGGCCATGACTAGCATATCCAACTCAACCCTGCTCTGTGGGCTTACCACACAAGCATTCGTAGGCCTACAGGAGCTACTCCATTTGCCCTAGTCTTTGGGGATGAGGCTATCTTTCCCATTGAGGTTGAAATTCATTCTTTATGAGTCTCCCTAAAGGGTCTAACAGATGACGAAGAATATAGACAGTCACGCCTGCACGAGCTAGAAATGTTAGAAGAAAAAAGGAAAAATTCCCTGAATCATGTATAGGTGTATCAAAACCGTCTTTGTCATAGCTACAACAAAAAGGTTATGAATAGGAAATTTGACATTGGTGACTTAGTCCTCATGTAGAACCCTAAAAATTAGGCTGACAGATAAAAGCTAGGAAAGTTTGAACCAAATTGGTTGGGTCCTTATGTTATCATATCCTCTTTTGGTTCTAAAGCATATCAATTGGCTACTCTAGATGGGGAACAACTGACCGAGCCTATTAATATTCTACATCTCCAAAAAAATTATGCATAGCATTAGGAGATTAAGTTAAAACTGTAAAAATGAAAAATAAAATTAAAAAAATGACAAAAATAGTAAAGAAAAATAATTCCTCCAATAGTGAAAACCTAGCAAATAGACACTTTGGATAAGTATGATGGTGAAAACCTGGCAAACAAGTGCCATGCATAATCAATCACTGCTCTGCCATCTACTGTCACTTTGTCTAATATGGCCTAGGATGAAATATGTTTTCCGTCACTACCACATTATTACCCTTCCCTTCATGGTTGATAATGGTTGATATCAAGTCCTCTATACTATCTATCTGGTACTCTAGGCACATCCCTTTAATATCCCTTAAAATTGACTAAGTCTTGGACCTAATTGGGGGAAAAATGTTTATCATGTAATTGCAGTGGATGTCACGCATAATTTCAATGCCACATAATGTCCTGAAGAAAAATACCAAAAAACATCGCAAAATGTCCTAAAGAAAGGGCTAAAAATTGAAAAGTGTCCTGAAGAAATCCAAAGAAATAGAAACATGTCAAAAACACAAAAATATCCAAATCAAGGTCAAAATCCTAAAAAATGGAGTCAAAGTCAGTCATGTTAGTCAGTCCATGTCATTGTCCGAACTATGTTGTCTTTGCGCATTTTCTATGTAGGTAAGACTCATACTTGGGTCCCCGAGACATTAGGTCAGTCCTTGTAGGTTTGCCAAAATAAAATCATGGCACAATCTTTGGTCATCAAGACGAACTCATTGTTCGTGTCAAACTATGAGGTCTCTAAGTGCATGACGTAGGTAAGGCCATCTATCGATGAGCCCCCAAGGCTGCATTAGGTTAGCCCATTAGGGTTCATAACACTACATTGGTACACACATTATAAATCTTCAAGTCAAGACAAATCATTTTCAAAATGAGAAAACTCTTAAAACAAGGTATGGCAATCTGTTATTTAAACGAGTCAATCATATTATCATGATAAAATTGACATATAGTCAACACAAGTCAAACTCAGCCAAACTCCAATCAAGACTTGGTCAAAACAAGTCACATTAACGTAATTAGTCAAACTGTCAGCTCTTGGTTCACTTTTAGATGTGTCCTAAAAGATAAACTCTGTCATTTATGCCTTAGGATGTGTCCTTCCTCAGCATCATCATTGTCTTTAGATATGTCTTTCTGAAGAACAATCTATATCACTTATGCCTTAGGATGAGTCCTTCCTAGGCATCGTCATCTGTCATTTAGAATTTTGAGGGGTCCCTTTGACCTTTAAGGATCAAAATCCTCTCGACATCAACATTATTCAGGATGTGTCCTTCCTGAATTTGACAATCTTTGACATTTCATTATCTTGGCATCGACAAAACATGACACCTAGGTATCTCGACATCATCAAACCTGACATCTTAAACACTCAGAGTCCAGACACACTTGGCAAACACTTGGCACTTATCTTTTGGATTTCATCATGGTACTAGCTTTTCAGTGAGATCCCAACAACAAGATTTAGAGAAGCAGTGATGTATCATGATGTTTGTCTTGACTTTTGACATGCATGATTACTAGTTTCTCAATGATATCCTAATTTAGGGATTTAGAAAAATAGCGACGTATCATGATGACGGCCTTATTTTTTATTTTGACAATCATGTTGCTAGTTTCTCAAGGATGTCCTGGCAATATGATTTAGAGAAGCAACAACGTTTCATGATTTGTCCTACTTGTCTTTTTCTACTTGTGGTTGCACATGACAAAAAGATGGGCAATTGTGCTCTTGGTATGAGTCATAATCATCCTTGTCTATGACTGCTTGTCTTAGGTGATGATATGAACTTGTACACCTTGATTTATGTCATATCATGTTGTTTGTTGGTCATCACAATAATTTTCCCAATGATGATTAAGAGCAATAAATATTAAAGTCCTATGGTAAATTTTTTAAGGATTCAGTCTAGGAACTAACATGCATCTCCTCTGGTCTAGTCATCTTATCTCGTTAGTCTGGTCATCTTCTCTTGTCGGCCTGGTCATCGTCTCTCATCCATCTCATGATGATATCCTTCCTAATTGACCATTGCAGTTGCATCGCGACGCATTGAATGTGTCAAATGTGAAGGTGAATGCGGATTACACGAACGTGTATACATTACAGTGCATTCATTCTTTTCCCTAAAAACATAATTTTGGCATGCAAAACAAAAAAAATTACAAAGAAAGGAGGGGGTATGTACCACTAGCTCCAAGCCCTCTAGCTGCTTGAAAGTCTGTATGAGCTCACCATGATGCTCTGTCACTAGAATCCACAAGGTAAATAGTGAAAGTGAAAGTGAATTGAATTTTACCTCTTTTTCAACCTATTTATAAAGTCAAAATGGCATTTGTCAACTAGGGTACTATTGGATGCTCATTTGACCAACTTTGATTATCCCGTTGGCCGCTTTAAACATGTCAGAATCCAAAACTGACTGCACCATCATTTTTCTAGTCATCAAATTGACTATTCAGGACCCTTTCCAAATTTTCCTGCCGTTGAACCAAAATTTGACTTATTTTCTTTGTCCCAAAGCGACAAGTGACATTATGAAAAAGAGGGGCAAAATGTAGACACTAAAAAAGACCTAGGCCTGTAAGCTCTATTTGTACCACTTTCGTCCTAGTATAATTATGACATTTAATTATGTCCTTGGTCCACATTCGACTATTAATTAAATAATTCATTATTGTTTAATTAATTCATGTCCTTTTATTTTTCATGATTATTAAATAAATAAATTTTATTTATTTATTCAATACGTCTTTAATTATCTAAAGTCTTCCTTTAATTAAATAAATTTCGTAATTTGTTTAATTACCTTAATTCGTTAATTCTTCCTCATTTAAATGAATTATGTCTATTTATTTAAATACCACCCACTTGCACAAATAAATTGATTTATTGATTTACTAAAATCCTTATTTTCTTTCAACATGGCATCTTTCAGGGATATTCTCCACTCAACATTTTTAGAATTTTAAATTCTGACATGTACCCACTCATAATTTTAAATTCTGACGTATTCTCCACTAAACATTTTTAGAATTTTAAATTCTGGCATGTCCTACACTCAGAATTTTAAATTCTGACATGTCCACTCAAAATTTTAAATTCTGACATATTCTCCACTAAATTTTTTTAGAATTTAAAATTCTAACATGTCCTCCACTTTGAATTTTAAATTATGACATGTCCTCATCCTCAGCCACTCACAGGTTGACAAGTGGCCTCATCTCATTGGCCATGTTCTCATCAAAATAGTCTATAAATTGAGGGCCTCATTCTTCATCAAGGAGCACTTTTGGAAGTACGAGAGGCATTATAGTCCAATTTGCATAGGCATAGGCATAGGCATTTCAGATTCAAATCCTTCAAAGCTTGGTGTAGGACTTAGACTTGTGTTTCTAGATTGCTCACACGTCGAATATGAGGGCAACACACTAGCCAGCAAGCTAGAAGGTGTTACAAAAGTGAATCATGGAGGTCTTAACGATTAATAGGTATAATTGTTCTATTGTTTACTTCCATTGTGTTTTGTAATTACTTTGGGTTTCTTAGTCTTTACTAACCTTAATCAAACCTGAAAAATTAACCCTTAGATACATGGCCAACTAGCAGTTGAAACCTTGTTGAAATGTTCTGGTTGTTGTGACCTTGCTTCAATCATGCCAAATGGTCTATCCCTGTGACATGTTGGTCGTTACAATATTTCTATCTCTTACTACCTGAGCAAATATTTGGCTGACAGGCCACTCTTATTGGATATTGGGGAGACTTTGGGTGACAAGCGGTTTCAGGCAGAGACTTGTTCATTCAGTATGTCTCATACCAACAAGGGAAGTCTTGCCAATAAGTATTCATTTGAAGTCATTGGGGTGACTTGAACACTTGGAGTAACGCATGGTAGCTCAGTATGAAGTCTTAATGATGTGAGATGTCTCACCGACAGCTTTATCTTGGAGGCATCAGGGTAACACTAATGGTTCGGTAAGAACTCTTAGCGATGGAAAGAAGTCTTGCTGACTGTTGTTTGGTGCTTGGTATGACTTGAGACTTCAGTGTAATCTCCTGGTGATAGCGGTCTATCTTGCCGACTATTGAACATTTCAGAGTAACTTTTTAACCTCAGTATGATCTCTCAGGGAAAGATGATGTTCTTTCTAATGGGAATTCTATTGTCTATGTGACTTTGGAGCTTCAGTATGATGTTTCACTAATAGCGATAAGTCTTGGCGATAGCAATACAAGTGATGAACTTCAGTATGAGGTCTTTCCGACAAGGTGAAGTCTAAGTGATAGCTTTCTGGACTCGGTATAACATCTTGCTGATAGTATGGAATCTTGGCGATATGGATAGTTAGGTCTTGTGGCTTCGAGGAGACATGGTTAGTGTCTCACCAACATGCGGATACATTGTGAACACCTTTGATCGAGTGAATAATTTTCTACATGGCTTGTGTTTGACCAATCAAAGAAGCTAAATGGGAACCACTAGCAGTTGAACTGGGTCGACCGTTATTGAGAGGAAGATCGAAAAACCATGGGCATCATGGATATACTCAAGAATTGCAGATGTTGATCGGTTTGAATGTTGGATTGTTCAATGGATGTTCGATGAACTATAGATGAATTGTTCAAAGTATATCAATGTGAATTCTATTCTGAGAAGATTGTAACTTAAATGTTTCCAGTAAAAAGTTGATCATAGTGAATGCTGCTGTAAACTGACATCAGAAAGATAAGTCTAATCTTTGTATGTAATCTTCATTACCATAATACAAAGTGACTTCTCTCAAGGTGTGGTGTGTTTTTCTCCCATAAGGGTTTTTCCATGTAAATATGGTGTTCATATGTGTATGTTATATTCTTTTTTTCTATTATCTCTCTCAAGTGCATCTTAATTGGACTGTAATTGTAAAAATTTAAAAGTGTCTTTGCATTCTTCCTTGAGTTTTTGATGTTAGGAGAGTTGTTTCCACATCTTATCTTTCCTTACAGGTGTGTGCTAGCAAGTTGAATGAAAACCCCTCTAAAAGAGAAGGACATGGTCACCCTCTTCATGGAGAACTCTCATCCTGACATGGCTCATAAATTTAGGTTAAATTGTGTCACCACTTTCACAGAGCTTGTGGAAAAGGGATCTATCCTTGAACGTGTCCTTGTTGCAAAAGGGAACATCAAAATACATAAGCATGATAAAGAAAGGTCATTCGGTGAAAAGCCACATTTTTGGAACAAGAACAAGAATGTAGTGAATGATCGTGTCACTGATACTAAACACGTCCAAGTGGCTAATACATCCCAGAGACAACAACCATCTATACCTAACGCCATATATGTACCACAAGGGGAACCTCATCCTCCTCAACAGTAAAATTAAAATAGCCAAGGGAACACTAAACATTAGTATGCTCAATTAGGAGAACCCTCGAGTGTCATCTTCAATAAGTTGTTATAGATCAACTATCTAATCACGTATCTTATCACTAAGCCACTTGACGAATCCAAACCCAAGCTTGCATGGTTTAGGGAAAATGAATATTGTGAGTTCCATAAAATCAAATGACACTCTTTAAATAAGTGTAAAAGTATGAAAAACTATTTCCAAGAGATTATTGATCGAGGAGATATCAAAGTTGACACCAGTCAAGCTTCATCGTCCAATGCTCAATTGCAGATATATCAAAATGCCTTTCCAAACCATAATAAAGGCACAAGCACCTCTAGTAGTAATCCCCAAGACAACAACACAAATAACATAAGCTATAATAATGTACCCCTCAATTATGAGGGTGTTATCCATTACATTGAGTAGGTAGGACCCCATTTATCTATGATACATGTCAAAGCCAAAAACCCTTAGTGTGTTGTTACTACACAACGAGCCCACATCACTATCCCTGCAACCTCCACACCCACCCAATCAAGTCATGTAAGCTCTTAGTACAACATCCTTGATCACTTAGGAAAGACCCCTACTCATATCTCCATTTTGGATAATTTGCTTAAGTCTTCTCCTGTACATCAAGAAATCCTCAACAGAGCCCTACAGGAAACCCATGTGCCTAATGACATCGATCCTACATGATTCCAAACTTTGGTAGGACTCTTGGCTTTATCTTAGTAGCTACACTTCAGCCAAAATGACATGCCAAACATCGATGCCAATCATAATCACCCCTTGCATATCGAAGTTGTGGTTGCCCGTCATAAAATAAAAAGGGTCTTGGTAGATAATGGCTCTGCCCTCAATCTGTGTACTCTAAAATTCATAAAATAGGTGGGGTATACTCAAGTAGATTTAAGTAATCAAATCATCACAATCAAGGCCTATGATAATGCAAAAAGGACTTTGGAGGGAATTATTAGTCTTCCTATCTAGGTGGGACCTGTGGTTCAGTACACTACCTATCATGTCCTTGATCTAGACTTGCCATATAATCTCCTCCTTGGCTGCCCCTAGCTCCATGCTATGCAAGCCATTCCCTCCATGTACCATTAGTGCCTAAAATTCTTGGTCAACGGACAAGAGGTCACCATCTATACTGACTCCCAACCATTTGCATATTGTCATGCTTTAGAAGTGTCATTTCCACATTTACATTATTATCCCAGGGTTGAAATGGGGGAATCTTAGTCATCATCTGCTAATCTACCCTCCATCATGACAACCACTCCATCTTCCACCACTGATCCTACAGTCACAAAAGTTCATATCATTGACAAAGGGTGTGGCGAATATGAAATGCATACTACTCTTAATGTAGCAACCATGCCGCCATCAGCACACGAGTATGGTCAACCTTCACATGCTACTCCAAAGGAAGAAAATACTATCACCTTCAGTGGTAGAAACATCCCTACCACCACTTTTAGGTCCCCTAGTATCAAGATAGATGCACCAAAAGAAGATATAATTCAATGGGTATACCGAGGAGAACCCCAACCAGATCATCCTCTAAAAGAATATTTTCAAGAAGCATATCCTTGGTCAGTTAAGTTTGAAAAAAAGTATAACTACCAAGGTAGGGGCCTAGGTAGAGAAGAACAAGGGCAGTTACAACTTATTGATACATCAAAGCTACCAAAGAACATAGACATCATATATGATAAAAAGATGAAAGGCCCTGCAACATCGTCTAACACCTCCAATAGTGTCATCATGGATGATGGCTCATTGGAAGGCATACCATAGGAGGAATCCATCATGCGTGCATATGATGACATCGATCATACTAACCTATCATCCATGTTTGAATGCCTATCCATCTGTACCATTAGCCTATCCCTTCATCACCCTGAGCTTATTGATTGGGACCTACATGACAACACACTTGTTAATATGTCTATGGATACATATGCCAACCTCATGGGATTGGGGGAGGATGAACACTCCAGTCACAAAAATTAGAATAAGAAAAATAAAAAGTGGTCATCTAGTGAAAACCTCCCTGAGGCACTTCTTGACCTTGAAAAAGTAAAATTAAAGGACGCATCCGATGGCAAAAACCTTGAAGAGGCGCTGGAAGATGGAGATTTTTATCTTCCCCTTGTGGGAACTTAGCTATCTGCTCGATCATCCATTCTAATCGAAGAGACTCAAGAAGTTAATCTAGGTACTGCCAAAAATCCTAAGATCACCTATGTAGCTAAGTCACTCTCAAAGCAAGAGTATCCAGTCATTATGCAGCTGCTCCAAGAGGGAATCATTAACTTTGCTTGGTCATATTCAGACATGCTAGGATTAGACCCTGCCTTAGTGGTTCATCATCTAGATGTTCACCCAGATGCCAAGCCTATCGAATAGATGCTCCACAAGATGCATCCATAGGTAGCATTGTTAGTCAAGAAGGAATTGGAGAAGTTACTAGATGCAGGTTTCATCAAACCAATTGACTACTCTGAGTGGATCTCCAATATAGTACTAGTTTCCAAACAAAATGGAGACATTTGGATCTGCACATACTTCAGGGATCTTAACAAGGCTTGCACAAAAGATGACTTCCCTCTGCCTAACATTGACATGTTGGTTGAACTCACAATAGGACCATAGATGCTATCCCTTATGGATGGCTTCTCTAGTTATAATCAGACTTGAATCACACCTGAGGACAAACATAAGACCACCTTCACAACACCTTGGGGTACTTTATGTTACAATGTTATGCCCTTTGGTCTCAAAAATGTGGGGGAAACATATCAGAGTGCAATGACGGTCATCTTCCATGACCTCATCCATATCATCATGGAGGATTATGTTGACAAATTGTTAGGGAAATCCAGAACATGAGCGGAACATCCTATTATCCTGAAAAAGATCTTTGAATGGTTGGAGCATTACAAGTTACGGCTAAATCCAAAAAAGTGTGTCTTCAGTGTCACGTCAAAAAAGTGTTGGGTTTCATTGTCTCTCGAAGGGGTATTGAGGTTGATCCCACCAAGGTGAAGGCTATCCTTGACACGCCACCCTTGTGCAATCTTAAAAAATTAAGAAGCCTCCAAGAGAATATGCAATCCATTCGTCGGTTCATAGCCTAGCTCATGGATAAGTATCAGCCATTCACTCATCTCTTGAAGAAAGATTCCACCTTCCGATGGAACCAACAGTGTCAAACAAGTTTTGATAAGATCAAAGAATACTTAGCTCATCCTCTGATCTTGATGCCACCTATTCCAGGGAAACCCCTCCTATTGTATATCTCTTCCACTTCAGTCACGTTGGGGGTATTGTTGGCACAACATGATGAATCATCAAAAGAGAGGGTGATCTACTACATCAGTCAGACATTGGTCAACTATGAATTAAACTACTCTCTAATGGAAAAGGCCTTCATCATACTAGTCTTTAACACACAAAAACTTTGAAACTACATGCTCAGCCATCCAGTCAAATTAATAGCTAAAATTGATCCACTCAAGTATTTGTTATCTAGAACCACTCTCATTGGCCCCATGGCCAAGTGGGTCATGCTCCTAAGCGAATTTGGCATAGAGTATGTGAAGCAGAAAGCCATAAAGGGATACGTCATAGCTGATTAGTTGGTCAAGGCACCATTAGTAGATGCTTACCCTCTGGACATTGAATTTCTAGATGAAGAAGTTTACGCAGTTACTGAAGCACCAGCTTGGACATTATATTTTGATGGCTCATACACTCATAATGGATTAGGCGTGGGGATTTTATTAGTTACCCCTCAAGGTGACTACATTCCATAATCATTTAGGATAGCATTCCCATGTACCATCAACATCGTAGAGTACGAAGCGCTCCTCACTGGCCTTCGAATTGAAAAATAGTGGCATATAACTCACTTGAAAGTCTTTGGTGATTCATTATTAGTCATCAAGCAAGTTAATGATGAATTCCTCACAAAGGATGATAAGTTGTTACCCTATCATTGCATAGTGGATGACTTCAAGAAATATTTCACCTTCATAGAATTTGACTAAATTCCCCAAGTACAGAATAAAGCAGTAGATGCAATGGCCACTATCGGTTCCCTAATTGACATGCCTAAAGACCAGATGAAATGTGAGTTCCTTGTTAAACAAATTTTAATCCCAGTGTATGATATTCTTGAGATTGATATGGTGTGTGACATTGTAGGTCCCACCTCCCCCTGGTACTAGGAAATATATACCTATCTCCATGATAATATCCTACCCCCAGACCTCACACGGAACCAACAAAAATTCTTTATTCAACATTCAGCCAGTTACATTATCATCGGTGATACACTTTATCATCGCGGGTATGATGGGATCCTCCTTAGGTGTTTGAATGAGACCAAATCCTGCACGATAGTAATAGAGGTACATAGTGGTGTTTGTGGAGCTCACTCAAATGGTATGGCCCTGGCCAAAAGGATTCTCTGACCTAGATATTATTGGCCTATAGTAGAGCATGATGCTTGTGAATTTGTGAAGAAATTCCTTCCTTGCCAACAACATGTAGATTTGATTCATGCTCCAGCATAAGATATTCAACCCCTCCTAGCTCTATGTCCATTCTCTCAATGGGGTTTTGACTTAATTGGAAATATTTACCCACCATCATCTGACGTCCATACGTTCATAATTACTGCCACTAAGTACTTCACTAAGTGGGTGGAAGCAATGCCACTCTCACAGATCACCGGTATTAAGATCTCAATGTTCATCATTTACCATATTCTCTATAGATATGGTATCCCATCCACCATCCTTTCTAATAATGGAAAACCATTCAAAAACCAAGCCATGAAACACCTCTGCGGCACCTTTCACATCCAACATCATTGGTCAATGCCTTATTACCCCTAGGGTAATGGTCAGGCAAAAGTAACCAACAAGACCCTCATTTGCATCCTCAAAAAGGTTTTCAATAACACTAGTCAAGATTGGCACCTCCATATTCATCCCGCCCTCAGGGTATATCACACCTCCATCCACATCCCTACAAGAGCCACTCCCTATTCTTTAGTCTATGGTGTCGAAGCCATCTTTCAAATTGAAGTTGAGATCCCATCACTGAGAATTTCCTTAAAAGATCTTATTAGCGAGGAGGATGCTCATGTTGCATGGCTTGCACAACTAGAGTTACTTGATGAAAGAAGAATCAAATCTTATGATCACCTGCAAGCATACCAGAACCAAATCAAGAATTACTACAACAAGATGGTTTGTCCTCGACAGTTTTAGGTGGGTGATCTTGTCTTCAAAGAGAATCAATGTACTCAGCAAGACCGAGACAAGGAAGGAAAATTTGAGCCAAACTAGTTGGGGCCTTATATCATAGCCGCCAAATATGGATCCAGGGCATATAGGTTGATTAATCTTGAAGGAGAACCCCTTGAAAAACCCATCAACATCATGCATCTAAAGAAGTTCTATGCCTAAATCCACTTGGTAACCCCACCTATCAAAAAAATTAATTTTTTTTAGAAAAATCCAAAAGTCCAAAAAAATAGTAAAGAGAAATAAGTTCGTCCTATGGTGAAAACCACTTTTTGGTTGCACCTTGGATAAGTATGGATGGTGAAAACCTAGTAACAGGTGTCATCCGTAGAGGGCTTAATCATTATCTACCTGACATCCTAGTTATTTTATGCTTTCATCCCCACTATCGTCCTCACCCATCCCATCCTTGGTTGCTTGGTATATTTTGATTGAGCATTGGATGACCCATCTAGCCTATCCCCCATCCTGAGCTTTTCAGTATCCCACTCTAAGCTTATGGAATTCATCTCCTCATCAGTTGGTTTGTGTCATCACATAGGATCATCCATTGTGCCAGTCTTCATCTAGATCTCATCCTATCACGTCACTAGTCGAACTACATTGCCCCTGCACTGTCACATAGGCAAGGCTGATCATTTGATCTACCCCTGGGGTATTCTAACCATCATGTTTTGGTCATTTATCATTTGTCTTCACCATCCTCTTTCTATTTTATCCATGGTCTTTTCATGAACTACGATGTCTCTATTTTTTCACGTAGGTAAGGCTAATCTCTAATAAACCCCTGAGCCACTAGATCTGTAGGGTATGTCAGTCTGTGTCCTTATCTAGCTCGTTATTCTCAAATAAAATCCTCTATTATTAGAATATTTGGTTAGTGAAAAACATATGGCATCAAACTAGGTCATTCTAGTTTAGTATCCATCATAGGTCTTAACAAGATGCATCCTTCCTAGTAAATCTCATCAATCCCATCCATCCCCTTTGATCCTATGGAAAAGGACATGTTGAAATTAATTTTAATCTTTTGATGATTTGGTTTATGTTTATCATTTGAGATCACTATCAACACATTTCATTGTTTCCTTGATCCATCATATCATTGTGTGCTTTGACTCGTCTACATAGGGGCTTATCTTGGTCTTTTCTTTGTTGTTGCCTTCTTGGTTGTCCCATGTAGTACCCACCAAGATCCCTGAGGTCTTGTGTTATGTTGGGGCATCCTTGTGTGTTTTGGTTGTCCCAATACCTATCCTAACCAAGGTCATCGTGACCTTGGGGTGTCAGGGTATCCTTTCTATTTATTGTGTTTGTTTCATGCATTAGATTCCAACTTGCCTAGGTCTTACATATCAGGGTATTTGGTATCTTATGCTATAGAAAAAATTAGTGCTCTGAAGATGGAAACTCATATAAGGATTTCATTTCATCAACTGTTGCATTGCATTCACCCTATGATTTTGGTTGTGCAAATACTTTATCTTGCTCTCTCCCATTCTTCTTAGCATACTAAATTTTTTTGACAAGTGACAAATTACACCCATTTTTCACAATCACTACATACCCATCTTCCATTATCATGTCAGTTCTTATTGAAACTTATGACCATGTCTTATTTCCTTTCATTATTAATTCACTATAAATTACAATACAATTATCACATATTAGGTTCATTCTATTAACCACACATACATCGCCACCTGCATCACATGTTAGATCCATGCATGCATGGCCACTTGCATCACAAAGTGTCAGACTCATAATACATCACATCCTGCATATATAAAATATTCATACAGAATTCATCATACACATACATACATGTTAATAAATCAACTAAGCATCCATACACATAAGTCATCATAGATATAACATATGCATACATCATATCACCATGTCAATATCTGCATTAATAAAATCATCCATATTCCAAAAATGCATAAACACGATCATCTATCCAATGCATGGACATGGTGTCAATAAGGGCTCTCATAAATCATGACTATCACATGAATACTATCATAATAATGTCATGAATATCATCATTTCTATAACCATCAAAGACAAAAATCATCACATCAAAATAATAGCATAAGGTCCTATAAATGACTATTGTCACTATGGCCTATCCATCCACCTTGCATCTATCAAAAAATCAGTAACCTGTCATATCCTAAATGAGCTACCCACATCTAATCTTTGTGGTGAATCAGGTAATGATCTCCTGCCTGGTGAAGTAACTAGTGAATCATAGTAACCTCGGGTCTGTGTCCCCAACAATTTAGATGGCGCTAACATCTATGGTGTCTGTCGAACATACTGGAACATCCACTGTGCCAAGTCTAGAACTACATGGTAGTACGCATCCATCCAAAATCCTGCCTCCCTCACATTCTCCTCTCACTCATCAACCTGAACCTAAGCGGAATTCTACTCTTGATGATATCTATCCCGATCTCTCTTGATCAATCTCCTCTCCTACTCCTAGGCTTCTTGGGATAGTCATAACTGTTCCATCTCTGCTTGAACGTGATCTCTCATCTCTTCGCCAGCCACTGCCCTAGCCACTGTTGCATCGCTCTCCCCCTATAACCCCTGTGTATTTGTCCCTATCATATCACTGACTTTCACTGATTGCCACTGAGCCACTGCTATGTCTTGCTCTCCCTATAGCACCTGCATCTGTACCTCTGCAACATATCTCTCTCTACGTGGCATGTGCCCTAGCCTCTACTGCATCCCTATCCCTTTGAAGTGCCTACAATCTCAACTCGACAGTATCTCACTCCTGTCATATACTTGACACCTATGACACCATTGCATCCCTCTCTCTCTAAAGAGACTAAACCTTTGACTCTGCCACCAGCCTCTCACTCTCAACCACCTGAGTGCATGCATGTACCACATCCTTGTCTCCCTCTAAGACCTGCACCTATGCCTGTGCCACATCTCTCTCTGACCGCATCATGTGCATCTCTCTCCTCATCTCCTCTCTCCACTACATCAACCCCATGTCCCCAACTGTCTTCTCTAAATAGTCCAATCTGTCTCTGAGCTCAGCTTGCTCCTGGTGCCAATCTGCTCTCTCTCTCCATAATCGCTCTAGCTGTCTCTGCAGACCCTCTATATCTTTGACAATCCCTATCCCAGTCTCTGATGGATCTTTCCCTATCACCCCTCCAATAGCCTATCGTATCACCACCTCTGCCACCAAATAGTCTCACTCCCATCTCGTTTCATCTCCCTCCTCATGCTCCCTAGCCACCTCCACTCACAATCTCTCTATCTATACTCACAGGTCAACTGCCTTATCTTGTGCCTCATATCTCTCTCTCTCATGAATCTCCTCTCCACGTCAGACACCAGCGTGACTAGGACTGCGTAATCTCTCTCACCCTGGGTGAATCATGCCTATAAGTCACTCAGTGCTACCTCTAATTTGATCCACTCTGCCTTTGTTTGTTGAGATTGCTACTCACTGAGGTATGGTCTCTCCAAAGTCTCTTTCAACACCACCGTAGGATCATCTCCTCAGGGAGGTGCTGTTGATAGTGGTTGGAGGTCATACACATCAGTGTCAATGTCCATCTCCCATGGTTCAACCCCTCACTCTTTACTGATTCCTCCATTGCATCTATTAGCTCTCAAAGATGTAGGCAGAAAGCCTCAAGAGGCTGCCAATCTTGTGATACGTTTTAGGGTAATAGACAAGGTCAAGAGAACTCAACCTTCTACTCTTCAGGTGCTACCAAACCTAGGTAGGTGTACCTTTCTGAATAATGCAGAATTAACTTATGATTATCCTTCTAAAATGCTTTGTCCACAATGGCAAATGGCAGTGAACAAATGAAGTCAAACTTGATAGAAATATTTTGATCTAAATCCTAAAATGCTTAATTAACAGATGTAAAGAGGCTAAGTGAATTCAAAATGATGAAATGCAGAGACCAATGCCTTGTTGAGTATGCAGAGTCAAATGAAACAGAAGTGAGCAGCTTATTCTGGTGGAAAATCAAATTGCAGGCATATGATCTGTTCATAACTTGTATAAACAATGCAGGATTATGATTACTAAGCTTTAATTTAAGAATCCAAATGAATCTCCCTGATTACTGTGATCAACGAAAAGGATTTAATCTCTACTTGAGAGAACCAATTTATTAATCACACAAATACATCAAATGTGCATTGACAAACTGAATATAAACTTGTTATGTAAATTTAAACAACCAAAAAGAATCAAATTAGAGAAAGCTTCAGCAATACTTTTCAATAAGTTCAACATATAATTGACACCAGAAATAACGTACCACACCAGCTAAATTTCATTGGAATCACCATTTGAAAACATGCACCTAGTCTCTGATAAGAGAAAAACTATTTTATTGTAGCCATCTGACTACCTACTACTTCTAATCTAAAATATCATCCTCTAATTACAATTGGGGGTGTATATTTATACACAAGCATTAGGAATCATATCGTGTCAAATTCATGTTGGCCCCTATAGAAATTGGGCCCAAATCATGTTGGCCACAACAGTTCCCAAATGTATTCATGTCAGCCATAGCACTTTGAAATTCTATTTTTCACCAGTGAATCAGTCGGCGAGACACAACACATAGTCATGCCGAAGGCAATTCATACATTAATCTCTTCCCCCTGCTCCTTCTGTTTTGCCCTGATAGTCGACCATCGAGAAGACCTCTTATAGATTTTCTTATGTTTCCCCAAGAGCCCTCTTTTTCCTTTTGTATGTCGTAGCTTCCATCCTTCGGCGAGACATCTTGTAGATATCATTTTGTTATACTAAAAGGCCCTATGCATTCTGATTCATTGAGATAAGATCACACTCCTGCCAACAAAGCCCTTCATCACTCCAGCAAGACCGAAGATCACTCATCGAAACCTCATGTCGATATCACTAATTCTTACCGATATGCCTCTCTTTATGTTGTCAGTCGATGAGACAATGGCAAGTCATTATGACTTCATATCAAATGCCCCCAGTCTGGCCGAAAGTCATCTATCATATTCAAGTTGCCAAGACAAAACAAAACTCTCACCAAAAGCCATTTTGAACATAGTCAGCAAGACTCGACGGGCTTGCCAAGACCACATACCAAAATATAAGTCTCACCGAAGCATCCCAAACTTATATTAGATCACCAGCAGAATCCCCTAGTTTGGCCGATAGATATCCACATGCATTAGTCGGTGAAACATGATTTACTTGATGAGACCACATATCGACACAAATAAGTCACACCAAGAAGTGCCCTTTTTTATATTTGTCTTCGCCAATACATTTAGAATTTCTCACCAATTGAGCCTCCATTTGAAAAGTCGGTATGATACATTGGATTTGTCGAGACCATAGGCCAAAAGTTTTAACTCATACTGATATGTTCCTTCACAATGTTTGTCGTTGAGACCAAAGAATTCTCCAGGACACAGTACCGATGCCACAACTCTTTCCGAAGAGAAACCGACATGTGAAGTCGGCAAGACACATTGAACTTGCTATGACATAACTATGAAGATACATGGTCAGGCCAAAACAAGCCAGGCACACACGATTGGCAAGACATGAAATCTTCACTATGACCACTCATTGAAACATATTTCTTTCGCCAATATGAACACCTCTCGTTGCCGAGATGATGAAAATGTTATGCCGATAACTGCAAATGAATGAAATCCACTCGCCATGACATTAAAACATCTTGCCAATAGGCAACACAAACATTTTGCTAGCAGAAGACACAACATGGATCGGGGAGAGCCAAATGAACTCACGCCGATAGGGACCAAAATACAAAAGATGCGTGACTCAATGGATTCAATGGGCAACATGGGAAAAATATGAGCAAAATGATATGAAAATAAACCCCTACGTTTATGAAAAAGATTCCAATGGAAACTTATGGTTATGGAAAACATGTGAAAAAGCTCAGAAATTTATAGTTCCAACAACATCCACATCTATCAGCAAAGGGGCTCCCTCTCTCCCTGTCATCATCTCTTGTGCTCTATTGGCCTTTCCCTCCTCTTGTCTTTGTCACTGATGCTTTCTTGTGGCCATGTCTACCTCTTGTCTCTCTTGTGATCTACTAGTCTCAGCCTCCTCCCCTCTCTCCTGCTGCTGACCTCCTAGGGATTCACATGCCTCCTGGCTCCTCTCTCCCTGCATCTTTGGCCCCCTATCCTGCTGTGCTATAGCCTTGACCTCATCCTCTCCCTTCTCTACTCCATCCCCTAGGAATTGTGTCATCATCTCCTCCCCCTAGCTGCACTCACTGGCTCCTCAGTTGCTCCAACATCCTCCTATCTCCTCCTCCTGGCTGCCCTCACTAGCTCCTCAACTACTTCCACCACCTCCTATCCCTCGCCCACCTTGTCCTCCTCTCGCCTGACCTCCTCTCTGTCACCCTTAGCCATCTCTCATCCTATAACCTGAACCCTAGTGCTCCCTCAATCAACACTACTGGGATAATGTGTGGTGATGGATATCAACTGAACCACTACTGATATCGATCTGTCACCCCTACATCCCTCTACCCCTCCCACCTGTCTGAGTATGGCATAAACTGTAGTGTCTCCAGCTCCTCCCACACTGCATCCAGGCCTAGTGGAGACCCCCATGGATGCTCCCGTGATAGTTTTTGGAATCTTACCCGCGCTGTGGGAATACCCTACCTCACTCCAAACTATCATGTCACCTGATTGGGTCTATGTAGCTCCACTACAAGCGAAACTCTCCCAACAGTATAACAGCGGGTGAAGAAATAACCATTTTGTGCCTCCTCATCACCCCTCCAGCCTTTGAACTGTCGCAACATATAAGGACACCACATTATCATCTCCGCCTGCATATCATCTAATTGTCTCCTCCATATATCTACATCTCTCACATCCCAATACTGTAGTATCACTCCTACCTCTGCTCCTCAACACTAGGGTACAACCTCTTTGTCATTCTGCTCTCCTAATCTGCACACAATTGGTCTGGTCACCCTAATGTGCTCCCATGCCCAAACCTGTAGTAGTGTGACATGGGCCACACTCAGTGCTTTTTGGTAACATACCTGATGCATGTCCTAATACAACTGTGCCATCATGCATTTCCACCACGCAAACTACACCTGTCAGCCCTCGATGATATGTTGAATCACCTCGATGAACCTGAGATGTAGGAATCGACCACTCTGATCTAGCACCAGGATCCTGCTAATTAGTGTCACTAAGTACAAATACAATACCGATACCCTACAGGATAGACACCTATCCACATCTAGCTACCCTTGCTAAATCGGTAGATCATCACTACCAAAAACAACACGCACAGACTCATCCAGTGCCTCGTTTGCTGACTAGCACTCACTAAACACAAGCCCTGCCATAGGGAGCCTCAGAATCTACCAAAAATCCTCCAAGGTCACCATCATCTCCCTAATTGGTAGATGGAACGTCGATGTCGTTGAGTCCCAGAGCTCTATCAGGGCTGTCAGCATGGCCCTGTGGGCTTTAATCATCGGATATGTCAGCATATGAAGTAATCCTACCTCTATCAGTCTCTGGTGCTCTGTGCCTATCATCCGTGCCATGCATTTTGTCAACACCTTGGACCATCTCTCTTGCGTCCGCAAACTCTTGACCTTCTGCATCCATCACAACGACACCTTGTCAATTTCTTCTAGTGTCGTCTTGTCCCCTTTTCTCTCCCTAGGATTTCCCTTAACCATCCCACCCTTGGGCCCTTAACCATCCCTTACCCCTGCTTGTAGCTTATTTTCATTGTCCTGGCTTCATCTTGGCCCTTGGGCGGACCTGCCCCAAGCTCATGGGTGAGCCCACCCGAGCTTGAGCGAGTCTGCTCTAGCCCGTGGGTGAGCCCGCCCAAGCCCAGGCTGACCCGCTCGCCCTAGCTAGGCAGACCCGCCCAGGCCCGACTGATGCCCACTCCCCAGCCTAGCATAACCCTATCCCTCCCCTCCCCCAAAACTTTTTCTTCAAAAAAATTCCCACTAACCCATTTTCCTCCCAAACAACCCCACAAAACCTGTATTTTTGTTTTTGCAAAAAAATAGAAAAATTGACTAAAATCACAAAGTGGGATTTCAGACTCACCTGACATGGCACGACACACTCGCTAAAGAATCACTATCTCTCATCCCCCTAATGAATGATGTCTGAATCATACTCTACATTTTTCTCTCTTCTCTTCTTCCTCTTCTCCTCACTTTACAATTGTCCAAATGAGGAGAGGTAACTCCCTCAATTCCCTTTTCTAACTTTTTCTCCCCTTTTTCACTTTTTAAAATGAAAAGAATTTTTTCCTTTTATTTAACCTTTTTTAGCCTTAGCTAATTCCCTTCCCCCTTATCTTCTCGGGGCTGCCATTTCCACACAGTAAACTCGTTTTCCTCCATTTAAGTGCCAATCTTATCGATTTTCCATGCTCTTTCCATCAACATATACCACTTCATACTTTTGAGAAGTTTCCTTGAGCCCCCTTTTCCATCCCCGTCCTCTCCTCAAGGGGGCATACCCTACCATTCTCTCCCAATCTTCTGTCATAAGTCTTCCCTTGTGAGACTGGGGCATCCCCTTTAATTATCCTTTATTTGGGTAGCTCATAATCTCTCTCATGCTAGGGCATCTCTTTTTCAGTTGCTTCTTCTATAGAGTCATCTATGTTTTATTTTTCTTTGAAACCCTATTATCCTAATAATGTTTCGAAGAGGGGAAAAATGTAGACATCCAAATTTGACAACTTCCATATGGTCAAATTCATCTCCTTAATCATCTATTTGCTCATTTAATTCATCCTCTTTGTCGGTATTAATTAAATCACTCATTTAATTAATATTTCATGTCTTCCATAAGGTTTCCCAAAGTATTTAATTAATAAATACTTTTCTCCTCTTTCCTCTCTAAATTAAATAAATGTATCACTTTACTTAATTTAGTCATATTATCTTTTAGAATTTAAAATTTATTTTTAATAAATTCTTTATTTTCTCTCATTGTCACATCCTCCAACTTTTGCAAGCTAGCCTATAATCCCTCTTAGCAATATAACCCTCTTTCTTAGTCATAATTAATTTATAATTAAGATGTACACACTCCTAATCATCATTAGGGTTCCATCCTCCATAATTTCCTACTTGCCTCTAATGTGTCATTAATTAGTCTAATCAAGTACTTGCACAACCTTAATCACCTAATTAGGTCATCTCTAATCCCCATATCATTTATGGAATGTGTCCTTAGTCAATTTCATTAAAATCTCTCTTTTTGAACAAGACACTCCATTCCCTATGTGAATTTTTAATTCACATTTAATCACCCAATGCATTTAAAGAAATTTTAAATTTCTTCTCTCATCCCCATGAGAATATTTGAGAAATTTTTAATTTCCCACATGTCATCTCACCCACATGGGGACAAGTACCTCCTTTATGAGGAGATCTTGTCCCAATCCCAAAGCACTATCTACCACCTCCATGTCATGTACTATCCTTCCACCTCATGTACACATCACCCTTTTTAAGCCATATCACATGCCACATGTCAAGATGTGAGGGCTTGTGAGTTTTCAACTCACCGTAGCCCTACATCTTGATCTTGGTGGCTCAATCTTGATTGTCCATTTCCCTAGAGAATTCCAAAATCTCTATAAATACCCCCTCTTTTCTCTCATTTTGGGGGAGATCATTCATAGTAGCAAAACTCTTGCAAAAAAATTTCTCAATCCATACTTAGCCATTTTTCATGCTTGCATCGACTTTCATCCATTTTCCATCCATCCTATAGCTTGAATCTTGCCATCCAAGGAGCATACAACACCAAAGATCAAAGGGCCAACCAGAGGATCGATTTGACACAAGGTAAAAAGTTCTATTTTATTTTGTATTGAATCCAACTAGGCTAATCTTGAGGTGTAGAGTGTTTTTAGTGTTATTTTTTTTGTCTTGTTTATTGTTTGTTTTCTAGCACTTAAATTTTCCTTATCACATTTCTGACACGCCCGGTGGAACTCACAAATGGGTCTCTTACTTTCACATTTTTTTGTTTTTTGACTTTCTTGCAGGTACAAGTTACAAAGGGGCAGACCCAACCTACAAAGGGGTAGACTTGACCTACAAAGGGGTAGATTTGACCTTCCTGGGGTAGACCTAACCTACAGGGATGGACCTGACCTGATAGACAGACATACTCGCTCTCCACAGACGGACCTAACCTTTCCCAGGGGCAGACCCACCCTCCATAGACCTCAGAAGTTATATCTGGAAAAAATTTCACAGAGGGGTAGACTTGACCTGATAGATAGCCAGATTTTCCCTCATAGACAACTGGATTTTCCCTGATAGACAGCTAGATTTTCCCTGAAAGACAGTCGAATTTTCCCTAGACAATATTTTTCAAAAGGTAAAATTTTAATTTTTAGCAATATTTTTGGCTATTTAAGGGTTTTTAAATCCTAATTTAGGAACATAGTTTAACTAGGAGGTCTCAATCAACCTTGTTTGCCATATTTTTAAGTGAGCTATTTGATGTATCCAGTCACCTTGTGCCATTCGGCGATCCTGGGTGATGAGAAATCGTAGCTTACCACGTCCTTTGAGTCCACCCCCTTTTATTTTTCTTAGTGGGACCTGCTTGGGGATTTCATCACTCCAAGAGACGATTCTAACCACTTGTACTGATAGGGTATATAAAGGAGGGAGAGTGAAATTTGTACCTCAATCCAACCAAATTGTAATTGGTGAAGCATCGGGATGATGTGAAGAGTTGGTCTGAGCATTTAAGGTTTTCGACTCATGCTTGTAATGGGTTGGTGTTTATGATTTGGGCCTCACGTACCAAGTATATATCGAGGACTCCCTAGTAACCATGTTCATTCTAGATTAGAAGACTTTATCAACCATACCCTTTCTACAAGACTTAGGCTTGTGTTGTCTAAATTGTCTTCTTTATGTGAAACCAATGATTGTTTGATTTATTTCACTTAGTCATATCCTTTTGATTGATGATTGTTATGTTTTGAGTCATTTGTCTTAGTATTTTTGTCAAAATTCAAGTCAAACCTGACAGACAACCAAATTTACCCTCACAGGCAGCCAAATTTTCCCTGACAAACAGCCGGACATGACATTTGCACAGCTAGATTTTCCCTCCTATGTAAAAAAAATTTCTCCTTGGGCAGACCTGACCCATCCAAGGGCGAACCTAACCTATAAACTAGTCCTTTAGAGCCTGTTCTAAAAAAAATTTGACCAACTTTTGCTTTGTGGGCAGACCTGACCTATCTAGTAGCGGATCTGACCTGTTGACCCACCCCTTTCAGTCTTGTTTCAACAAAATTTGACCTATTTTTTCTCTTTGCGCAGACCTGACCTATCTAGGGGTAGACCTGACCTATTGACCCACTCCTTTCAAGCCTGTTTAACAAAATTTGACCAATTTTTTCTCCTTGGGTAGACCTGACCTGTTGACCCACCCCTTTCAGGCCTGTCTTGACCAAATTTGACCAATTTTTTCTCCTTGGGCAGACTTGACCTATCTAGGGGAAGACCTAACTTGTTGACCCACCCCATTCAGGCCTGTTTTGACCAAATTTGACCAATTTTTGCTCCTTGGGTGGATTTGACCTATTGACCCTCCCCTTTCAAGCCTGTTTTGACCAAATTTTACTAATTTTTGCTCCTTGGGTGGACCTAACTCATCTATGGGAAGACCTGACTTGTTGACACACCTATTTTAGGCATGTTTTGACCAAATTTGACCATCTTTCATTCCTTGGGTGGACCTGCCTTTCATAGGGGTGAACTTGACCCTTGACCAATCAACTTTTATATCTGATTCGCGATTTGGGACCCTCGCTTCACCGTATCGATCGCTCGTCTCCTCATTTCAAACTTCCGTATGACCATTTCAGAAATCCATTCACCATCCTAAACGTTCATCCACTCAGCTCGTGCACCCTTTCACCCATTCAGAGTCCTCGTTTACCCATTTCGAACCCACGTTCTAATAATCGTTTCCAAGTTTTGGACCATCAGTATCCCATTGAAACCTCATTAGAGCGGTTATCCAAATTGACCTAGGTGTTCATCTCTAATCATCATCCATCAAAACCAAGTTTAGATCATCATTTTTCCTAAGTCGGTCGTCCTTGTCAGCCCAATCAATCCACTTCTATCTCAAGTTGGATTTAGTGTCGCTATCATACACCCCCCTTTTAATCGATTAATCAACACCTAGCGTTACCAAGGATCACTTTTGAACTTGGTTTTAGATTTTGATCACTATCATTCATCCTAATCAATCATCAATCCAAATCAAATCGTTATATCATCTAATTTAGATCGACTCATCTACCAATCAACCCAATCCACATCCTTGTCGGCTAATCAATCATCAAATCAAATCAATCCTATCGAGCCACATCCTCGTCGGCTAATCAATCATCAAATCAAATCGATCCTTTCATTTCCAAGGTCATTCTAGCATCCTAGTCCATCATATCATCTTGCATGCCCGTTTAGACCTGATCACAAACAAGCAAAATGGCTAAACAACAATCCCAACCAAACATCCCTCAAGACCCAGACAATGTATCTAATGCCTCACAAGACCCCAATAACATTGCAAACATCCCTTAGGATCCACACAATGGTACATCAACACAATCCAATATCGATGGTCAGAACACATCACCCCTTGGGATGAAAACATGGCCATTCAACCCGAAATTACATTTGAGGAACACTTTAGTAACCCGATCAATGTGCAAATGACAGATCACCTTCTTGAAAAACATGGCAAAGAAATCTTGGCTCACTTAATTGAATGCGTTCTTATTTAACTTCATTAAAAGCTAAGTTCTCTTTTTGAACAAGGCACTCCATTCCCCATGTGAATTTTTAATTCACATTTAATCACCCAATGCATTTAAAGGAATTTTAAATTCCTTCTCTCATCCCCATGAGAATATTTGAGAAATTTTTAATTCCCCACATGTCCTCTCACCCACATGGGGAGAAGTACCTTCTTTATGAGGAGATCTTTCCCCAATCCCAAGGTACTATGTACCACCTCCATGTCATGTACTATCCTTCCACCTCATGTACACATCACCCTTTTTAAGCCATATCACATGTCACATGTCAAAAAGTGAGGACTTGTGAGTTTTCAACTCACCGTAGCCCTACATCTTGATCTTGGTTGGTCAATCTTAACCATCTATTTCCCTAAAGAATTTCAAAATCTCTAGAAATACCCCCTCTTTTCTCTCATTTTGGGGGAGATCATTCATAGTAGCCAAACTCTTGCAAAAAGAATTATAAATCCATACTTAGCCATTTTTAATACTTGCATCAACTTTCATCAATTTTCTATTCATCCTATAGCTTGCTTCTTGCCATCCAAGGAGCATACAACACCAAAGATCGAAGGGCCAACCAAAGGATCGATTCAACACAAGGTAAAAAGTTCTATTTTATTTTGTATTGAATCCAACTAGGCTAATCCTTAGGTGTAGATTATTTTTAGTGTTATTTATTTTGTCTTGTTATTTGTTCATTTTCTAGCACTTAAATTCATCCTATCACAGTACTTAACTTCCACCTAATTCACTTCTCTGTCAAAAGACTCCAAGAATGAGCTAGTGCTAATGATTTTTTCCATACAACTCACCAACAAATCATAATCTGAGTTACCCTATTTTTGAGGGTTTTGTAGTCCAAACATGATATAAAGGGGCTCTTACACTTTTTGTGATTACTGTAGCTTGTCTAAGAGGCCCCATGGATACTATTGTAATTGTAGGATAAATTAATAGGGTGTAGGATGAGAAATAAAGAAGGTATAGCTATTGTCCTCAATAGTTTTGTGAAGGAAATCATGTGAAATGAGATGTTCAAGCCTAGTTTTCAACAAAATATGTATGGGAGATCTAATTTTATGAATTTTTATCCATGTGCAGACCTAATGGGTTGTTTCTAAACATTGAATATAAATGATATACACACACATATGTATGTATGTATTTATGTATGTATATGCATTTTTAAATGTAAATGTAAATGCAATTACTAGATGCTCTCCTAGAACAATAAATGCAACATATCATTAAATAAATCTATATCTATGTATATAAATGTGTATTTCTAAATGCAAGTGTAAATGCAAAAAGCATATGGTTTTGTAGTGTTATAGATACAACATATCCATAAATTAATGTAATTGAAATTCTAAAGTCGTCAACACATATAATATGAAATCGATCAAACTATTAAACTACATGAGAAATAAATGAAAACAATATATACATATGTATGTGTATTTGTAAATGTAAGTGTAAAATAAATAAAAATAATGAAAATTATAAAAGAATACAAGGAAAGTGTTGTGCAGTTTTGCACACACGCCCCACTTGGAGTGGGGACCCTCTTTTCGGGATGTCTTTTGGACCTTTGGTTTTATTGGATTTGTCTTTTCGAGGTCTTGAGATGTTGGCAATGTTGGCTTTGGTCTTGCCTTATGGATTGAATTGGTTAAAGTTAAGTTTCGGTAAAAATTTGGGTTTTGACCTGAATCCGGGATTTTCCAGCTCTGGCGGATTTTCCTGGGCTCTAGTTCATTGTCTGTTCATTGCTGAATTTTCTGAATCCGGGTTTCTGCTTGACTCCGGGATTTTTCGGTTCCAGCGGATTTTCCCGGACTGTGCCAAAATCCCAAACTTCGTTTAAAATCCCAGTTTCTGCCATATCCACGAAATTCGTGTTCATCCGGATTTTTTGCGTATCTTAGGATTTTCTGAAATTCAGTCCAGGGCTCAGATTTCTGGATTTTTGCATACATGTCTTTTTGCTCATTAATGCTCAAAGTACCTTTGCTCAGACGTGTATTTGGGTGGATTTAAAATCTTTTAAGCATCATTTTGACTTCATTATTCACTTGTCTTCTGCCTTGGCATCTGAGTGCATTCCCTGTTTGAGCTTCGATCATTGGTTTTGAGCCGTTTGCGTGAGGTGTTTGGAGCGCGGATTAAGGTTTTCATTGCTAGGGTGTATGCGCTTTGTATTCACTTCTTCGAGTTTGATTTTTGTTTGGGTTAATCCATGGTAAGTTGTTAATGGCCCTTCTATTTGTTTACGCGATGATTGAGTTTTTCTGAGTTGATTGATGGTCATTTTGGGTCGGCTTATGCTTGGTCACAATTTTGTTTTTATCGAATTAGGGTTTGACCCATTTTTTTCTTGAATCTCTGTCACCCGCACTATGCACTACTTGGTTTACCTAATAAATGTCGAATGGGTCAATGTTGATGGGTGTTCGGGGTAGGATCTTACTCTAGATGCATGATTCATCATATCTGGCAAGATTGGGTTTTTGGGTGTTTTGCTCAAAACTGTTAAGAATGGTTAAACTGTCATGATTTTTATATCTTGCGCCAAGATTAAACTAGTCCCTTGCCGTGTGAAGATTCGAATGCTTTAGATTCATCTTTACGGGTAGTATTCCAAACCCTGAATTAACCCTAGTTTTCATGGCGGGAGGTTTGTTCGTCAAAATTAGGGCATCATCATTTCGCCATGAAGATTAGACATTTTAGGTCTTTTGAAATTTAAGTTCGAGCACATTCTGAATCTTGTTGGTTGGCATCAATTTTGAAGTCATTTGAATCCCAATTAGCAAGGTTTTACATGATCATTCCATCGTTGGTTCGTGTGTTGTCGTTCGTCGGGTCCCCGAGGTGTCCGCGGAATTTCTGCGCACCTGGATTTTCCCGATTTCAGCCAATTCCACGGCGTATAAAAAATTCCAGAGTATCTGAACTCTCCGCGAAAATTCGTCTTGTCCAGACTTTTTCGGTTTTCTTGTCTGGTTTCATTTCTTTCGATTTCCCGAAGATAGGATTAATGGAGTAAATGCTAAATGTTGATTTCTTGTTGCTAATGAATGAATTTCATTATTATCTCATAATATTTTGTCCATACTAATGATTTATTTTGCAAACAACGTTTTGGTAGCAAGAATCTGTCTGGGTCAGATTTCTCCGAATTCTACCCTGACCAGATTTTCTTGGCTTACCTTGTTTTCTCGGAGTGCTTTATTTTTTTGGATTTTCAAAGATTGGCAATTTGTGATAGTTCTTAATTGCCTTATATGATTTTATGCTAATCCTTTGATCGGAATATGTATGATAATTGGATACTCATGACGATATTTTGTGAATGTAGGCTGAGTCAAGCAAGGCCACTGCAGGGAAATCTAAAGGTGACACAGAGGGGTCCTCAATTTCAGAGGCAGAAAGATTAAGGTTGGACACTAAGAGTAAACCCCCTGAAAGCAAGATATCTTTGGTATGGTCTGAGGTTTCAGAAACCAATGTTGTAGCATGGAGATATGAAGGGTTTAAAGAGAGAATAGCTCAGAAGGATATGTTGGTCTTGAGATAGGGAATGATGAAGTCCTGATTGGTTCATGTGGCAGGGTTCCCACCGATAATCCAATGCTATGAATTAATCCTAGAGTGTGCCCGGCAGTATGACTTCGACACACAAAGAGTTGTCAGCACTGAAGGAAGAGTCTTGGTGAACTTTAGCCCTGTTTTTATTGCCCAGGCCTTTGACATGCCATATTTTCCTTCTGTGTGCGTTCTAAACATGGACTTGGCCAGAACATCTTATGAGAATGAGCCAACCAAAGCTCAGCAAATGATTAATGCTTGGTTGGAAAAGCCAAAGTCACACTACTCTAAATTGCCCAAGCAATTGCACAAGATTAAATTCAGATCGAATATTTATGATGCTATCACATTTTTTAGCAGAGTGGTAGGTTTGAAGACCGTTGGGGTGTTAGAGAGTTGGATGGTTCATGTGATAAACAAGATTGAACAAGGAACCAACTACCATTGGGCAGGACTTATTAGCACTATAATTGATAAACAGTTGAGAGATGTCCTAGAGACCAAGAGGTTCACCATGTCTTCATATGTGATGTATGTGTTGGCTAGATTCTACCCATACAGAGGTTTGAATCCATAGGGGACATTTGGACAGGACATAGTCTATGAGATATACCCGAAATTGCACCTCGGACATAGGGATTATAGAAGGGCCAATGATGCATTCACGATGCACATCACTCGGTTGCTTCAAAATGTCGAACATTTGAGATTGTCAGATGGAGCAAAGGAGTTGATAAAGAAATACGGAGCCTGGTTCATTCAATTTCCTACCTTCTCTTACATCATAATTGATGGATGTCCGGCTGCTCCATACAGGTTACCTAGGTACCCTACTGATCATATTGTGTTATTGGAAGTTGTTAGATAGGTATGTGAATTTGATGCATTTTTCAAAAAGGAGAAGCATAAAATAGGTTTTGGTGGGGATTTCCCTCTTGGAATTGGCGTAGCAGAGGTGTGCCCTTCCATTCAATCAGCACACGCAGCGGGGGATGAATTGGCAGCGCATGGTTTTTTCTTCCACTCCAAAAGGACAAATTTTGATATCACCGGGGAAGCACAGAAGAAGGCCACCAAAGAGTACCATCATAAGGATGACCTAGAGGATTATTGGGCCAATATCAAAGATGATTTTGAGGCAAGGAAGAAAAGGTACTCTAGGCTTCCTGTAGATGTGATTAGGAAATACAATGTCAAGCTAATCCCTGACCAACTACAGGAAGATGGAAACCTGGTGCAAGATCATGCCTATGAATCTGTTAAGGATAGATCAATTGGGGAGATAAGTTGGAATGATGATGAGGTCACAGAGTTGGAAGACCTAATGGCCCCTGTCATGAAATTTACTACTTCATGGCTAAAACATAAGGTTTGGGAGCTAGAGAGTGAGAAGGTACCTTGTACCTTTAATTTGATGGGAAACCTTAATCCTATGTCTACTTCAGAGGAATCCAGGGAAGATGACCCTATAGGGAAGACTAAAAATAGCTCACCCTTCAAAATAAAAATTAGAGGCCCTAAAGAAAGTGAGCCCAAACCAAAAAGGAAAGCCAAAAGGAAAGAAAAGAAGTAGAGCTTTGAAGATAGGCAGGTCCTCTGATGAGGAAGAGTTTGAACAAGTAGAAGAGGATGCTCCTCCATCACCAAAGAAGACAAGAACAACTAGGGTTTCAAAAAGAAAGGGGCAAAATACCTCAAAATATGAGCCTCTAATTGTTGAGGTGGAGAGTTCAGGAGAGAAGACTAAAGTTTATATGAGGAGATCAAGGACTCCTTCTCCTAAGGAGGTTTTGCAAAAGATGGACCCTTCCCCAAAGACACCAGTTGTGGATCCATCTAAGGCTGCTTCTCCTCCACCAAGCGTGCCCGAGCAAGAGATTCTTGAGGAACATGAGACTAGTGGAGAAGCATAGCCATTCAAGGAAGGAGAACTCTTTGGTGCGGCTGCTGAGCTTGAAGTTGAAGAAAAAGAAAAACATCCTTCTCCATTGGTACAATATGAAGATTCTCCGACAAGCAACAGAGGAAGAGAATCACCTGAGAAGGAGAATATCTTGATTAGAACCCCATCGCTGGTGCAGGAAGAAGAGATTGAGAAGGGTGATCAAGGTGAGCAGCACCCTGAAAAAGAAAAGGATAAAACAACAAAATGGTATGAAGAGGAAAAAACAGATGAAATTTGGGTGGTACCTACTGTCCTAGATTGGCTTGAAAAGGAAATCACAAGGAAGAAACAAGTCGTTGTTGAGGACACTCCTTTGGACTGGGATGAGATGCTATCTAAGATCAGTAAAGGTAAGAAGAAGAAGGCGGCTAAAGTAATTTCAAAGATAGAAAGGGATGAAGTAAACAACAGGGTTATCCACATTGCCACCCCTGCTACAGACAAGACTAAAGAAGATGTCACTGGTGAGGATTATAATGTGCAGACTTTTAACCTTGGACTGGCATCTATGGAGCAAGATATTGAAGAGTATGAAGGGTCCAGTGCTGTAATAATTAGCAGATTAAGGAAAGAAACTCGGACCAAGCATGAGCTGAAAAAGGAAAATGAGAGGCTTAGGAAATGCTTGGAGGATGTAATGAAACCTCTGCAATCTCTTCACCCATCTTCCTCTGCCACTCCTGGTTTCTTGCCCAAGGAAACTATTTCCGATATTGAAAGGATGAAGGCCTCTGCTCAAACTGCAACAAATTGGTTGAAGGATGTGCAGGTAAGAGGAGATAATGCAATCAAGGAAATCCTTTCAGTTGGAAAGGATGCAGTCAGAGCTAAGGAATTGTTGGAATATGTGCTATCCTAGGATAAAGAGGACATCGACCTTCTACTGCAAAAATCCAAAGTCATTATGGAATATGGTAAAGATTAATTGGCTGCGGATGGGATTCTTCCTTCCTCTAGACTAAATGAGCCTTGGGAATGGTTTGAGGCTTTGCAGATTCGACAGAAGGCCATGAGGAAGATTCAGAAATGAAAGAAGCTGAAAGATGGTGACCTTACTGGAGTGTATGAGGGATGCATTGCATTTTTTTAAATCATGATTGGCAGGAGAAAGATTGCTCCTAAGTACCTGAGCCTGGAACAACTAAGGGAATGGTGGCATGATGTTTATGCCCCAGATTCTGAGAATGTCATAACAGGACACCAGCTGGATGATGCAACAACTTATTTAGTAGTGATGGATAAGTATCAAGCCCACAAAGATGATTAGAATAAGACTGTTAAACAGTCAAAGGAGGAGATTGGCTCCATTGAATGCTGGCTTAAGATCTTGCCTTTGCCACCTGTTGTTGAGTTGGACAAATTATTTTTGAGAGTCCAGGACCAAAACAAGGATAAGGGAGGCAGTAGTTAATGCCTATTTTGAGATTTGTGCTTCCCTATTATTATAGGGCATGTATTGATTCAGACTACATTGGGGAATGTGTCTAGGCTAACCTTGATGATATATCAGCATTTAATGTGTGCCTTATTTTGAATTCGTAAGGTCGACTTGTTTTGGCGGTTGTTTTTATTTTGTAAATGTTTGGCTAGGCCGACTTGTCTTGAGAATTTGCTATAAAGGGAATTCTTGCCTCATTGTAAGACATTAGAGATTAGAGATAATAGAGTCAAGTTAGAGAAAAGGACTTAGAGCATTTTGTGAATTTCTTGAAGCAAGCATTGTAAAAAAGACAGTGGAATTGTTGCAGTATTTTGATGATCTAATACAATTGAAGACATTGTGGTTTTTTCCTGGTGAAATCTCTTGTGTTGGTTTATCTTGCATGGTTCTTGTTTTTCTATCTTTCAAATTGCTTGAAGGTTTAGGGTTGAGTGTTCAGAATTAAATTAGTTTTAGTTTGGTGAATGATGTTTATGATTTCATATTTGGAATGTTTGTAGCAATCTCTGGTCTATACTCCCAGTAGCTATCTGATTATAGTAGGCTGGTAAAGTCAACTTGGACCATATATTCATGTGTGCTTAGTTCGATTGTGGATGAATATCTATGATTTGAAAATCTATACACCTTAGAATATCGCACCATTCTTGTGACATTGCATTGTGGGTTAAGCAAGAATTGGTTATTTGGGATTGGTCCATTCTAGATATCAGTCATTTGCATTCATTCATTCTAGGAATAGTTTAGATCTTATCATATCCTTGCACCCTTATCTTTTGCTATTTCTTTATCATCTGGTTAGATTTAGGATTTGAGATCATCATATTGCAAAATCAAATAAGTGGGAAGATACTGTTTTCTTGTAGTAAGGTCCCTTTGTGATTACTAGCATTTTCACAAATTATCTGAGTTGTTTATGCATTGTCATGACCTGACACCCGAGAAACCTTGGGGTGATTTTCAGTAATTTATTGTTGAAAATAACCTTTCAAGAGAGATAGAATATTGCATTATGTCTGAGTTGTTGCTATGCAGAAAACACCATCAACAGAAAGGTCTCTTGCCTTCTTGGTAGTGATAACCTCCTCCACACACAACCCTTAAAAATTATGAGTAGAGGAATATAATATTTGAAGAACTCAAAGTTGATTCTCTCCAACCTAATGCAATTAGTCATTTTATTCTTACAAACATTTATAGTGATTACTAGAGGCACATAGACCAATACTTTATTATAGAAGAAATTGATCATACTTTTACAATGATGGCATTATGAGAAAACCTTAGGTTAAATGAATAATTCCTAAGTTATATAAATCATGTCCAACTGTATAAGAGAAGACCATTGCTATGTGCACTTGGATACCATGGAGAAAGGCTCTTTGGGCTCATTCATCAATCATCCTACCTTAAAACATACCAAAAGTCTCCTAGCAATTAGACATAGGAAGATTTAAGATGACTTAAAAAAAAATTATTGCAAAATCATAAACTTATGATGACTTAACTAGGCCTAGTACACACTCCCTCCCTGTTAACCACTTAGACATATGAAAATTAAAGGTAAATTTGATGCCATTTTTAGTCATGTAGGTGTCCAATAAACCACTTGGTGGTGTTTCCCTTAAAGTTTATTTACTTGAATGAAGAAAAAAAGTCCTTTGATTACAATTAGAGAATACATTTGAGACCTTGGTGGTGTAACTAGTGGAACATAGTCACGTTTAACACTTGTGACAAATTTTGGGAGTTAAAATGTTAAGTAGATTTGATTTGTGATGGACACATTTGGACGGTAATAACAATAACTTGCAATCTATCAAGACTTGACGTATCTAGGGGCAGACCTTACTTGTTGACCCACCCCTTTCAGGCCTATTTTGACAAAATTTGACCAATTTTTTTCTCCTTGGGTGGACCTGACCTATTGACCCTCCCCTTTTAGGCTTGTTTTGACCAAATTTGACCAATTTTTGCTCTTTGGGCAGACCTAACTCATCTATGGGCAGACCTGACTTGTTGACCCACCTATTTTATGCATGTTTTCACCAAATTTGACCATCTTTCATTCCTTGGGATGACCTGGCCTTCATAGGAGTGAACTTGACCCTTGACCAATCAACTTTTATATCTGGTTCGCCATTCAAGACCCTCACTTCACCGTCTTGATCACTCACATCCTCATTTCAAACATCCATACACCCATTTCAGAAATCCATCCACCATCCTAAATGTTCATCCACTCAGCTCGTGCATCCTTTCACCCATTCAGATTCCTCATTTACCCATTTCGAACCCATGTTCTAATAATCGTTTCCAAGTTTCGGACCATCAGTATCCCATTGAAACCTCATTAGAGCAGTTATCCAAATTGACCTAGGTGTTCATCTCTAATCGTCATCCATCAAAACCAAGCTTAGATCATCATCTAACCTAAGTCGGTCATCCTTGTCAGCCCAATCAATCCACTTCTATCTAAAGTTAGATTCAGTGTTGATATCATACACCCCCCTTTAATTGATTAATCAACACCTAGCGTTACCAAGGATCACTCCTGAACTTGGCTTTAGATTTCGATCACTATCATTCATCCTAATCAATCATCAATCCAAATCGAATCGTTATATCATCTAATTTAGATCGAATCATCTACCAATCAACCCAATCCACTTTGGTCAAATTGAATCAATCCTATCAAGCCACATCCTCGTCGGTTAATCAATCATCAAATCAAATCAATCCTATCGAGCCACATCCTCGTCGGCTAATCAATCATCAAATCAAATTGATCCTTTCATCACCAAGGTCATTCTAGCATCCTAGTCCATCATATCATCTTGCATGCATGTTCAGAACCGATCACAAACAAGCAAAATGGCCAAACAACAATCCCAACCAAACATCCCTCAAGACCTGAACAATGTAGCTAATGCCTCACAAGACCCCAATAATATTGTGAACATCCCTTAGGATCCACACAATGGTACATCATCACAATCCAATATCGATGGTTAGAACACATCACCCTTCGGGATGAAAACATGGTCATTCAACCCGAAATTAGATTTGAGGAACACTTTAGTAACCCCGTCAATGTGCAAATGACATATCACCTTCTTGAAAAATATAGTGAAGAAATATTGGCTCAGTTAATTGAATGTGTCCTTAGCTAACTTCATTAAAAGCTAAGTCATCTTTTCGAACAAGGCACTCCATTCCCTATGTGAATTTTTAATTCACATTTAATCACCCAATGCATTTAAAGGAATTTTAAATTCCTTCTCTCATCCCCATGAGTATATTTGAGGAATTTCTAATTCCCCACATGTCCTCTCACCCACATCGGGACAAGTACCTCCTTTATGAGAAAATTTTTCCCCAATGCCAAGGTACTATGTACAACCTCCATGTCATGTACTATCCTTCCACCTCATGTACACATCACCCTTTTTAAGCCATATCACATGTCACATGTCAAGATGTGAGGGCTTGTGAGTTTTCAACTCACCGTAGCCCTACATCTTGATCTTGGTGGCTCAATCTTGACCGTCCATTTCTCTAGAGAATATCAAAATCTCTATAAATACCCCCTCTTTTCTCTCATTTTGGGGGATATCATTCATAGTAGCCAAACTCTTGGAAATTTTTTTATCATTCCATGCTTACTGATTTTTCATGCTTGCATCAACTTTCATCAATTTTCTATCCATCCTATAGCTTGCATCTTGCCATCCAAGGAGCATACAACACCAAAGATTGAAGGGCCAACCAAAGGATTGATTCAACACAAGGGAAAAAGTTCTATTTTATTTTGTATTGAATCCAACTAGGCTAATCTTGAGGTGTAGAGTGTTTTTAGTGTTATTTGTTTTGTCTTGTTTCCTGGTCATTTTCTAGCACTTAAATTCACCCTATCACAGTATTTAACTTCCACCTGATTCGCTTCTCTGTCAAAAGACTCCAATAATGAGCTGGTGCTAATTATTTTTTCCATACAGCTCACCAACAAATCATAATCTAAGTTACCCTATTTTTGAGGGTTTTGTAGTCCAAACATGATATAAAGGGGCTCTTACACTTTTTTTGATTACTGTAGCTTGTCTAAGAGGCCCCATGGATATTGTTGTAATTGTAGGATAAATGAATAGGGTGTAGGATGAGAAATAAAGAAGGTATAGTTGTTGTCCTCAATAGTTTTGTGAAGGAAAGCATGTGAAATGAGATGTTCAAGTCTAGGTTTCAACAAAATATGTATGGGAGATCTAATTTTATGAATTTTTATCCATGTGCAGACCTAATGGGTTGTTTCTGAACATTGAATATAAATGATACACACACACACACACATATATATGTATGTATGTATGTATGTATGTATGTATGTATGTATGTATGTATATGCATTTTTAAATGTAAATGTAAATGCAATTACTGGATGCTCTCATAGAACAATAAATGCAACATATCATTAAATAAATCTATATCTATGTATATAAATGTGTATTTCTAAATGAAAGTGTAAATGCAAAAAGCATATGGTTTTGTAGTGTTATAGATACAACATATCCATAAATTAATGTAATTGAAATTCTTAAGTCTTCAACACATATATGAAATCAATCAAACTATTAAACTACATGAGAAATAAATGAAAACAATAAATGCATATGTATGTGTATTTGTAAATGTAAGTGTAAAATTGATCATACCAATGATGGCATTATGAGAAAACCATTTATAGTGATTTCTAGAGGCACATAGACCAATTTTTCATTATAGAAGTAATTGATCATACTTTTCCAATGATGGCATTATGAGAAAACCTTAGGTTAAATGAATAATTCCTAGCTAAGTTATTTAAATCATGTCCAACCGTATAAGAGAAGACCGCTACTATGTGCACTTGGATACCATGGAGAAAGGCTCTTTGGGCTCATTCATCAATCATCCTACCTTAAAACATAGCAAAAGTCTCCTAGCAATTAGACATAGGAAGATTTAAGATGACTTAAAAAAAAATTATTGCAAAAGCATAAACTTATGATGACTTAACTAGGCCTAGTACACACTCCCTCCCTGTTAACCACTTAGACATATGAAAATTAAAGGTAAATTTGATGCCATTTTTAGTCATGTAGGTGTCCAATAAACCACTTGGTGGTGTTTCCCTTAAATTTTATTTACTTGAATGAAGAAAAAAAGTCCTTTGATTACAATTAGAGAATACATTTGAGACCTTGGTGGTGTAACGAGTGGACCATAGTCACGTTTAACACTTGTGACAAATTTTGGGAGTTAAAATGTTAAGTAGATTTGATTTGTGATGGACACATTTGGATGGTAGTAACAATAACTTGCAATCTATCAAGACTTGACCTATCTAGGGGCAGACCTAACTTGTTGACCCACCCCTTTCAGGCCTATTTTGACCAAATTTGACCAATTTTTTCTCCTTAGGTGGCCCTGACCTATTGACTGTCCCCTTTTAGGCTTGTTTTGACCAAATTTGACCAATTTTTGCTCCTTGGGTGGACCTGACTCATCTATGGGCAGACTTGACTTGTTGAACCACCTATTTTAGGCATGTTTTGACCAAATTTGACCATCTTTCATTCCTTGGGCAGACCTTCCCTTCATAGGGGTGAACTTGACCCTTGACCAATCAACTGTTATATCTGCTTCGCCATCACTTCACCGTCTCGATCACTCGTCTCCTCATTTCGAACATCTGTACACCCGTTTCAGAAATCCATTCACCATCCTAAATGTTCATCCACTCATCTTGTGCATCCTTTCACCCATTGAGAGTCCTCGTTTACCCATTTCGAACCCACATTCTAATAATCGTTTCCAAGTTTTAGACCATCAGTATCCCATTGAAACCTCATTAGAGCGGTTGTCCAAATTGACCTATGTGTTCATCTCTAATCGTCATCCATCAAAACCAAGTTTAGATCATCATCTGTGCTAAGTCATTTGTCCTTGTCAGCCCAATCAATCCAATTCTATCTCAAGTTGGATTTAGTGTCGTTATCATACACCCCCCCTTTAATCGATTAATCAACACCTAGCATTACCAAGGATCACTCTTGCACTTTGTTTCAGATTTCGATCACTATCATTCATCCTAATCAATCATCAATCCAAATCAAATCGTTATATCATCTAATTTAGATCGACTTATCTATCAATCAACCCAATCTACTTTGGTCAAATCGAATCAATCCTATCAAGCCACATCCTCGTCATCTAATCAATCATCAAATCAAATCAATCCTATCGAGCCACATCTTCGTCAGCTAATCAATCATCAAATCAAATCTATCCTTTCATTTCCAACGTCATTCTAGCATCCTAGTCCATCATATCATCTTGCATGCCCGTTCAAACCTGATCACAAACAAGAAAAATGGCCGAACAACAATCCCAACCAAACATCCCTCAAGACCCGAACAATGTAGCTAATGCCTCACAAGACCACAATAACATTGCGAACATCCCTCACGATCCACACAATGGTACATCATCACAATCCAATATCGATGGTTAGAACACATCACCCCCCGAGATGAAAACATGGTCATTCAACCCGAAATTAGATTTGAGGAACACTTTAGTAACCCGGTCAATGTGCAAATGAAAGATCACCTTCTTGAAAAACATGGCAAAGAAATCTTGGCTCACTTAATTGAATGTGTCCTTAGTTATCTTCATTAAAAGCTAAGTTCTCTTTTTGAACAAGGTACTCCATTCCCTACGTGAATTTTTAATTCACATTTAATCACCCAATGCATTTAAAGGAATTTTAAATTCCTTCTCTCATCTGCATGAGAATATTTGAGAAATTTTTAATTCCCTACATGTCCTTTCACCCACATCGGGACAAGTACCTCCTTTATGAGGAGATTTTTCCCCAATCCCATGGTACTATGTACCACCTCCATGTCATGTACTATCCTTCCACCTCATGTACACATCACCCTTTTTAAGCCATATCACATGTCACATGTCAAGATGTGAGGGCTTGTGAGTTTTCAACTCACCGTAGCCCTACATCTTGATCTTGGTGGCTCAATCTTGACTATCTATTTCACTAGAGAATTTCAAAATCTCTATAAATACCCCCTCTTTTCTCTTATTTTGGGGGAGATCAGTCATAGTAGCCAAACTCTTGCAAAAAAATTTATCAATCCATACTTAGCCATTTTTCATGCTTGCATCAACTTTCATCAATTTTCTATCCATCCTATAGCTTGCATCTTGCCATCCAAGGAGCACACAACACCAAAGATTGAAAGGCCAACCAAAGGATCAATTCAACACAAGGTAAAAAGTTCTATTTTATTTTATATGGAATCCAACTAGGCTAATCTTGAGGTGTAGAGTGTTTTTAGTGTTATTTGTTTATTCTTGTTTGTTGTTCATTTTCTAGCACTTAAATTCACCCTATCACAGTACTTAACTTCCATCTAATTTGCTTCTCTATCAAAAGACTCCAAGAATGAGCTGGTGCTAATGATTTTTTCCATATAGCTCACCAACAAATCATAATCTGAGTTACCCTATTTTTGAGGGTTTTGTAGTCCAAACATGATATAAAGGGGCTCTTACACTTTTGTGATTACTGTAGCTTGTCTAAGAGGCCCCATGGATACTGTTGTAATTGTAGGATAAATGAATAGGTTGTAGGATGAGAAATAAAGAAGGTATAGCTATTGTCTTCAATAGTTTTGGGAAGGAATGCTTGTGAAATGAGATGTTCAAGCCTAGGTTTCAACAAAATATGTATGGGAGATCTAATTTTATGAATTTTTATCCATGTGCAAACCTAATGGGTTGTTTCTAAACATTGAATATAAATGATACACACACACACATATATATGTATGTATGTATGTATGTATATGCATTTTTAAATGTAAATGTAAATGTAATTACTGGATGCTCTCCTAGAACAATAAATGCAACATATCATTAAATAAATCTATATCTATGTATATAAATGTGTATTTCTAAATGCAAGTGTAAATGCAAAAAACATATGGTTTTGTAGTGTTATAGATACAACATATCCATAAATTAATGTAATTGAAATTCTAAATTCTTCAACACATAATATGAAATCGATCAAACTATTAAACTACATGAGAAATAAATGAAAACAGTAAATGCATATGTATGTGTATTTGTAAATGTAAGTGTAAAATAAATAAGAATAATGAAAATTATAAAAGAATACAAGGAAAGGTCTCCTGTCTTCTTGGTAGTGATAACCTCCTCCACACACAACCCTTAAAAATTATGAGTAGAGTAATATAACCTTTGAAGAACTCAAAGTTGATTCTCTCCAATCTAATGCAATTAGTCATTTTATCCTTACAAACATTTATAGTGATTACTAGAGGCACATAGACCAATTCTTCATTATAGAAGAAATTGATCATACTTTTCCAATGATGGAATTATGAGAAAACCTTAGGTTAAATGAATAATTCCTAGCTAAGTTATTTAAATCATGTCCAACTGTATAAGAGAAGACCGCTGCTATGTGCACTTGGATACCATGGAGAAAGGCTCTTTGGGCTCTTTCATCAATCATCCTACCTCAAAACATACCAAAATTCTCCGAGCAATTAGACATAGGAAGATTTAAGATGACTTAAAAAAAATTTATTGCAAAAGCATAAACTTATGATGACTTAACTAGGCCTAGTACACACTCCCTCCCTGTTAACCACTTAGACAGATGAAAATTAAATGTAAATTTGATGCTATTTTTAGTCATGTAGGTGTCCAATAAACCACTTGGTGGTGTTTCCCTTAAAGTTTATTTACTTGAATGAAGATAAAAAGTCCTTTGATTACAATTAGAGAATACATTTGAGGCCTGTGTTTTGTAACTAGTGGACCATAGTCACGTTTAACACTTGTTACAAATTTTGGGAGTTAAAACATTAAGTAGATTTGATTTGTGATGGACACATTTGGACAGTAGTAACAATAACTTGCAATCTATCAAGACTTGATTACCTTATAACCTATGAAATTCTAGCAAATAAATAATAGATAATCATAATGTCACCTTATGATCACATCACCATGAAAGAACTTCATCTAACATCCTTATGAGTGCAGGTACCACCAAATAGGTATTTGTTAGATCTGTCTTCTTTGAGCAAGGGAAATTTAGGAAGAGAAGAGGAAACAAGACATGTAGTATGCCTAAAAAAGGGAGATCAACTAGAGGTCAAAAGATTAGAAGAAAATTCTATAAATGAATGAAATTTTTTCTTGCTGAAGGGGAGTCATGTTCTTATGATGATGAGAGAATAGGCGACATCGAGGTGCCCTTGAGGTGCAAACATCTATGGAAACAATTGGTACCCAAGGAACTTCATCCAATAAACATTGATTTTTGTGTCAACGAGAGGATATATCACATAGCACCATCATCATTACATGGTTTGGGCCTATTTTGCATGGACAATATAAAGTTCTCTTATGAAAAAGTTATTGAATTGATGGAGTATGTCGGACCTTGTTACAGTTACAAATATTGGATAACTTGTTCGATATACATGAAGTATGCGTAGGTATGCACTGTCAGAAAATTATATATAGCTAAAATATAAGGATCAAAATAAAGGAGTGGCTATGTACATTGACAGAAGGTCAAAAAAATAGGGAATATTATAGGGTTTATAAATAGTACATGACCTAGGTCAACAAATAAGCAACCAATTGCATATTCGAGGTGCGCAAGAGAAACCGTGTATTCGTATGTGTGATAAAATCAATAACTATAGGGGAAGAGTTGCTAATCGATTACAATTTTAATTGCTTAGTCACAAAGACAATTACTATGAGGGTGGTATGTACTATGTACCATTTTATCCAACCTCCAATTAATGACTCCAATATACCATTTTATTCTTATGTTTTTTCTGTAAGTCTATTGGTTTCATTTTGGTAATATTTTTTTATATCTAATTTTTGTCATAGTGGGACATTGATCTTATGGAGAAGGATTTGGCCCAGAGCATAGATTGTAATTTATCTTTAGGCATTTCTACTCAATAGGTTTACCTCATTGTAATTGTACAAATTAGATATGAGCAAAATGTTTTATTATTATGTTGTTTTCATAAGGTTATTGGGTTAATTTCAATAATGTTTTTAATATTCTTGTTGCAGTCGACTGATCAAGGAAATGTACCAACAGTAGACAAGAGCATCCATAGGGATGTGCAGTCAATATTATGTGATGATGACATTGCTTATTCAACAAACCCTCTCGATATGATAAGGAAGACCCAAAAAAAATGCAATGAAGAAATCCTTAAGTTGTTATTCATAGTGCCTCAAATAGATGAGATAAGAAAGAGGGTTAGAATATTCACTGAGAGATCACAAAACTTGCAAGTAAGTTGTCATGAGGTCTTTAATTATAACATAAGTTCATTCATGGTTTTATATTTTGTACTCTTTTATGTCATGAACTAAAATATGTATTGTTTTTATAAGATTTTTGCGTCCTCATGATGCTCCTGGCCATGATAAGGGTACTGCAAGTTTTTCCCGAGGAGTATGGGTCAGTACAAGTGTTCATCCTGATCTTTCTACACATACATCACTTCATCTAACCCCATCATTCGTGCCTATATTGTTGTCTGAAATTTCAGAAACACATACCATGCAAACATCCATTAGTGCACCCTTTAGCAGTGAACACATACCAAAACATGTGTCAGGACATGTACCTGGGGATGGAGAAGCCACTAGTATTGGTGATATTTTAGCAGCATTTCCTGGATCTTCCTGTATTACTAGTACAAGAACATTTTCGGTCACATTTGTGGTGACCGAGGATTTCATTCCCACAAAGATAGAGAAGGTCCCAGGTACTTTAAAATGTTTTAATTATTATTATATATAATCCAATTAAAATTTACTTATTGATCACTCTTTTTAGACTATTGATCCCATGATCATTTTGTAGGAAATGATGTTTTTATAAGCATCTAAGTGATATTAAATTGGAGCTCTTTGGGCCCACCATACATACATGGTGGAATGCCCAAAATCAAGATTTAAAAGATGAGCTCATTAACTATTTAGTTGTGCTCTTCAGTGATAAAACATTCAACCGAACCAAGGTCTTTAAGAAAGATGGTACCTATCTAAAGTATGTGAGCAACCAATATAGGTCACATTTAGAGAAGAAAAAAAAGTACGAGTGTCCCCCATGATTCCGAAGAGGGAGTGGATAAACCTGGTGTTGGATGGAAAGGAGAAGGCTAAAAAGACAAAAGGAAAGACACCATTGGACCAAGGAAGGTATGTGATACTATCAACAATGTAATTATATACTGATTACTCTTTCTTTTTACATAATCTAACATATTTCAAAATTTTCATAGGTTTCCCAACACATCGAAGGCAACAAAGGCAAGACTAGAAAAAAACAGGCAACACAAACTTGGATCTGGTGGTTATATGAAATATTGTATCCAAATAATAAATTGAAAAAAAATTTGGTTTTATCACACCATATAAGTAAAATTCATGATCTTATGCAAAAATATAGGGCTCTAAATTCAACAGAGTTCCTAGAGAAGATGACCTAAAGATTTCCTTCTAGCAAGGCTATGGAGTTGTGGCTGAACGCCTAAGAGTCTTGACTGGGCAAACACAATCTTCCACTACATCCGACATGTAGATAAATAAACTCAATAAATTTTATTTAAAATTGAATACTTGTGCAATCTATTCAATATTAATTTCCACCATAAAGTAATTACACGCCTATTTGTTTTAAACATGCAAGCAATGATAATACTGCACATGACATTGGAATGCAGCCTGGTGAAGGTCAAGCACAACCTGCAGATGAAGGTCATGGTGTGCATCCTGATACTTTAGAGCATGTAGAGTGTAATCAACATGTTGAGCATGATTAAGCTAGAGAAGATCAGGAACATGATGTGGCCCCATTAGGTAAAGAGGACCACTCTAAAGTTCTTTTAAACATATTTAATTGCAATTGGTGTATTAATTAATGTAACCTTTTGTCTTTCAACTTTAGAGCATGTAGATCGTGATCAACGTGTTGAGCATGATTAGGCTAGAGAAGATCAAGAACATGATGTGGATCCATCAGGCAAAGAGGACCACTCTCATGTTCCCTTAAACATATTTAATTTCAATTGGTGTATTAATTAATGTAACTTTTCGTGTTTCAACTATAGATCAGGATTTAGAGGGTGTTCAGCATGAGTCTATAACAGAAGTTTAGGAACATGATGTGGACCCATCAGGTAAAGAGAACCACTCTAATGTTCTTTTAATTAATGAAATACTTGTAACAATAATAATAAAACATATCAATTTAACATTTCTCTGTTATTGCAGCAGACTCCCCTTGCAACGACATCCACATCATGAGCAGATGGCTAGGCATACATTAAGATCATGAGCAGAGGGTAGAACAATTAAAGGGGGGACAAATGATTTAGAAAATGATACTCTACTTCAGATTTTTTTAGCTTTAAAAAAGAAACAAAAAAAAATTGATTGTAATCATATCATGACAACCATATTTTTGAAAATATGTAAAAACTGAAAGAATGAATATTATATGTTAATGAATGAATGATATATGTTATTAATGAATGAATGAATGTTATACATTATTAATGGATGAATGAATGAATGTTATACATTATTAATGGATGAATGAATGATTAATGTTATATGATTGGGTATGGGGAATTGAGAGTGATGTGAGGGGGGCGGGGAAGGGGCCAAATGAGCTTTCACTGTCACATGGTTGGCCCTGTTAAGTAGAGAATATTAAACTATTCTCAAAACAAAGAGAAGCTCAATAAGGTAATGCACTTTTCAATATAAAAATGCATCATTTCAAGCATCAAACCAATATGCAAAGATGAAAGAAAGTGCTAAATTTTCACTATGGTGGCAGAAAAATGATTCTTTATACCTTGAATCCATGCTTTGCATCATAATTTGAAGTTGTTTCCATTCCAATGTTATGAGTTTAGTTTGTTTGTATGGATTTGTATGAATACCACATTGTGTTGTGTGTGGATTTGGTTTCAAAGCTTTGTTTCTTTTGTTTTTAGTGGTGACATAACTCTAAAATTTGACTTTTGTGCATAACAGGTTAGTGGAAAATTGATAGTTTTGAAGGGTTTAGAGGCTCGATTGAGATAGATACATGGATATTTGGATCTTGTTGTTGATGGGAGGCTTCCACTTAATTATGAAATTTTGTACCATCTGCAGGTATGCAAAATTTTCTCTACTTACATTCATTCTTGATCATAAATGTTGTAAATGATATTAATGCTTCAAACTTAAGACTCGTTTCATTGTTATAATGATCAAAATGTTATACTTTTCTATACATTCAAGCATTCTCTTTCCCCCTACCCTTTGCTCTCTCCCCCTCCTTTTAAGAATTTTCTTTGTCATAAAGATTCACATTTTTTTCTCATTTACACAAATTTATCCGAAGAGCTAGGAGTGAATAAAGATATGTAAAAGATGATGGATTATGTCTAAACAATAACTTTCCATCTTATAGATAATTAAATCCTTAATATTTGAATATTTTAGAGCTGAATAATGCTTGTATATGCATGTGTAGCAATAAGGGATCCTATGTGAAGATTGAAATTTAAAACATCACTTTGGTATTTTTCCTTAGGCAGTGAAATGATATTTTGAGTAATACAAACCTACACACACATTGATATTTTTTGGCATTGCATTGAGAAATTTTTTTCTCTTATACCTACCCTCGGCTAGACATGGGTTTATTATGTAAGTAGTTAATTTCACAGAGGAAGAGTAAAATCTTCTTAATGTCCTGTGTCGGGTGTGAAAGCATATGAATCAATTGCTGAAGGCACCATTTTGTATTCATCCAAAAACTGGTTTGTTCTCTTTTTTTTATGTTTCTTTCATGCATTTTTTTTAGGCTCTAGAGATGTAGCTCGGATCTTTCCTTTTCACTTTTCATCTATTTTGATGATTACAGTAGATTGTCATCATAATTTTTCATGTAGATCTATTTGTAACCTTATTTTTGACCAATCAATTTGCAAACCAGTCACATATTAAGGACCATTTCACTAACTTGTAGTCATCCATTACTTCATATGTTGCAAGTTGTGTTTGTGTGCCAATAAATCCTGATGATTGTGAGAACTTTAATCCTACAAGTTTACCCAATATTTCTCAAGTAAAAGTCTTACCTTATTTTATAGTATTTTAAATGATTAATTGAAGGTACTTCTTTAGATCTGAGATAGTTGAACCCTGGATTAAAATATGGTATTAGATGGGCAATATGATGATAAAACTGAGGTCCATTAAACACAAATTATGAATATAATTTACTGGAATATGAATAGTGTTACAATTATAATTATTTCTCCTTTACCTACCTCTGCATTAATGAAAAAGATAGCATATATTGGAAGTTCATTACATGTCTTATATATGTGTTAGTATTTTAATTTTGTTTAAGTTATTCAAGAGCTTGACTAGGTCAAGAATATGTTCTACAAGCTATGTTCTCTTGACACTGCTCAACATTTTTCCTACACATTTTCTCTTCAATCCAGACATTTCTTAACTCCTTCCCTTGTTAGCCCTTGGTTGTTCTCAAGTGTAATGTTTTTTCTATGCATTTTGAAATCTATATGTATGATCAGTCATCTCTTATGAAGCATGGATAACCTTTCATGGAATTGTTGTTGTAATTAGACAATTGCCATTGTGAGAATAATCATTTAATTTTTATGGAAGTAAGTATTTTTCATATTATTTGACTTGTTATTGTAAACTTGTCTTTGTAGGATTATCCCAGGGGGAACAACAAAATTGTGATGATAGGTAGAGTTGTACAACACCATAAATAATTTGACATTATCAATATATTGCTTATAGAATACTTTGTGCAAGTAAAATGGAATGTGCAATGACAATTGGTCTCAAATTCAAATTTGAATATAAGTACATTATACACAAGAAGATGGTATCTATTCTATGATTTAAAGAACCCCAAAATAAGAAAATTAATAGTTTCCATTTGTTTACTTTCTCTTAGACACTTGTTTAATTGGTGAGACCCTCAAAATGTCTTGTTAATAACCAGCCGTGTTTAAAACTCCTGAAGAGGTTAGATCAGTGTGGCATTGGATTTGTCTTGCTGACAGAAGTCATCGGCAAGACATGGACTATCAAAGTGAGTTTTCTATCCTATGCTGATGATTGATCTCTCATTGATGGGTCCGCTTCGGTGGTCATTGCCAAGATTCTTTGTGATGGTACATTTCAATGAATATTTTTTTAAAAAAAATTGCATTGTTTCATTGCAATTTCGACAAAAACCACTGATGAATCACTAAAATTGTTCGATGAAGGCTTCATCATAACTCCTTTCCCATTTCATTGCAATTGTGATGAAGGCCACTGAAAAATCACAGAAAAGGTCTAATGAAGTTGCTTAGCTATAATGAAGGCTTCATCGTAACTCCTTGCCCATTTCATTGCAATTTCGATGAAGGCCACCGATGAATCATAGAAAAGGTCCGACGAAGGCTTCGTCGTAACTCCTTGCCCATTTTGTCAAAATGGCGACAAACTTCTGGTGTTGTTTCGACGCTTCAGAAGATCCATTGCAATTGCATTTTGGTTGTGATTTTTTGGTGGATACATGAAGTTTCTATCGATATTTCGACAAACATCTGAGTCATTTTATGATGCCGACGACCAACGAATCTACGTTGTTATTTCAACATTTAATTCATCATTAGAATTTTGACAAAAAATTAGTGACAATTTTTTTTCATCAATTCGTCGATTTTCTAACAAATGTTTGTCAAACGACTGACGAGCGTTCGTTGGAAAATGGAGTCAAATTTAGTAGTGACATCTAACAACTTTTTCATCTTGACCTTTACCATCAAGGTGATATGCAGATGCATTTTTCTTAGTTTTTGTTTCACAGGTTTTATCTTGGATGGTAGAGATAAATGATGCATTAGAAGATCTAGATCTAAACCTGGCATATCAGAGTAGGACCAAGCAAAGTTAATGTGTCTTTCTTCAAAGAACTTGGTGAATTCTGTCTTTTCTTGTTTAGTCATAGATGCTACCGAATGTAGAGTCTTTACTTTTTTTGTTGTGCCAATATTGATAGATTGTGTAGGCTCCACCAACATTGATGATCTTTCATGATAGTGTTTTGGAAGGGTGTCAAATCTCCCATCTTTTAGTGCCTCAGAGAGGTTTTCACCATCAAATGTGTTCTTTATTTTTACTTTTTTGAGATCTAATGCTGCCATTAAATGGTTTAGATCCATTATTCATATTTTCAATTTTGCAATTGAAAGATTTGACACCCTCCTGACCTGAAGTGTCATTATGAGAATTATGATTAGAACTTGTGTTAGGTTCATCACAACAAAAGGAAATTTACAGTAGCATCATCATTCGCAAAGATAGGAATATTGATAAGTTTAGTTGGTTTCCAGTTGATAAGTTCATAATGCATTAAGGGTAAAAGGTCATCAGATTGGCTAAGGTCAACAGTAGTAATGGTTCTAATAGAATTTTTTTCAAATTTGTCAGTGGTGATGTCAAGATCTATGGTATTACTCTCCTCCAAGTCATCTATCTCACTCGATATGTATCCATTGTCATTCGAATCATCAATATTTTGTGATCCAAATACAAGGGGGTCTAGTTCTTGAGCTTTGTCCCTCTTCATGTGTGGGTGCATACTATTTTATGACATCAATTGGTATGTCTTTATATGATGTTTTTGATAAAGAATCCCACTCATACTCATTAGAATCTAGTTTAGAGCTATCTTGCATTTGAAGGATTCTTTCAACAACTCTAAGAGTGTTTTCTTCTTTTGTTTCCCTTGTATAACCCAGTCCTGTTTTGTCCTTAGGCTGAAGTGTGAGAGATTGGATGGGTTCTACAATGCCTTCTTTTCTTTTGCCAATAGGTCCTTTTCCTTCATACCCCATTTTCTCTAATATTGTTTTTCCCTTTCCATATTGATTTGTCTTTATGCTGATAGTTGTCGATGTAGATGCTTCCTCATCTTTCTAGAGCCAATTGAGGATGGCCTTATCTTCAAATTCATCCTCTAAAGTACCTTTTCAAATACATCATTTAAAACCATGGTAGGTTGTGATGATGGTTGTGTTGATGTTGATGGCTGCCCATATGATTTCAAAGATGGCAACAACTGTGAAAAACATAAAGATTGTTCAATGGAATACCCTCCCATGCCTTTGTCTTTTAACTAGATATTTTATTTGAATTGTTGTTTGATGTCTTTCTACGAATGCCTTCTTGTTATCAATCAAATATTGTACTAGATTTTTCAACTACATACAATCATTTGTTTTATGTCCTTTGTTTTTATGAAAGTCACAATAGTCCATGTCATTCCACCATGATGGTTTTACTTTTGGTTCCCAATTTCTTGCTTCAGGTAATGTGATAATTCCATGTGCAAGTTCTCTCATTTTTTATTCTAGTGTTTGCACCAATGGTGTGAATCTTCTTCGATTTGATGGTTTTTTATATGATTGTGGTTTAGATTCTCCATTGTTCAAATTATTGTTTTCATTTACATTTTAATTGATGTTTTGGTCATTGTTTTGATTGGTCTTTGCAGTTGTTGTCATCAAGTTAAATACTGGTTTCATGTTTTGTGTTTCATTTGCAGCATCATTGTTACTAGTATTTTTATTCTTTTGCCAAAACTTGGGTTTATCATTGTTGTTGCAGTGATTTGAGGAGTTTGTATTGTTTGATGCATCATTGTAATGTTTTATTACCCCTCTTTTGACCAAAGCTTCTTCAATCTTGAGTCCATTTTCAATTACTTTCTCAAATGTAGGGGGCATTGTAGTTCAAACCTATAGCTCATGTCATCAGTTATATTGTTAATGAATAGTTCCATCTTTTCTTCTTCCGGTATAGAACGAGGATATCTAGCAAACAACCTTCACCATTGTTGTAGAAATGAGAGAAATGTTTCACCTTTCTTTTGTTTCATATTGTAAAGGTCCTTTATTGTTATCTCATGTTGAATATTATAGGAAAATTGTGAGATAAACCTATTGACTAGTTCTTCAAAAGATCAAATTCTTGGTTGTAGTTTAGAGAACCATTCCATACATTGACCTCCTAAGCTCCTTGGAAATAACCTCATTAGATAAGTTTCCTCTTGTGAAAATTCTAAACTCATGGTTCTAAATTACCTCACATGATGAATTGGAACCGTTTTACTGTTGTACTTGTCATATTTTGGGAATTTGCAATGTCTAGGAAATGGTATCATGTCCACACTTGGATCAAAAGGATAAGGACAAATGTTCTATAATGAGTACCTTTTCATGGTTCCTTTTTGCATATCTTGAAGTTGTTGTTGCAAGTTTTGCATTTGATGTGTTAGGGAAACCACTTGATCTATGTTTTGTGTGTTGTGTGGTTCAGTTTCAGTTGCTTTAGGTGCTTCTTTTAGTCAATTAATGTCACAATCCTTTGGAAGTTTTGCACCTAGTTCAACTAGCATCAAAAGGTATTTTTCCATATCTTGTTCTAAAACTTTTTCCATAAATTTATGGAAATTGGGATCTTGTTGTGTCGTTTGGATATCCTCTCAGGTTATTTCATTTGCATCATTTTGGTGGAATTTGTGAAAGGGATTTTCTTCAGCCATGGTATTTGGTGTTTTGATTTCTTCTTCTCTTAGTTTATGTCTTTGTAACCTTGTCAAAATTGGCATACAAGTGTTGTTATTTTTACTAAAATTTGATCTTTTTGCTTTTGGTGAGTGCCAATGATATTAACTGAAGTCAAATAGAATGATAAATTCTATTGATGAGACTGAATTAAACTCTGATTATTGTGTTTCGTTTCGTGATTGTAGAATGATGATTTTGATAATGAAACTTAACATAATAATCAAAAGTTGTGTTTGGTGATTAGGAACTTTAAAATTGTAAGATCTTGGTTTAATTTGAAAGAATTTGACTTGAAAGGTCTTATTTTTCTAAGTTTAAGACACTGGTTGGACTGAGAAAATATTTCTATTTTGATAAAAATCCAAAATTTGATGTTAATTGTCTGACTGATTGGAAAATAGCTCTGTAATTTTTTGTTCTGTGGATGCACTATAATAGACCTTAGATGTGCTAAAATAGACTGTGGATGCGCTGGAAGATAGGGTGTATGTGTTGTCAAATAGGGTAGATGCACTAAAACAAAAGTTGGTTGTGCTAAGATACTATAAATTATGGTGACAGCTGTACAGATGCACTAAAACAATGTTTGTATGTGCTATTCAGATGACAGATGCACTAAAAGACTGGATGTATGCCCTAAAATATAGAGGTTTTTTGTGCTAAACTGGAAGTTGTTAGTATGTTCACAGTTTTGTCTGTTTGTTCTATTTTTCTCATTAAAATGATTAATTCCAGGGTGTAATTTTCTAACCAATGAAGATAGTGGATGGGTATTTTGCTTGTAAATCTTGGATTTTTGATGATCTAATTGGATGATACATTTGAAAATAAATTCACACACAAAATCTAGATTGTAAACAATTGTTTGAAACTTTATGCATTAAACATGTAGTGAGTGTTCTAGAATCAGGTCTGATTCTTTCAATTTCCACAGTTTAACACAAATAAAGATAGTTCAAGCACTTTTCTAATTGTAAAGTAGGTCACTTAGAATATCATAGCCCACAACTTGCAACTATGTCAGCTCACACAACCCTGTCACCCCTAGAGGGTGCCCGTATTTTTGCCTTTCTCGAGTCTTAACCAAAGTCGAATCCTCCACTTTTGGCCAAGGTCTTTGATAGTTATATGGTGAGTGTCTTGGGGGAAGATTCTTCCCCCCCCTTGCACCATGATATAAAAAGTGTTCAGAAACTGACACGGTTGGATTCTACACTAAAGTTTGTAGATAGGGTATCCGTTCGGAGTGACAAATGATAAATCCCTCAGGAGACCTCCCAATCTTTAGAACAAAGATTTTGGGGATGGTTATCTTGCACACTTCCATTGAATTGTGAGTTTCCCCAAATTCACTTTTGATTATAGTGGGTTGGAAAACCTGGCTTTGGTTGTTCCCACTTAGGTTGTTCTCGTAGGGTGAGTACTTTTTCCCACTACGGCAGGCCTTCTAAAGGATTTAATAAAGTAGGATAGCAAGTCTAGCATTTTAATCACCCAGTTAAGGGGAGAGCATAAGCCTATTGCTTTCGAACCACAAAGAATATGGGGTTCAAACTAGTTGATTAATTAAGCTAGATTCACTATATTAACCAAAGGAAAAACAAATAATCAAGTTAAAATTCCTACAAACATTATTAGTAATTTGCAAGTTTGTCTTTGACCGGCGTAAGTTTTTTCCACAATTGTCTTTGACCAACGTGTTTGGTACCTGCACCCAAGAAAACATCTATTAATCCTTAGATTTTTGAAAATATGCAAAAATAGACTGATGCACTACAACAATCATTAAATGCACTAATTTTTTTTTAAAAAGCACTGAAACAAAAGGTATATGTGCTACAAAATTTGATGAAAGCACTAAAAGAAAGGGTCAATGCACCAAAAGAAAACCCCTTGATTGATGAAACAAAAACTTAGATACACCAAAACAGGGGTTGTATGCACTAGAATATTTTGTGGATGCGCTAAAATAGTGCTCAGATGCGATAAAAGATCTGTTGTATGCACCATAAAAATGCTCAATCGCACTAAAACAAAAGACATCAGAAGTCTGCAAGCGTACTTTTCAAAAAAAGATGTTAAAAATGGGGTTTTTACAGCCCCATGGTGGGCACCAATTTATGTGTGAGTAAAATTTGAGTAAATGATAATCACACAATCAATAAGACATATCAATAGATGTAAACAACGATTAATCTAATAAAAACAAAAAATCTATTGAAAGCGTCATTTGCTCTCTATCTCCAAAGATTTATTAAATCAAGGGGCTCTTAGATTTTGTAAGCACTGTGACTATTAATTAAATGTCAATCTAGAGAATGAGATACTTTTAAATGTAAGAATCTAATCCTATATGACGATTACTAAATGATATGATGATGATACTATAATTAAAATTGACATGAAACTTGATAAAAGAAGTTATAGCAAACTAAGATGCAGCTAAATGAAAAGCCATGATTTCTATTCTAAAATGATTGCTATTGCTATTGCTATTGCTATTTGCTAAAATGCTTGATTTCTTAATTGATATTTTTGCAAAGTAAGTTTGCACAAAGTTGGGATGCCTTTTCCTATAGACAAAGGCTGTATTTATAGATTCCTAACAACACATTTGTGAAGGGGCAACAAAGCAAAGGTCTAGATTTGATCTGAAGGATTGAATGGTGAAGGATGAAGAAGCCTGAGATGATTAGGGAGATTGTTCCTCCCCACAAAAATACTTAGCTAGAAGATAGGAAGAATCAATGGAAGAAGATGAAGAAGTTTGCCTGCAAATTTGTCTCCAAATTTGCCCATGAAGATTTGAGTTGAATTAATTAGATATTTCATATCTAATTTGGTAGGTAGATATGATTAGCTGTAGAAATATACTTCAATTGAATATTTAGATTTATTCAGTTTAGGAAAATAAGATATTTAATTTAATAAAACAAACTATAAAAGTCTATGTTTATTAAATAAATATGAAAGAAATATGATAATTAAATAAAACCAAGTATGAAACTTGTTTATTTAATTTAGATGAAATGATGTGATTAAGATGGAAGATAATTATAAAAGAATTTGATAATAATAATTGAATAAAACAAAGTATTAAATTTTTTTATTTAATTAAGAGGAAATAATATAATAAAGATAGAAGAATTAAAAGTGAACTATATAAATTAATATTTCTATTTATTTAATAGTAGAGGAATTTAAAGGTTAATTAATCAAATAAATCATATTTTAATTAATTAGATTATCCAAACCATTTTTAGGTGTATACACTAGATATGCCATTTAGTTTTGTGCCTATTTTAAGGGAGTGCTTTAATAGGTAGACATTGATAAACAAAATAATTTTGTGAAAGATGTGTTCCTCACCCCATAATATTATCATACCATATTACACATATTTGTATACACATAAAAATTACCCCATTTCCTATTTTCATATAGAGTGAAAAGAACAAACTTGTGTTATACTTTTGTGCAAATTAATGTTTTAAATAGGTTTTGCCTAAGCCCCATTGAGCTAAACAAGTGTTCAAACCAACCCTCACATGAAATAGAAATGGTGGCCTTGTATTTAAAGGAATTCAATTTATTCATTATAGCTAATGAGCTATGAGGATATTTATCATTCAGATCTACACAATTCACTTGTTTCTCTAAAGGGAACTTAATATTGCACTCATTGTAGAGCTATTTTCATGAATGCAGAGTGATATTTTTTATATTGTTCAGTTTAAAGGGGTTGATAAAATCATAGTGCCCTTGCATCTAGGCTATATGACAAACAAACCATGGTATTCATTAATAATATCAATTCCTAAACTTTTAGAAAAGCTAGGGTAGAAGACATAGTATTAGTTAAAGTTGTAGCTCACAAAGTTACACCAAGAAAAAATTCAAGAACAAGTTTGTGGCCATGAATTATTCCTAGGCTAGTGAATTTTTCCTTGAATTAGACATAGATCTAGCATAGAATTTTGAGTGGTTACATTGATTGAAATACATCATTTTCTAGGGATTTATAATAGTGCAAATTATAAAAGCTTATCTACTTGACTTTAATTAATTATATCTAGCTAAATAAATTTATTTTCTATTTACATTTCCATGCATGTTAATAGTTCAATATTTCGAATTCTTAACTCTCTAAAACACTAATTAATTAGTCTAGGTTAATTATTCTTATGTTCTTGAATTTTATTTGATTGACTTAGAGTAAGCCAAAGTAAGCCTTATTTCATTTATTGAAGAGCGAAAATTTAGATGGTACTTTTGAGGGATTCCAACTTGAATCTTCAACATGGAAATCTAGTATCTTACCATTTGAGCATAATAACTTGAATACTTTTATTTATTTATCATGCAATATTTTTATTTATTCATGTTTAATTTATTTTTAATGTTTGCTCTAATCTTATAATATATAAATATTCATTTTTAATAGTTATATTTCACTTAATTTGTTATTTTTAATTTTATTGTTGGTGGGATCAAAATAGAGTTTGAATAACAAGCAACTTGTAATCAATTGATCCATTATTAGATGAGAATGCACACTTACACACATTGTAGGGCATTTCTCATAGTTTTTTTCAAACATTTAAGAATATTATAAGGTGTCAATGATATTTTAATTCAAATATATTGTCACCATATTTTATGTACTTTAGAAAGACAAGAAAGATCAATTTGGACATCACATCAATAATTGAATATGGGTATAGTATATTGAGCCATAATGATTTTCCAATATATCAAAATTTACTTTAGAAAGAGAAAAATGTGTATACATTAGAAATCCATTCAATAATTGAACTATTAAATAATAGAAATATTCTACACTTTTGAGAAAAGACATTGAATGAATTCAATAACCAATGTGAACCTATGAATTTAAAACACTAATAAGTTGAAAAAATTAGAGACATCCCATCTTGTTGAATGAAGGAGAAAAAATATTTTACACATTTTTATAAATTGAAAACTATTAGTTCATTTTACATATTATTTACACTTGAATGTTTGTTTAGAACTAGATTTTTAGTGATACATCAAGTTTTTTACAAACATTATTCATTTTATATATCTAAACAAAATGGATAAATTATAAAACTTCTAAATATTTCCTTTCTTCATATATAAGTATGATCTTTTATATTGGATGTAGGTCCTTACTAAAATAATGTGCAATGGATTAACAATTTGCAAACATTAAATTATATCTAGTCTTGATTTAGCACAAACAATGAAGTGACCAATAGTATCAATGTCTTCAATAAGGTTGATACACCAAGAAACCATTCTAAGAAAAAATAGATACCTGTACAAAAAGTAATATATTAGTAATAATCAAAGGATTTCATTATTAAATATATAAGTACTACAACCAATCAATGATTAATAGATAAAATTTAGTCAATCAGAATTTGTCTAAAAAGCTAAGTACTAATTGCCTTTTAAATTTTGGCATTTTAATATTTGAATTATGATAAAATACTTCAAAAAAATAAAAAAATACTCACATTTCAATGAATTATAGATGCACCCCTTTATTGTGTCAGGTTCTTCATCCATGGAAACAATTTTTTTAGGATTATATCAACTTGATTGAAGTATTTCTTTCTCCAACTCATTTTTATCAAGATCAATGACACTATCCCCGCAAAAGCTACTCCATATGACAATCCAATTGTTATCTCATACCAAGTATATTTTGTGCTTTTCTCTTCTTTGTTCATTGGAACTGGAGGAGGAGGAACAAATTGTGGCCAAGAACAATTTTTGGGTAGGGGACACCCCCATAGGTGAGGATTCCCTGAATAAGAGGATTCTCCAAATGTGGTTATATGTAGTCCTTGTGGTATACTTCCTGAAAGATGGTTGTTTGATAAATTTAAGAAACCTAAAGAGCTTAGAGAATCAAGCTCTATAGGTATTTGTCCTGAAAAATCATTTCTTGAAAGGTCTAATGACTCTAACTGACTCATTTTCCCCAAACTACTTGGAATGGTCCCATTCAAATTGTTCATTGAAAGATTTAAAACCCTCAACCCCTTCAAATTCCCAAAACCAGAAGCAATTTCTCCCTCAAATTCATTATTTGAGAGATCTATGGATTTGAGAGTGGAAAGAATATATATGTAGTGCTCATCCGTACCTTTTGAAGTCATATCCAATCCATCTTGATATGTTATTAAATAAGTGTTAGGGGACAATACAAAACCATCTTGACTTTCCATCATCATTGCCTGCAATAATATTATTGTGTGTGGAATTGAACCCGAGAAGTGATTGAAAGAAAGGAGCAATATTTGGAGGTTCATCAGCTGGCCTATCTCTAAGGGAATATTCCCTATAAACTTGTTCTCCTTCATCACCAATACTCTTAGACTTGAAAGATTTCCAATTGACGCTGGTATTTCACCTCCAAATAAGTTGTTCCCAATATCAAGAACCTGTAGCTTTGAACAATTTTCTAATGATGGAGGGAATGATCCATTCAAGTTATTACTATGAACAACTAATGACTACAATTTACTTAGCTTACTGGACTCATGTGGCAAGCTTCCCTCCAAACTGTTATTTCCCAAATTTAGGACTTGGAGTAAGGAGCAATTGGACAAGCTAGCAGGGATCACTCCAGTTATATTGTTGTTTGCAAGATTTAATAAAAGGAGTTGAGATAATTTTCCCAGGCTTGGGGGAATATTGCCACTGAACAAATTATCATTGAGCAGTAATATTTTTATAGAAGAAGACCACATTGATGGAATGTGCCCACTAAATCCATTTCTAGATACATCTAGCCTGTCTAATTGCATCCATGTTGAAGTATTCGAGGATAGACATCCTTCTAGATGATTTGTTGAAAGATTTAGAGAATACAACACATGATTTAGAGAATACAGCCAAGAGGGAATTTCGCCCACAAGACTGGCATTAGTTAATTCCAAGCTTTGAAGTGAGAACTGTGTTGAAATCCAAGGTGGAAATTCACCGTTAGTCATACATGACACTAAACTTAATTCATATAACTGAAAGGGTGGAATCCAAGTTGTGCTAATATTTAGCACACAATCAGATAAATACAAATAATATAGGTGTGTAAGGTTGTAAAAGAAAGCTTCTGAAATCGACTGGTAATGGTTTAGTGACAGGCTTAGTTGAAATAAAGAAGTTGGAAGTGACGAGGAGTAGATAGTTTCATTAAAATTATTGCCACTAACATACAAATTGACGAGGGAGGAAAGCTGAACAAATGAAGTGGGAATGGTCCCTGTGAGTAGATTATGGGAAATATCCAACTCGTTGAGTAAAGAGAGATTGCCCAAGGAATCTGGAATGTTACCGCTCAGTTGATTATGTTGAAGGCTCAATCTCCTCAACGAAGAGAAACTTCCCAGAGAAGCCGGTATGCTTCCACTAAGTTGGAAGTTACTAAGGTCAAAGTACTTTAGTGAAGAAAAATTACCCAGAAAAGCCGGTATGCGAGTAAAAGTTGGTTGTTATTAAGGTAAAGGTCAATTAAAAAAGAACGATTACCCAGAGAAGCCGGCATGCTTCCGCTAAGTTGGTTGTTATTAAGATAAAGCCTAGTTAAAGGAAAAAGATTACCCAGAGAAGCCGGTATGCTTCCACTAAGGTGGTTGTAGTCTAGGCGAAGGGTAGATAAAGAAGAAAGATTGCCAAGGCAGGAAGGTATGCTTCCATTCAAGTAATTCCCTGAAAGATCAAGGAATTCAAGGCGGGTGAGCAAGCAAAGGGAAGGAAGGGGTAATCATCCCACTCAAGCTATTCCCTGAAAGATAAAGGGATTCAAGGCGGGTGAGCAAGCCAAGGGAAGGGGGAATCATCCCATTCAACCTATTTACAAATAAATCTAAAGAGTGAATATAAGAGAGATTTCCCAAACAGGGAGGAATGGTAGTACCTGTTCTTGCTCCTGATATACTCAGTCGTGTGAGAAAACGAAGCTGGCACAGGCTCTCAGATATCACACCTTGAAAGAAAACAAAGGGTGTTCTAACAGCGACAACGTGATTTGTGTGATTGTCGCAGGAAATGCCTTCCCATTTGGTGCAACAGTCTGTTCCATTTACCCACGAACTCAGATGGCCATAGGAGTCATTCAAGGCCGCTTTGACGCGAAGCAGAGCTTCGGATTCGTGTGAAGAACATCTGTCGGACAGTAATGAATGGGAAAGAGAAGGAAAGAAGAGAAGAAAAACTGAAATGATAAGTATAGGCGAGAGGTTGTGTAAAGAGATGGCCATTTGGGAAAAATGCAGTTTGTTGTTTGTTCTTTGGGAGGGAAATCCTCTTCTTAAAGTGCATGCCCGTCAACAGGTCAAAGATATTTTGGAGAAAAGTATTTTCTTTCTGACATGTTGATTAGACGGTTCACTGTTTATGGACAATAGCATTGCGCATATAACTGCTGTGTGCGTTCGCTTTACAGTTTTGCAGTCGACCATTTTATTACTTTTCCGCGCCAACACTTTATCTTTAGTTGAGTGCATTGTCTTGTCTTTTCTTCTTCTAATAAAGTACGAAAACATGTGATTAGATTCTCGTTTTTTGTATTTTCCCCTACTCTGGTCGAATATGATGGGACATGACAATAATTGGATGTGGAAATTTCATATTTATTATCTTTAATATTTGAATTTGTTATTAGGTAGTGCTTTATTATATTTAATTTAATTTAAATAATATCAATTAAGAATAAATAATTTTGGAAATTAATTAGAATGTTAAAATGTATTTTTTTTATTTTTTTTAATAATAAGATTTTTTTTTATGACATTATTGTTTAGAAAATTAGACATGCTTATCTAAATAACAGTAATTTATATTTAACACTATATTTTAAATTGTCATTATATAAATATAAGTAATCTATGGGTGAGCTAAAATTTCCCTTGTTTCTTGGGAAAAGGTTTGCCTCCCTAAATCTCATGGTGGTTTGGTCTTAAGATGAGTTTAATGATATTGTGTTTTACCTTGCCTTGAGCTTATGGTTGCCAGTTGTATGAGGTGTATCTGGGTGTTTGCTATGTAATTCTTCTTTTGGCAACCTTCGTATTGCCTTATTCTTATTGTACTCTTTTTGCATTGTTTCAATACAACAACAAAAAAAAAGAGAAGATGAGTTGAGTATGTCAACAAACCCCTTGTGGCTAAAATTACTTGGAGACTTGTAAAAGAGAATAATGAATGGACTAAAATGATGAGGGAAAAATATTTCAATGGGTTACTTGTTATTGATTTTCCAACTTTGGGTAACTTATATAATGGCTTACTTATATTAAATAAAAAAAATTATAGAAAACTCATAAGAAAGGGATCGATTTGGAAAGCGAGAAATGGGTTGAAGGCTAGATTTTGGTATGATTCTTGGCTGGGAAACACTACCCTTAATTTTGTAATCCCTTGTTTAGCTATCAAGAATGGTCTTGCTTCTCTATTTGGATAATAGGTGGCTAATTACTAGGAATATGGTACTTAATGTAGAAAGTTGATTAATTTGTTAACTGCTCTCAATCATCTCAATCAAGAGGTTATTGGCTACTTTACAGAGAAGTTAAAGGATTCTATATAATCTAGTTTAATACCTAGAAAATTAAACCATTTGGTTGGGTTCTTCCATTTTGAACAAGAATATATTATCTAAATTGAATGTCATATAGCAGGTTGCTTGCTAGAATAAATTATTGATTATTGATAATCTTAGAAATAGAGGCATTACAATCCCCAATAGGTGTGATATTTGTGAGAATAATGTTGAGTCTATTTTCATTTTTTTCTAGAATATTTGTTCTCCTACTCTATCTAAATAATGCGATTAATTTTTTTGAAATCATTTGGGTCTCCCCAAGTTTTATGTGGGAGTTTTATTTGAGTTTTAGTTCTCCTATTTCATATTTGTTGATTAAAACAAGCTATAAATTGACCATATCTCATTACGGTTGAGGAGATGTGCTAGAAAGAAATACAAGAATATTTAAAGGTAAAAGGAAATTTGAGAGGAATCAATAGGATTCCACCCTTTCCATCATGGAAAATATCAATCTATTATTAAATTAAATGGGGCCTCTCTATCCCTTAAGGAGTTTAAATTGCGATTTTTTGTTGATTGGATATCAACTATCAACATTTTTATTCCAAGTAGCTCAAATAATTTAAGGAGAAAAAACACTAAATAGAAAAGGGACCACCTATAAATTGGTTCAAATTGAACTTTGATGTAATAATAAAATGTAATCTAGCCTAGAAGGGGTGGTCTTTTAAGACATCCTCGGTTTTGTTAGGGTGGCCTATGTAGGGTGCTTAGGTTATCAATTCAACCATGTTGCAAAATCCTTCACTACCTTTAGGGATATTCAATTGGCTAGGGAACTCAAGTTTTCATACTTAATGATTAATGGAGATTCCCTCAATGTTCTAAACTACATCAATTACCTTTCTCCCCCTCTTGGAATATTTTAAATGTTATTAAAATCTATAAGGAAATTCACTCCATCAATCAGGCAACAATTGATCATCTCTACCATCGAGGTAGTGGAAAAACTAATTCTTTAGACAATATGAGTTGTTTTATGGAAAACATCAAGCATTGGTATTATGTCAAACCTTTTCCTAGTAAAATTATTTGTGGAATACTTATGAGAAGTGGGGTTGATTGCAATTATGTGCTCTTGGGAGAATTATTGAATGAATTGATAGTAGTTGAAGCTTATCAAAATATTTATTTGGGTCACTCCTTTAGATTTATCACAATCTACAACTTGGAGGTCAATTATATAGTCACTGTTCTCTTTATTTGTAGAGGATCATACCTATCAATCAATCTCCTTATTGATCCCTTTTTGGGAATCAACTTTTTTTTTCAATTTGATACTTAATAATTTCCTCATTCTCTACTTGTTTATGGACTAGTACATTTAGAAGATTATCATGGGAGATGAGAGAATATGAATAGAGGATTATTATTGTCAATAATATAATAAAAAAGTTACTATTTGGCATATCCATAGGAAGGGTGAGCTATATCCATTTATATAATACATAAATAGCTACGACCCATCATTTTGTAGAGATTTCATTGTATAATGGAAGAGTACGAAGGTTATTGTGAGGGCCCTTAAATTTTAAGTCTTTAAAGAGTTCAACATTGTAGCTGCTAGCATGTCCAAGAAAAGAGCCAAGACCCATCAAGCAAACAAATGTGAAAGAAAAGAACACATTAACACTTTCCTAAAAGGCTTTGAGAAGATATCTTAGGGAGGCTTTTCCTCAAAATGAATTCAACTTCTTTCTCATTAAATATTTTACCCTAAAAGAGAAGTACAACTAATCTATCTTTTTTTATAGCTTTCCCTTTGTAAACAATCTAAGGCATAATTACCTAGTTAGCTTTTCTTTCTAGATCTTTTATTATATATAGAGCAACAAGTCATGAATGGGATTCTAGACAAGACAAAACAAATGCTACACCAAGGTTTTATGATTTAGCTTTATAATTGTGATAAATCCAATTCCTTACTTCCCAAATCCAACCCTAGGATGGTTGTTAATGAAAATTTTCTCTATTTTTGTAAGAATCAAAGCTCTTTTATGCCCAAAGATTGTCTAACCCTAAAAAAGGTGAACATTAAAATTTCTCCCTCTAGTTCCCATATTTTTAAATCTTACAAGAGGTCTAGTCAAGTGGTGAGGAAACTATAAATGATCGGCACTATATCTTCACTATTCCTAGTGTTATCTTCTCTAAACTTATTAGACCTATAGGTAGAGCTAGTATTAGTAGAAGTCCTACCCCGTTTAATCTTAGTGTTGAGGTGATCCATCTAATGTGTCCCCTACTAATATCATTTCCCCTCTCTCTAATAGAAAAGTAAAATCCCTATATATCATTGGTTCTTCAAGTGATTTTATTGATAACCCTAGATCTAAGAATATATAAACAACTACTAAAAGTAATGATAGTTTTATCAAGGAGACTATGGTCCAAAATGAAATCACTAATGATGGTTTTAATCTTCAACAAAGAATCCTAAAGTGGTTCAAGAATGAAATTTAGTTCATGAAATTAAGGATGGAGAAGCTTCATAAATAGGTGAATGTGGAGATTATTGAACTTGAGATTAAAGGAAAATTATTTGGTGAGGATTGTACTAGTGCATTGCTTGGATTAAGATTATAAACTTACATTGTAATCATATTTCTATCTCATGCATCTCGACCACTCTTGAAATGTGAATTTTGATGCCTTTAGGGTATAATTATAGAGTTTTTTCTATTTATATTCTAATAATAATCTTGAAATTATTATTTCATATAAATTCATAAGGAAGATAGGGAAAAATAATGTCAGATACATTTGACTTTAGACTCATTTAAAGTATTTTCCCTTTCTTAAGTACTAGAAGAAGAAGTTGAGAATCTTGTCATAAAAAATGGGTCACACGTGTGTTAGTGGACTCCAAAATAGGGAACTATATTTGAGGATATAATCCATAAGGTAGTTATGGGTCAAATATGCCTATGTGGTTTTATTTTGTATTTAGGGTCTCATTGATTGAGCCCATTTGATGTCCATGTGAAGTTATTGATGTCCAAGGTGGGTATTAGATTTTTTCATGTACTAAGGCCATGGTCTATTATTTTGGTGAAACCATTTATGGCTTTCATCTCTCTTTTCTTATGTATTGGTGGTATAAGATAGTGGTTTTCTATCATTTATTTAGAGGTACATAGGCATTTTTATGCCCCTAACTCTATAATATGTATTGTGTTAATTGAGTAGTCATCTTGTGGCTACCCTAACTCTTAAATAGGTTGTACCTAATTATTATTATAATAATATATGTTTTAGGTCATCCTATGAGTTATACTTAAGTATATAAGTTAGGCTAGGTGGTATCCAAGGCATAAGTATAGTATATATATAGGAGGTATAGTTAGTTATTATCATCATGTTGAGCATTGTGTTTTGTTGAAGAATATTGGAGGTATCCCCCTTGAAGTGGATTTAGAGGTTTCCCCCTTGAAGTGGCATATTATTATCAAGTATTTTTAACATATTTCCTATTGTATTTTTCTGTGTGCAAGTTATTTCATAGAAACTTGTATCAAAGTGTGACTTTGGCACAATATAGGCAAGGCATTTTCTTCAATCATGGAGGTCATTTTGTGAAGTGTGTATTGTTAGAATTGTGAAAAACACAAGTCATGGGATCAAACAACAAACAAAGACATCTTCCATGCAAGAGAGTTACAAACAATAATATGCAATATTCCTCAACAAGAAAAAGCTACATAGTTCAAGAATTCAAGAGAAGAGAAAATCTCAAGAGTTCAAGAGTAAATCTTAAGAGTTCGAGAGTAAATCTCAATAGTTTGAGAGAGATAATACAATGAGGGTTGAGTGCTATCTAGGAAAAACCCTAAATGATAAAGGGATTATATTTGTGACTTGCAAGTCTACACTCAACTACTTGCAATGATCTAATAGCTTGCAAGAAATATATAAAATAAGTTGTAATGACATACAAAAATTAGGAGAAACATTAAGCATTGACACAAACAAGACTTCCATTAGTTGCAAGATTTTCTAAGTGCAAGGTAATGAGGCCAAAAATTGACAAAAAGTAAAAATAAAATCCTATAAATTATAGTTTATTATACTTGGGGAAAATATTTGAAGCAATTCTACATAGAATGTTAATATGATGTAAATAATTTTTTTGCAGTAGATAGAATTACTAAGTATGCACATTTTTATGTCGTATCCTTGGATTTCAAGGATTTTAAAATCTTTGATTTATTTTTAAGGGGTATTCAAATTACATGGTTTACCCAAGAACATTGTTAGTGATATAGATAATAAGTTTTTGAGTCAATTTTGGAAAGAATTATTCAATCTTATAGGAACAAAAATTTCCCCTAGCACCAATTATCACACTCAAATAAGTGGGTAAACTAAAATTGTCAACAAATAGATCAAAGGGTTCCTAAGAAATTATTTTTTTAGTAGAAAATAACTTGGGTCAAATAGTTACATTTGTGAGAACATTTCTATAACATCTCCCACCATATATCCATAGATATGTCACCCTTTTTGGATTTGTATGGATTTAATTCTTTATCCTTTGTGGATCTTGCAATCATGAAAAGTAGGGTACTTAGAGCTACATATATGCTCAAGAAAATTCAAGAGATATTGAAATATCGTAAGGACCATCTTTAGCATGCTAAAAACTAGCAAAAGCTATCTGAAGAAATTAGTGGTGTACCAATCGAGTATTTGAAGTTGGAGATATGGTTTACTTAAGGCTACAACCATACGGGTAGTCTTCGTTAAAGATGAAATGAGGACAAAAATTGAAGCCTAGATTATATGACTCCTATAAGATCATAAGAAAGGTAGGATAAGTAGCTCATGATCTAGAGCTACCAAGAATAGTAAAATTCACAATATTTTCCTTGTTTCATTCTTAAATTAGTGTTGGGATGGCCCATTGCACCTTACAAATACTTTCCACCTTTGGATGATGAAGAAAGAGTCATTCTCCTACCATAATCTATCATGGATAAATGTGAAGGAAAGTTGAATAAGAGAACCATTATTGAGAATTTGGTGTAATGGAAGGACTTGCCAACTAAAGATGCTACATGGGAAGGAGCTAAAATTTTGAAACATACAAGTTTTAGTTGCTTGAGGGAAATAAATTTTGAGGGAGGATTAATAAATGCAGTCAAATGTGCAGTTTGATGGTTGGATAGATAATACGCACTAATTACCACTCATGAATATGCTCCACCAAATCCCTTTTCACTTCAATAAATAGCTTAACCAAATAACTAAACACGAACAAATAAAGTCTAACTCTTTGAATATCTAATTATTTTCACTAAACCAAAACTAATTTTATTTCTAGTTAATATTTAACTGGCACTTGCACCTAGAGGAGATTCAAGGGATATGTCGATAGGAAATGAAAGACAAAATTTACATATATTTTAGCATTAAAGAATTAGTTATACAAGAAAATAAATCTATACACATTTTGACTAAAAATATGATTTTGATTTGTAGAAATAATCATTGTATTATAAAGCATGCAACAAATAGTACATGTATTTAATGATATGCCATATGCCTAATTCGCTTGAGAAAGCACTACCCATATTAGATTGGCTCAAACTTAGTTCAATCAATTTTCATCATACGTCTTCTAAAATATACTAAAGATAAAGGATAATACATTCAATTATTTGAAATTCTGTATACAAGAAATGAAAATGTCAATTTTGTTAACACCTTGTTGTGTTGATTGGTAAATGTCTTTAGTCTCCAAAATATGGAAAAGGTTAGCAATCTTTATTTATGCTAAGAAATATTTTAAGAATTTGGCAAGTTGGAGAAACATATGTTTTGAACAAACTATTTACAGTGGATTTGAATTAGTGTTAGATTTAGCCAGATATTGGGGGTTGAAATTAGATTTTCGCCACTAGCCCAAACATCCCTTGAGATTAATGTAATGAATTTTACATCACCTTAGTATCAACAAATTGATAAAATTGGTCACTTCCAAGTCTATAATAACTTTCAACATATAATCACTGGAACATTATACATAAAAGACATACAACTTTTCTTTTGTTGCATGTCATAGAGCCTCAAGCATTGCATCTATGGTAGTTGTTGCACACCTTGCCTAAAATGAATTCAACAAAACTTTAAATTACAAATATAATCCACAAAAAAAACAAATAAATTAGGTTATATTTAACACACAAGATTAAAGCAATGGAGAAACCCCAAATAAGTCACAAATTTCCAATTCAAAGCACTATAGATTAAAAATTCTAAATTTCTATGATTTCATTAATGAAGCATTATATTTCCTATGTTCAAATTGCTTATGGTCGATGTATCATTTGAATCTTTGAAACCTCTATAAGGTAATGACACCACTCACTGCAAAATAAAAAGGACAATCACTAAAATATAAACACATTGAGTGGATCCTACATTCAAAACAAAATAGAAGAAAAGTGTCGTCTGATAAGAAAATCTTAAAAAGTTTAAACCCCATAATCAAAATAATAAAAAATTAAATTGTAGGAATTCAAATCATAAAATTTCAAACCATAGGATTTCAAAACCTATAATTTCAAACCTTAACAAAATCAAACCCAAAAAACACAAGCACCCCAATTTTGTACACACACTTAATTAAGCATCTAAAAATATTGAGTTTCAGGGTTACTCAATTTTTGAGTTCGAGACAAGATTCTTGTAACCTTATAAATGAAAATATTGGTTGGAGTCAAAGTTTGTTTCCAGGCATGGAGCAAGGAATGTTTCAACTTCTTGAAAGTTGTTTTCCTAGTGTGAGACAACTTTTCGAAGAAGCAATCCCTTCATTTAAGGGATACCAACAAAATTGTTTAGAATGAAATAAAACACAACAAAAAAATGATCTGATTGCTTAAAGATTGAGCATGGTCTTCATTATTCACCTTTGTCGCCTTCACACACCACACCCATGAAAAATTTCAATGACAAAGCTACAATCTCATATAACAACATTGAAACCCAGATGAGAAGAGCATCATCCAGGAGGTAGTATAACAAAATCATCATTTTATAAAAAATAAAATGTAAATCTAAGCACATATTTAGCTCCACAAAGTTTAAGCTTTGGTGGGTTCTTGGTATCCATTCCAAACTATTATTCTCCAGTGATACCACCTTCTTCTTCATGTGCTAATGGCATTGTTGGTTACTCACCCTATATTACCATTGGGAATAAAAACAATCCTTTTGTTTAACAGATAACAACAAAATTGTTTTAGAATGAAATAAAACACAACAAAAAATTGATCCCATCACTTAAAATTTCCAAAAAATAAAATTCATTGAAACCATGGCAAGTGACTCATCTCAAGATTATGCACAAATTGTGTCATGTTATTTCAAGTGAGAAAAATGGGCAAAGTTTGCAAGAAAAAAATACGAAACCCTAACACAACAATTTTTTTTTAAAATGAGACCAATTAAAACCAATCTCCCTACAGTTGTTGTTTCAATCTATTAACAGTAAATGAAATCTGATTTATGAGACAAAGGCAAGCAACTTACCTCTAGATTCTACACAAATTGTATTGTGCTATCAACTATGTCGATGAAAAAAAGGGTAGAGTTCGCAATAAATTCTCATATTCTTTGACTGGAGATTCATTGCATTGAAATCCTATGCTAGATCTGATCACTACAGGGAGTTTCAAATGAAATCCATAAAGCTTTATCACATATCATATCAAATCTTAGCATTCATTACTTCTATCACCAACGATAGGTAGAGTGATAGGATATGTGGTGGACACAACTTAGTTTAGCACATGGCAGTTAATTCCTCACCACATTAGTCATTGTCACCTTAGAAAATTGTGTCGAAGTGAAAAACACAATGGCAAGTGGAAACTACCTTCTTGTGATACCATGCAAGTCTATTAAAAATCCAAAACATGTTTACAAGGCATCTAAACTTGTTTATCGTCAAGAGAAGTTGCATATCAGTGTGAGATAGGTTTTCCAGTAAAATATGGACTTGCAAGTCCATAGGGGAAGCTTATCAGCTAATTATATATTTATTAGATATATATTTTTTTTATTACGTTTGGTTCCTTGTGGCCCATCCAACTTTGCCTCTGGCATAGATTTGTGTCAAGTTGGAGTTGGGTGAGGTGAGACTACTCCCTGAAAGCTGTTGATGAGGCTCAACCAAGCCAATAACCAAGTCAATATTGATCTTAGGACCTACATGAGACAAACCCAAAACCCTTAACCAACTATGCCACCCCTTCAAACTATAATTTTTTATTATAATATATATATTATTATATATTCTATTTTATGTAATATAAATTATTAAATATATAATATTTTTCTCTATGATATTATCTAGTGACCTGAACCTGAAAAGTGGTCAACAAAATAGATGCATGTCCTTAATTTTTTTATGTCTACGTTAAAGCGTAGCTTGTTCTTTCATTATTTTGGGTTTGGTGGAATGGTGTACCGTCAAGTCATGTGAAAAACAAAAATGGTGTACAGTCAAGTCAATAACTGCCTACTTTCTCAGGGATCATAAAATATTGAGACAGAGATATAGAGAGAGAAAAAAGAGGAAAAAGTGAGAGATACGACAGCGTTCATATCACGCAAGCCTACTGTCACAATTTATTTTCCTAACAATATTATGCGTACAAACAAGAGATGAGCTGTAAAAAAAACACCGAAATGACAGGGTTGTGCGAGTCAAAAAACTAGTAGAAGAAGAAAACAAGAGGAAAAGGATGATAAGAAATGAATTAAAGAAGATAACAATAGGCCAAGGACGATAAGAAATGAATGGCTATAGAAAAGTTAGTACTCTAAAGCTGCAGGACTTAAATATTTTCTCCACTGTGCAAGACTTGAATATGCTAGCATGCCAAAAGATCACCAGGTTTTGCGATGACTTTAGAAGAGTCGTGATTCTATATTAGTTTGGAGGCTACGACGACTGACATTAAAGTTGAGTGGAGGTTTATGCCGTGCAATTGTGTGATATTAGAATATAATGCCCCCCTCGAAGTGACGTTTTTCTTCCGGGGGAGTTTCCACCTTAGAATTTATCTTGTATTTTAAGAGTAGAGGGAGGTTCGTTCCATTGTTTACATTTAATGATGGACAAAATCAGGGCGACATAATAGGACCTTGTTAATTTGAGAGCTAACTTTGATCAGACCTCTAGATAAGGCTAGTTCATTTCTAAACCTAAGTGCAAGTGTTGATTCAATTCAACATAGATTAAAACTAATGCCTACCCCTACTCTAATAAATCATAGAGGAAAGGGAGAAGGAAACAATGAAAAAGAAAGATGGTGATGCACTAAGATTTAATTGAGTTCTCACTAACTTGTTTTAAAGCACAAGACATTCCTTAAAACTAATAATGGATCATATAACTTTTATTTAAACACTATTAAGAAGTAAAATGGGAAGAGAATATAATTGCAAGAGGGTTGAGATGACAACCATAAACTTGAAATAATCCAAAGAGACTAAAACCCATAAAATATAACTCAAGCCCAAAAAATACAAAGTATAACAAACATAGAAGAAGAAAAATATTTTTCTTTATTGATTACAAGGCTTTAGCATACATTTACACTTGAAAGAATAGCACATCTATTACATGCAAGTTTTTCTATTATTCTCTACATGTTGGAACTTATAACTAACTCTGGAAATGAGGACTGCTAGGTCCTTAATACCCTTAGAGGAAATTATCAAAACTACAATAAATTATATGTTCCACCATGGGTATGCTATCACTATTCTCTTAATGAGAATGTGGAGTGTCAAAAAACTCTTATTTGAAACAAATGAACTATTCTAAGCTTATGGTCTTTGAGTGTCAAATTGCCACAATAACTTGCCTCTATTAAAGACAAGTCTTGTAAAGGAGTTCACCTCCCTCAAGCCACAATTGCATTCATTTCCCAACTGCAACAAATTGATCCCTTTCCTTTCATGTATCCAATCACAAATATATTCCATGTGGTGAAGATTCACATCACTATCAACTTTGTCATTGTATGACAACCATAAACAATAGGTGCTAGAACTATCTAATGATGCATTAGGTGTGCACACAACAACATGGGTATTTTTTTGAAATTAGGTTAGCATCAAAAGAACTACAAATTGAGGAGGGACAAAAAATTCCTCACACAAGGGAACACTGTTGTTTTTCATCCCTTAACCTCCTCACATGAACTTATGAAAAAATAAAATTCTTCCAACTTACGTTGTAATGAAAAATATGCCACACCAATTTGTTGACCTACATAAGGAAGCTCTTCCTCATGCACATCAAATAGAAAGTTTTGAAGTGTTGGCATACTATAAAGCCAAGAAAAAAGTTGATTACCTTCTTGATCCATGCATTAGTGCTCAACTACTTCCATACTTGTATGTTGAGCCCAGGTGAAACACTCAAACTCAACCATGCCATCATCCCTAACATAAGGAGTCACATCACCATCATGAATGAAAACCTCATACTCAACCTTGCTAATCTTAGGGACAATAGGGAACCGTTGTACATCATTGTTACATGTGTTTCAGCTAAAATGCAAGTTCATGGAGTATCAATACACAAAAGATGGCATGCTTTTGTTCTTCATGTACAATATAAGCCTGAGATGATTGTGAGTCAAAGGAGAGGGTTGAGAAATGGTGTTTAAGTTATCTTAGCCCACTTCACACGCATCGCTCTTCGATGACATTTGAACTAACACAAATGGATTCATCAATTTTACTTTGACTTGCATAGTTTTTGAAATTCCTATTGTTATCTTGCTTTGTAGTGTATTTGTAATGTTGACTAACTTCAAGAGATTTGTTGCACATATCAGTGCAAGGAATGTTTATGTAGTTATTATAGATGAAGACAACGAAGAAGGAACATACTATTACTTGTGTTGTTGTGTTGAGGCCAAAAATAAATTGGAGGCCCCAGTTATAAATGGAGAAAACATCGAATACCCTATAGGCTCAGTAGTTTTTACTTGAACGTGTCTTAGAAGGTACCCACATAAGAGTGTTAAATATTAGGTTTTTTATGACTTTGACATGCATTGGAAGATTCTTCCTTACTCAAACCTTCTCGTGGCATCCAATGTTCATTTGACAAAATATGGGGGTAGACCTGTGAACAAGACCTTGTGGAAGGTCTGTGAGTCTGACCATGAGGTGATATTTGACACAATAAAGAGTAGAGCAGACCCGAATGGTTCATCAGATTAATTTGTAAGTATGCACATTGGTTCTTATTAATTTATACTTGTATGCACATTAGTTTGTATGATTCCAATGCTATCATCTAATGTTTATATCATGTATGTAGGTGATTGATGAAGTTATCAGACATGCAAATGTAACACACTTTATGTTTAGAACTGTGGAAAAGGATATAGAGTTCAATGGTATTTTATTTTTTCTCAAAAATATGCAAAAAAATGGTGTAGGATATTCTCAATAGATATTCATGAGAGGTTGTTGTGTGCGATAGGTATCTTGGAACTCTCAATGAAGATGTATGGCCATGAGTGACTAAGTTGAGATACTGGCATGCCTATCCTCAATGGAAGCATGAAGATTTAAGCCTTGTTGTTCTCGATTCAGAACCAAATGGTGTGGATTTGTTGTATGTAAGTTCCTTCCATCTATTTTCATTTCATTTCCATTTTGGATGCTCTTTCTTTTTCTTCTTTTACTTTGCCTATTTGTAAGCAACCTACTAAAAATTGATTGGTGTCTCCTTGTAGAAAATGCTAATTTATGAGCCATCCAAGAGAATCTTAGCCAAACAAGCAATGCGACATCCTTATTTTGATGATCTTGACAAATCTCAATTATTATTTTAAGCCATTATAAAAGTGTGTGTGAAGCTTACTGAGGGAATTTCAAGTTAACTTCATCATGAGAAAATATGATGTAAACATTATAAGAAAATCTTGAATTTCAAGTTATTCTATTCATGAGAGGTGTTGTGTGCAATAGGTATCTTAGAACTCCCAATGAACATGTATGACCAGGAGTGACTAAGTTGAAAGACTCATGCCTATACTCAATGGAATCATCAAGATTTAAGCCTTGTTCTCGACTTGGAACCAAATGGTGTGTATTTGTTGTCTGTAAGTGCCTTCCATCTATTTTCATTTCATTCCATTTTGGATGCTCTTTCTTTTTCTTCTTTTACTTTGCCTATTTGTAAGTAAACTAGTAAAAATTGAGTGGTGTCTCCTTGCAGAAAATGATGATTTATGAGCCATCCAAGAGAATCTCATCCAAAAAAGCAATGCAACATCCTTATTTTGATGATCTTGACAAGTCTCAATTCTAATTTGAAGCCATTATAAAAGAGTGTGTGAAGCTTAGCGAGGGAATTTCAAGTTATTCATTTGAAGTTAACCTCATCACGAGCACCTATGATGTAGAAATTATAAGAGAATATTGAATGTATGAGTGACATTGTAAAAGATCTGTGAGAACAAAGTACCTAAGGCATCCTTGAATCATATTTTTGGTTATTATGAGAGAATATTATAAGTTGAGTTTGTGTGCATGAAAATGGGGCACATTGATATTTGATTTAAGTGGGGTGTTGGAATTCATATATTTTTATTTTTTTCTCATGATCTTGTATTACCACTTGATAGTTTTGAGAAAGCATTGTTCTTACAAGTACGAGCACTTGGGTTTTAGAATGGTGTATGAACCATATTAGACAATTGTAGCACATATAGAAGAATTAGGACTTCCAAATAAATCTCATTTTATTGTTAACATCATATTATTAATATAGTGAGTGTAATAACCACTGATTGTTACCAATCATTCTTTTTCTTCTTTTATTCTCTCCCTATTATAACTAGCACCGATTGACTAACTTATTATAAAAACTTTATTTTTTAAAACAATTCAACATAATGTTTATATATCAATATCAATATAGCATACCATCTATTCACATAAATATTTGTAAAGATATTTACTCAAAATTTGAAATTCATGCAACGTAATCCCTTAATAGTTCAAATTGCAAAAGGGAACCAATCTTTGATGGCCTATTACTTGGATACCGTTTCAGTTATGGGAATTCCATTTGAGACATCGGGATCATGTAGGGAACTTCTACAATAACCTCTCTCAATTTTTGTTATCTTGAAGTCACTTTTTTGTGGTGTCCAAATTTGACTTGATGGAAAAAGTGTCAATTGCAAGTAGTGTAAAGTTGCAAAGTGGTGCAACTTTCGTTCTGCAACTTGTGTGACCAAAAAAATTGTTCCAACATGTCTAGATGGGTATGGTTATGCTAGGCATAGTCCTCTTTTACACCCAAACACATCAAATCACTTTGAGCTATGTTCAACTAGTTTGATCCCTTAAGGTCCAAAGTGCAAAATGGCTGCAATATTTGATATGCTATTACTCAAAAATCGTGATGCTTACAAACTCTTTATCTAATCCTACGGGATTGCATTGGGCCCTTCTACAATGACCTCTCTCGGTTTTTGTTATCTCAAAGTGGTTTTCCCGTGGTGTCCAGTTTTCACTTGATGGAAAATTTGTTAAATGCAAGCAGTGTACAGTTGCAAAGTGGTGCAACTTTCATTCTACATCCTTTGTGACCAAATAGACAATTCTAACGTGTCTATATGGGTATGTTTATGCTAGGAATGGCTCTTTTTTGCACCCAAACATGCCGAATCACTCTGAGCTACGTTCAACCAGCTCGATCCCTTAAGGGAAACAAACTTTGATGAGCTACTACTCAAAAATTATGATGCTTACGATCTCTCTATTTGAGCCTATGGGATCACATTGGGCCCCTCTATAATAACCTCTCTTATTTTTTTTTATCTCGGAGTCATTCTCCATGGTGTCTAGTTTTCACTTGATAGAAAAAGTGTCAAATGCAAGCAGTGTAAATTTGCAAAGTGGTGCAACTTTTGTTCTGCAATTTGTGTGACCAAATGGACAATTCCAATGCATAAGGATGGGTATGTTTATGCTAGGAATTGTCCGCTTTCACACCCAAATATGTTGAATCACTCTGAGCTACATTCAACCGGTTCGATCCCTTAAGGGTCCAAAATGCAAATGGGAAGCAATCTTTTATGAGCTACTACTCAGAAATTGTGATGCTTACGAACTCTCCATATGATCCTTCAGGATCATGTTAGGCCCCTCTACAATAACCTCTCTCAGTTTTTGTTATCTCAGAGTCATTTTCTCATGGTGTCTAATTTTTACTTAATGGAAAAAGTGTCAAATGCAAGCAATGTAAAGTTGTAAAGTGGTGAAACTTTCATCATGCAACTTGTGTGACCAAACGGAATATTCCAACACATCTAGATGGGTACATTTGTGCTAAGGATGGTCCTCTTTTGCATCCAAACACGTCAAATCACTCCAAGCTATGTTCAACTGACTCGATCCCTTAACAGACCAAAGTGGAAAAGGGGCAACAATCTTTAACGTGCTACTACTCGAAAACCATGACTCTTACACACTCTCTATCTAGGCATATAGGATGGCGTTGTGCCCCTATACAATAATCTCTCTCAATTTTTGTTATGTCAGAGTCATTTTCTTGTGGTGTCCAATTTTCATTTGATAGAAAAGGTGTCAAATGCAAGCAGTGTAAAGTTGCAAAGTGGTGCAACTTTTGTTTTGCAGTTCTTGTGTGACCAAATAGATAGTTCTAACAAGTTTGGATGGGTACGTTTACACTAGGAATAGTCCTCTTTCATACCCAAACACGTCGAATCACTCCAAGCTATGTTCAACCGACTCGATCCCTTACCAGTCCAAAGTGCGAAAGGGCAGCAATCTTTGACGGGCTACTACTCAAAAAACGTGATGCTTAAAAACTATGTCTAAGCCTATAGGATCACATTGGGCCCCTCTACAATAATTTCTCTCAGTTTTTGTTATCTCAAAGTCATTTTCTCATGGTGCCTAGTTTTCATTTGATGGAAAAAGTGTCAAATGCAAGTAGTGTAAAGTTGCAAAGTGGTGCAACTTTTATTCCGCAACTCGTGTGACCAAACGAACTTATACAATGTGTTTGGATGATTTTTTTTATACTAAGCATAGTCCTCTTTCACACCCAAACATGTCGAATCACTCTAAGCTACGTACAATTGACTTGATCCCTTAAGGGTCCAAAGTGCAAAAGGGAAACAATATTTGATGAGCTACTACTCAAAAACCACGATGCTTACAAACTCTCTGTCTAATCCCATGGGATCAAGTTCAACCCCTCTACAACAACCTATCTCAGTTTTCATTATCTCGAAGTCATTTTCTCGTGGTGTCTAGTTTTCACTTGATAGAAAAAGTGTCAAATGCAAGCAGTGTAAAGTTGCAAAGTGGTGCAACTTTTGTTCTGCAACTCATGTGACCAAAAAAACTATTCCAATGCATTTGTATGGGTATTTTTACGCTAGGAATGGTCCTCTTTCACACCCAAATAGGCCGAATCGCTCTAAGCCATATTCAACCGACTTGATCCCTTAAGGGTCCAAAGTGCAAAATGGTTGCAATCTTTGACGGGGTATTACTTGGAAACCATGACGCTTACAAACTCTTCATTTGAGCCTATAGGATCACATTGGACCCCTCTAGAATAACCTCTACAATAACTTCTTTTGATTTTTGTTATCTTAGAGTCATTTTCCCGTGGTGTCCAATTTTCACTTGATAGAAAAAGTGTCAAATGCAAGTAGTGTAAAGTTGCAAAGTGGTACAACTTTTTTTCTAAAACTCATGTGACCAAATGAACTGTTCCAATGTGTTTGGATGGATACATTTATGCTAGGAATAGTCCTCTTTCACACCCAAACATGCCAAATCACTCTAAGCCATGTTCAACTAACACGATCCCTTAAGGGTCCAAAGTGCAAAATGGTTGCAATCTTTGATAGGCTATTACTTGGAAAATGTGACGCTTACAAATTTTTTATCCGAGCCTATGGGATCACATTGGGCCCCTTTATAATAACCTCTCTTGGTTTTTGTTATCTTAGAGTCATTTTCTCGTGGTGTCTAGTTTTCACTTGATGGAAAAGGTGTCAAATGCAAATATTGTAAAGTTACAAAGTGGTGCAACTTTTATTCTATAACTCATGTGACCAAATGAACTATTCCAATGTGTCTAGATGGGTACGTTTATGCTAGGAATAGTCATCTTTTTACCCAAACATGTCGAATCACTCTAAGCCACGTTCAATTGGCTCGATCCCTTAAGGGTCCAAAGTGCAAAATGACTGTAATCTTTGACAGACTATTACTAAAAAATCATGATGCTTACGAACTCTTTGTCTAAGCCTACAGGATCGCATTGAGCTCCTCTACAATAAAATTTCTTGGTTTTTGTTATGTCAGAGTTATTTTCTCGTGGTGTCCAATTTTCACTTGATGGACAAAGTGTCAAATGCAAGCAGTGTAAAGTTGCAAAGTGGTGCAACTTTCATTTTGCAGCTTGTGTGACCAAACAAATTATTCCAATGCATCCTAATAGGTACTTTTATGGTAGGAATGGTCCTCTTTTGCACCCAAACATGCCGAATCACTATGAGCTACATTCAACCAACTCGATCCCTTTTGATGGCATGTAAAACAATCGAAAATAGAAACATTCACATGACAGTTGAGAAGTTTGAGTTTTCCACACAAAAAGAATATGATCATCCTTAAGTCTAGCAAGCGCAAAACATTTTTTAATTATCCTCCTTTCCCTTATAACAATATACAACCAATTGTAAATTGTAGACATGGAAAATATACTGATTGACATTGCGCATCTAATTCCGATTACTAATACCATTTCATCCTAAATTATCCCTCGGTCTAACCATTTAATCAAATTCCCGTATATGATTAAATTCATCAATATTCCTCTCTTAATTAAATAAATTAGTTATCTAATTAAGTTACATCTTCTCAATAATTAAATTAATCATCTTGATATAATTATTCTATTTAATTAATCTCTTATGACATTCCTCTCATATTTGATTTAAATAAATCCAAAAATTTAAGTCAAATAGGTCACATCACTTAATCTCTTCATTAAAATAATTAACTTTGATTAATTTAATCTCTCCTCATGTCCCATCCTCTAGCTTTTCCCACTTGCACATGAAAATAGATTTAATTGATTTATTAAATCTCTATTTTCCTCAACAAGGCATCTTTTTGGAATATTTTCCAAGTTTGAATTCAAAAATCTAAGTTGACATGTACATCCAACAAGGAATTTACTCTCTCTTACATGTCCTTTGCCTTGAGCTAAGTGACATTTAATGCTTTATTTCTTCCCTCTTGCAAGTCATTTCAACCAAATTCAAAATTCAAAAATATGCATTTATTGGCACAACCCTCAAAACTTGCACATCCTCCATCCACTCATACGTTGACAAGTGGCATCTTGCAATTAGATAAATGTTAGTTCCACATTGCTCAATTTTGGACATTCATCCATCAATCTCATCTATAAATAAGAGGATTTATTCCTCATTTGATCATCCACAAATTATGCAAAGTTACCATGCTCAAATATCTATCAAATTTCATCCATCATCATTGAATCTTAGCTAGGTTATGCAGGTTTTTAGCTTAGACCATTCACCATCCTTCATCAAAGTGGATCAATTATCATCAACACATCAAACTTGCATCATAGGAGTTGGGAAAGGGCCAATTTTCACATGAAATTGGCACCAATTCCCCCATGGGATCATGAGTTTGCTAGTTTAATTAGGATTCAATCTCTATTTTGTTGTTTTCATTGTATTCTTCATTATTTCTTTTCCTAATTTGAACTTATTAAATGAATTTCATGGGAATCCTTTTTCTTGCTTGCATTATCTAATCTAATGTGTTTTTTCTTATTGTTTTGTAGGTATTAGGATTGGGGTTCACATTTGGTGCTAGGAGGGCATAATCTCATTTTTAATCACTTTTTCCTAAAAATTATGTATTTTTGTTTATGTACAGGAAAATTCTAACGTTGGAAACTCAACGTTGTTGTTTTAGCATTGTTGGGTCTCCAACGTCACCATATAGCACCGCTGGAAACTTAAACTGTGACGCTGAAGTCTTCTCGCCCAAGATTTTGAATTTCAAACCGTGCCGCTTGATCAATCTGACCTGCAAAATTTTTCAAAAAAATCAAACTGTGATGCTGAGCAAAAGGGCGACGCATTTGAACTCACTGGTTTAGACACAGAGCGCCGCTGACTGGTAAGTGGCGCTGTACAACATCATTGAGGAAATCAAATTGTGACGCAGTCATGGGTTGCGCCGCTGGCAGGGAGTAAAAAGTTAAAATTTTATTTTAGCACGTGCTTTTTGTCAAATGATGAGTTTATCTTCTATTTTCTACTTTTTAACCTCCGTGTTTGCAGAATTTGACTGATTTTATCTCTTGTAGGTTGGATCAATTAAAACGAAAGAAAAGGAAGCATGATGATGGTACTTCACAAAATCAAAGTGTTTTTAAACACTTTAGTGTTTTTTTTAACACTCTTAGGAAACTGCTATTCCTTTTTCCTTAAAACACTAATTTCGTTTAGGCTTTTAAAAAGAACCTTTTCAATTTTTGCAAAGGCTTAAAATGAACATTAGGACTACAACTTACTAGAGTTTTTTTTTTGTTAATAATTGAACAAAACAACTCTCATTTGTCCTTTGGTGCTTTAAAAAGAATTCATAATTGCTTTGTGGATTTAAAATGAACAAGTGCAACTTTGTTTTTGTGATGGTTTACTTAAACTAACTTCTTTGGAAAATGATGTATGCACTTCTCTCGCGCTTTATAGCGATCTTAAGAATCAAAAGGCCTTTTTTTGTGATTTTAGGTTGAGATAAAGCAATCACTTCCACACTTCATTTTTGGGTTTAAAATTGAACAAAATCTTGTGTGAGTGCGAATGAACTTATTGCATGTGTTCTCCCTTTGTTTCTAAACAAGGGTCGACCGAACTATGAATATGTTTATTCACTTTTGTTTATCTTAGAAGGCCTACCTTGGGGAAAAAGTACTCACCCAAGGGAACAACTCAACCGGCAACACTCTAAAGCCAAGAGTATTTCCAATCGAGATATAAATGTGGGTATTGGAGTAAATTCCAATATCACGCAGTTGGCTCTGACGAGATGGATCTGAAAAGGGACTCTCACCGTATGGGTCAATCTCCACGAATGAAAACTCCCAATTAAAACTCATGTTTTAGAATTTCCAAAATCTTCTATCTATTTTTTGGTGCAAGAACGATCGTTCTAAAGCTGCCCCACACTTTTACGGTCTTTTAGTAGAAATGGAAATCATGTCATGGGAGTTTCATGGGTGTTGATGCTTGGCTGCCCCGTATAAGTGAGTGCCATGGAGGGGAGCAAGTGGGGTCAAGCATCTAACCATTCGCTAAAGATAAGCATAGCTAGACTTGTCCAAGTGGGGACTCAACAAATATTTCCTTTCATATCCATAGGGTTGTGCTTATTCTTGGTGACAAAACGCTTTGCTTGTTTGAAAACATTTGGAAACAAACACTTAACATCATCATAAAAATTTCAAACCCTTTAGGAGGCAAATACAATTGACCAAATTCATGTGTTATTGCTTTCTCTTGGGATTCACATCCTTAGAGGTTTCTAAACACTTGGATTACCTCTCAATTTTTCTACTAAAGTTAAACAATAGGTAACCCTTGCCTTGAATTCATCAAATCTCCACATAACATACTTTGTGGGATTCAAAGAAATTCGGACATTGGACATCTAGTTTGGAAAACCTAATCAAAGAGGTGTTTGTGGTAAAAGAAATTCACTAATCAAGATGAAATCAATTGAACCCCACACATGTTCTTGTTTATCTATTGTCTTATGGTCTTTTGAGAAAACATTGATCTTTTGGTTTGAAGGGAAAAACATATTCTTCAAAACCTTGGCCTTCTAAACAAATCCTTCTTAGGTTCATTTAGGATCAAAATCAAACACTTCATCCATTTCAAACATTTATCATCCCATTACCCAAACATATTTAGAGCTTTGGAAACATCATTATCTAGACTTGGGAACATCCTTAAACCAAATCAAAATCACCTTGTTTAATTAGAAGTATGGGAATGCATCCTTTCTCATACCTTTAGTTAAAATCAACACACCTTTGAACAAGTTTATCCTAAAGATCACATCCAACATCTTAGGGTTTACAAGATCATTATCCAATCAAAACCAATCAAAATCAAATCCTAAAGTCTAGCATTGATCCAAGGTTCCTAAGAAAAACAACACTCATATCATTCACCCCTTTTCATCCTTCATCTCATCATTGGTCCTAAACACCTTAGAGGTCACTTTTACAACAAGGTCAAAACACAAGAGGAACATGGAATATAAACTTGATCCATACATCATGAGTAATCCAAGTCAACCAAACTATCAAATCCTTACAATGCCAATTGATTTTCAAAACTCACATTTATACAATCCATACATGGGATCATTATCTCCTAGAAACCTCAATGGTACAACAAATGTGAGTATGCCTAGTCAAAATTTTGGAACACCTTGCCCGATGGTAGATTTAAATCCAAGTCCAAACCTACAAATCTATCAACCAAACACTCAATGTATGAGCCTTCAAATGAATAACATCATCCCATCAAATCCCTACATGACAAATGTGAATGTACCAAGTACAAATTTACAAAACATGAACATTCTGAATCCAAACTTGGTAAACTTTGGGATGGATATGTTTGCAAATCGTATGAATATTTTTCAAAGTCCAAACAAGATGTTAACGACTCCAAGTCAAGGTAACACCATGAAAAATCAAAGTTACCTAAATCAAGGGAATGTGATTCCCAACATCAACAATGTTCAATTTCAACCCATAATGCCAAATTTGAACATCATCCCAAGTCAAAACATTATCCAAAATAAATTTGTCCATGATCCCATGCAAACACCACAAGTGTACATTCAAAATCTAATTAAACAAAATCCAAATCAAGGGAGTCAAATTCAAAATCAAGATCAAATTTCGCTAGAACAACTTGCTTCACATGCCAAACTAATTGAATTATTGAGCCAAGAGATATCTTCACTCCAAAATCAGTACACTCTTCCTTTGGTTAAACCATGTCATCAAAGCATTGATTTTTTTCCACAACCACATCAAGAACAATATCTCCAAATTCAAGAGGTTGGATATGAAGATCAACAACAAACCCAATCAACACATCTCGAAGATCAATCACCACATCTCCAAAATCAATCACCACAAGGTCAAGTACAAATATCACAAAGTAACAAACAAAAATACACACCACTTGGGAGACCAATCGAATCAGTCTTGCAACAATTTGTACAAGAAAATCTCATCAAACTCCCCATCTATGTGAACTATCAAGAACCCCTAGTTAAACTACCAAGGTATAATGAGGAGCACCATTGTGATTTCCACAAAACAAAGGGACACACAACATCAAGTTGTATTCAACTCAAAAATATCATCCAAGACCTTATTGATCAAAAGATAATCACTATTGGGGACAATGATCAAGATCTATCCATTAATGAACACCTTGAAGATGTTTCCACCTCATCCAATGATCAAATTAACATACATCAAGAGTCACTTTTCAATCATGATCAAAATCCATCAACAATACCCAACAATGATCCAATTCAAGAAATGTCAACATCATTTGACCCTATGGTTGAAGACATTGAAAATCCCTCCACCTCAATTGTTGAAAATAATGATCAAGATCTCTCCATCAATGAGCACCTTGAAGATGTTTCCACCCCATCTGATGATCAAGTCACCATACATCAAAAGCCACTTTTTAGTGTTCTATTTCAAGGAGTGTTAGAATCATTTGATCCCATGGACATAATCTATGATCCATCAACCAATGATCATATTGAAAATGTCTCTACATCATCTTGTGAGTTAGAGGACATATCTCAAGAATTTATTCCAAAGCAAGATCAAAATCTTCCACTAAGGTCTAGCAATGGTCCTTTCCAAGACATGTTGACCCCCTTTGACCTCATGGTTATAGATAATGAAGGAACCATGAACTTGACACTTGAGGATATTTAACCACTTACCATGTCTAATGACGACATCCAAGAACCCTTTGTAAGCAATCCATCCTTTGAAATTGACCCATGTCAAGAACTTGATCCAAAGCATGTCGAAAGCAACTCCAAAATCATTCAAGATCAAGAATTTGTATCTTCAAGATACTACAATAATCTAATGGAAACTCTCCTATCTATACAAGATGACAATATCCACATAGCACATACTCCATATACCCATGAGATGCTTTCTTTGGGTGGACACATAGATGATCTTCATTCAGAACTGGATTCTTTTACTCTTGACATTATTACACAAAAAGAGAGGTTAGTGATTCTTATAGTCAAACTATGTTTTCAACCTCAGGATCAGATATATCTCAAATTCAAACTGAGGACATCATGTATGAAGATATCTAGCATTATCCACTCAAAGAAATAGGTCAGACAAAACAAGATATACTAGAGTCAATAGAGCAACAAATCAAAATAACATCATCTGTAGTGGTTATCTATTAGAGAATGCGTACTAAACAAGACATCTCAAAACAAGTAAAATCAAGGAATGAAGGTGCCACTACCACCATACTAAGGAAAACTATGTCTTAGGAAAACATCAACATAGGGAGCACGAAGAGTCCTTATGATGAAACCGATGCCAATACTACAACTAGCCACATCATGAATCTTCATCCACCCATCACCCCATCCACGAATTGGAACCAATGTCAAAAGAAAGATTTGAATCAAAGCACAAGGAACGTTATTAAAGAAAAAGAAGAAAAGAATAATAATGGACAAATCAAATACAAGTGGATACTGAAGAATACAAAGAAAGATTATTCCTATCAAACTCCATCAGTCAAAGAAACTATGGGGCAAAATAAAAAAGAGAAAAGTATCCATCAAAGATGTCCACAAAAGAAAAAGCAGGCTTTTCAAGTGATGTACACAGTGTATCAAACAGTTGGTCCTAATTTCGCGCACACTTTCGTATCCACCCATCATTGCTCATCTTCCCAAGTTTGGAGAGTCAAAGGTTCCAAACTGTCAACCAATCCATCTTTTATCCCTAAACACACTCCATACACGCCTCTATGCATGATATCCATTTTTCAAATTGACCATGTATTGGCAACGAACCTTCATCATAAGGATTTTGAAGACACTCTATTGCGATGTGCGCACAAAGACAGTCAACTCCGGTATCAATGAAGCAGATCAAGAATCTCAAAAGTTGCATCCAAGTGCACGCATCTTAGTAAAGTAGCTTCTTCAAGCAGGATATTGATGGCACATTATGATAGGGGCATCTACATTAGCGATACCTTGTGATTTGGCATGAGCTTAAAATCTTTCAAAAACAACCAAAAAAATCAAAAAATATAAAAATCCAAAAAAAAAATCAGAAAAAGGGTTGAAAATAGTAAAGAAAAGAAAATTGTCGTCCAGTGAAAACCACTATGGTGGCGCTTTGGGAAAGTACCATGATGAAAACCTAGAAAACAGGCGTCGTGTGTAGAATCGAGCATCCACGTGTGCCATTTCAAGTAGAAGCATCTCATCCCATCCATAATAAATCCAACATTCCATCCATCTCATCCATAATAAATCCTTTCATCCATGAACCATTTATCCAATTCATTTTCATCCATTGACATCCATCTTCCAAATTATATTGATCTTGATGAAACTTTGGTGCACACTTTACACTTTCTTATGGTAAACATCTTGACATGAGTCATTTTCATTGATTCTATCCTATCCAAAATTTTCCAAGCCATGAAACATTATCCAAATGAGCATTCTTTATTTGAACACCTTATCTTATCACAAGATAATCCATATCCCTCCATACACCTATCCAAGCATCCACCCATGGTATTCCATACATTGCTAGACACTGGGGGCAGATATTTACATCTTGCTTTGGGAATAAATCTTGATCTATATCCTCCAACTTATGAGGTGATCCGAACATTGATAAACTTTAAATCAAATTGGTCAAAACATTTGTGAGAACGAATCCAAATCACTAGCCCATGGCATATTTTGACAAGAAGATATTCCTTATCAGTCTTCATCTTTCATTGAACGTAAATCCAAACAATCACTATTGGTTGCATCTAATTTGCACTTCAAATGTCACATCAAATCATCCACAACAACTTTTGTTCCAAACCAAGCACCATCAATCCTAATAAATCAAATCTAATCAAAAAATCATCTCAGGACATCCTTGTGTTGCTTAACACTATCCTTGCATTGTTGTGTATCCTCAACAATGTTATCATCATCAATCCCTCATAATCTTGGGATATCCATCCTAATTCTTGTGTTGTGTAACACTATCCTTGCATTGTTGTGCATCCTCAACAATGTTATGATCATCAATCCATCGATCCGATCAATCAACCTTAGCTTGGTTTTCAACAAAATCCCCAAAAAAGCACTGATATCATCACACACATCCATATCCAAATCGTCAAAATCATGCGAAAAATCTAAAAAACATTCAAAACATATCAAAAATCCAAAAACACTCAAAAAATCCCAAAACAAATCAAAAGCATGGTTATATGAACTACGCTATCTCTAAGATTAAACGTAGGAATGGCTAATCTTTGATCAGCCCTCGAGACATCAAAATCCAAAGACATTCAAAAAACATCAAAATCAAAAAAATTAAAAAAAACACAATTTAATCCAAAACATTCATAAAATCTTAGAAAACCCCAAAAACATTGGAAAATCGAAAATCAAAACATTTGAAAATAAAAAATAAAAACATCCAAAAAACCAAGAAAATACCAAAAACAGCCTAAAAACATTTCAAAAACATCAAAAACATCCAAATATTTGAAAAAATCCACTTGTCTCATCTCATTTTCACTCAAAATAATCAACCATTCATAATAAATTGTTCGTCACCTTCATCCTTTGGCAAAACAAATAGAAACAATCACAACAATCAACAAAAACAAGCTTCAATCATAAAACAAACCGTTAAACACAAAATCAAACTCTTGATCATTTTTAGACATGTCAGTCAACCTTATATCAACAACCTATCAATCAACTTATCAAACCTTCATCATCCTATACAATGCATGCCCTAGGATATATCGTTCCGAAAATGGGCATCATTTTGGATATCACCTTGGATTCTTATCCTATCAAAACAAATCACTTTGGCTAGAGGTATGAAGAACATTAGCTTGTTTGCGTACTTGATCTCTTCTTTTGATTTATCTTATTTTTCTCATTCCAAGGACCTCTCGATGATATCTGAACGAAGGATTTAGAGAGATAGGAATGGGGCAACGATCATTATTTTTTGTCTGCTATGCTTGTTGAATGTTCTTGTAATATAACTTGGTGAATACTTGCTTTGTTAGGTATGTCCTAGCAAGGTTTCCGTATGTCAAGTGTGAACAAGAATACTCCTATTTGCTTGTCAAATCAAAGTCCATCTCATTAGGTACAACGCCATCTTGGTTCTTTATACCTTGATGCATCGTATTTATGTGTTTTATCAAACATAAGAAAATTGGCCCTTTAAAAACCCCAACTCCTCAGCAAGTAATCATCATCATTTGCATATATATATTATCCTATGTCTTGTTGAAATGACTTCTTCTCTTATTTCTTCTATCTCTTGCTTTTCGCGCTAACATGGTACCATGATAGTTAATCATAAATCATCGCCATTGCATCTATCTTGCATCTACAAAACCGTCAGCATACTGCATACTGCATATCATATCATATAGAAAGCATTAATCATACCATATGCATTCATCCCCATCATTGCATAATATAGATTGGTTATTCTAAACATCTCATAAACCATAGATTTATCATCTATTTGCATAATCATAAAAGCATCATCATATCATATTATGTGCATCCATATCATCCATGCATCATCATATCATCCAAGCATCATAATCATCTCATTTATATCATCAATAATGTAACTATCATGGTACAAAGCATGATCAAGTGTGTGTAATATATCAAAATAGGCATGAAGCTACCCATGGTCGATGACTGTCTACATCATCAAATATGTCTACATCAAACATACGAGCTGAACTAATCTTGAACCTCTTTATCGAGAGATTGACCCTCAAATCAAACCTCTTTGCCTAATCTCTCGAGGGGGAAATATACCAATGTAATTCTTCACATTGGGGCAATAGTGGGGCCTCATAAAATTAGAGAATTTTTAACTTTGATCTCAACAAGATTATTCTTTGAAAAATTACAAGTGCATCGTTTCAGAGAGGGGCAAAATGTAGACATGGAAAATATACCGATTGACATTGCGCATTTGATTCTGATTACTAATACCATTTCATCCTAAATTATCCCTCGGTCTAACCATTTAATCAAATTCCCCTATTTGATTAAATTCATCAATATTACTCTCTTAATTAAATAAATCGGTTATCTAATTAAGTCACCTCTTCTCGATAATTAAATTAATCATCTTGATCTAATTATCCTATTTAATTAAATAATTAATTGTATTTGATTAAATCTCTAAAGTCTATCTATTAAATTAAATAAATTAAAACCTTATTTAGTTTAATCTAGCAATCATCTCTTTTAATTAAATAAATCAAAATATTTATTTAATTAATCTCTTATCACATTCCTCTCATATTTGATTTAAATAAATCCACAAATTTAAGTCAAATAGGTCACATCACTTAATCTCTTCATTAAAATAATTAACTTTGATTAATTTAATCTCTCCTCATGTCCCATCCTCTAGCTTTTCCCACTTGCGCATGAAAATAGATTTAATTGATTTATTAAATCTCTATTTTCCTCAAAAAGGCATCTTTTTGGAATATTTTCCAGGTTTGAATTCAAAAATCTAAGTTGACATGTACATCCAACAAGCAATTTACTCTCTCTTACATGTCATTTGCTTTCAGCCAAGTGGCATTTAATGCTTTCTTTCTTCCCTCTTGCAAGTCATTTCAACCAAAGTCAAAATTCAAAAATATGCATTTATTGACACAACCCTCCAAACTTGCACATCCTCCATCCACTCATAGGTTGACAAGTGGCATCTTGCCATTGGATGAATGTTAGTCCCACATTGCTCAATTTTGGACATTCATCCATCAATCTCATCTATAAGTAAGAGGTTTCATTCCTCATTTGATCATCCACAAATTATGCAAAGTTACCATGCTCAAATATCTATCAAATTCCATCCATCATCATTGAATCTTAGCTAGGTTATGCAGGTTTTTAGCTTGGAGCATTCACCATCCTTCATCAAAGTGGATCAATTATCATCAACACATCAAACTTGCATCATAGGAGTTGGGAAAGAGCCAATTTTCACATGAAGTTGGCACCAATTCCTCCATGGGATCATGAGTTTGCTAGTTTAATTAGGATTCAATCTCTATTTTATTGTTTTCATTGTATTCTTCATTATTTCTTTTCCTAATTTGAAATTGGTAAATGGAATTCATGGGGAATCCTTGTTCTTGCTTGCATTATCTGATCTAATGTGTTTGTTCTTATTGTTTTGCAGGTATTAGGATTGGGGTTCACACATAAATGCATACAATGTTGGAACTTGGAAACATTTTATTTTTCCTCAATTAACAACTTTGGTTGTGAAACATTTTGTCATTTTCATTTGAAATGATTTGCTATGCTTGAAAATTGAAGTCTAAAAGAAACAAGTGATGCTCTCACGTGCATTTATTATTCGGTGTGATAAATAAAATTTCACCCTTGAGTCCATTTCTTATTTGTATTATAAATTATAAAGCTTTCTCCCAAGTCCATTTCCTATACAAATAATATTACAAAAAGTTGACATATACATCTTTTAATGTGTTTATATGGTGATGGATCAAGAACATAACAATTCATTTTGTACTATGAGGATTATGGTGTGAAAATGTTTAAAGACTATTCAAGATAAATGTTTGTACAATACTGTGTCAAGAAGTTAACTATTTATCATCTACTGTGAATATTATGTTTTGCAAGTGTTGTGAAGATTATGTATCCTTTGGTTAATTGAGTTGTTCCAATCAAAAGATTAAATATACTGGAATCTTTTTATGAATCTCATGGAATACCAATTGAAAATGTGGATTTTGCTTTTAGATAAATCATTTGATGAAACTTTTTGAATTAAACTGAATTGAGATATGTAAGAACAAGGGAGCATTAGGAAATACTTTGATCAAGGATCTTAAATAAGCCTTATCTTCTGTTGCAATTTTGGGTGGATTATTGCTTTCAAAGTATTAAAAATGCTTTGCCTATTTTCTAGTTGGCAGTTCCCATTCTAGAAGGCTCATCTCTTGATATATATACTGTACTCATTCTTAATCAATTATCAAGTTAATAATCAATGCATTTATTTATAGTTAATCTTTTCTTTTAAATTTATGCAATTTTGTAATTTGTGACTACTAGTATTCTTAGAAATATTGAAATTGTTTAGCATCAATCAATAAATATTCAAGACAAACCATGAAGGAAAACAATGATCAATGCTAGGGCTAACCAATTAATAAGTATACACACGAATAAGTCAAGCATACATGTGAATAAGGGAAGCATAAGTACTCAAATACACGTAAGTCTTGAAGTATACACATGAATACATAGTATATGCAAATTAATACAAAGTATATGCATGAACACAAGGTATACACATGAAAACACGTAAATCACAAAGTATACATTGGAATACATGTAAGTCACAAAGTATACATGTAAATTGGAAAGTATACATTTGAATACACGTAACTCATATCTATTGAACCATGGATCTATAATGCAAATATGGACACCATCGATAAAAAAGATTTGTATTAACCCAATAGTCATGTAGGCATACATCAATATATGTCGATATAAGTATAAAATATATACAAAATAGCCATATAGGCTTATGAGAATGCCATATAGGCATACAATATCAAATATATCAAATAAAAAATATGTATAAAAATACCATATAGGCATACAACAAAGGGCTCTAGAATCAAAAGTCATTGCTCTACATCCTCTCTAAAGAAATTCTTTCCCTTTGCTTGTCGGCTGGATGGTGATAGGTCTGTCACTCATTTATTCTGAGGCCAAGGAGTGCTCCTGGTGCTCCTCCTAGGGTTTAGTTCTTGGTCAAGCTTCATTTATTACAATAAGAAGTAAAGACATTAATATATATAAATTACATTATAAAAAATGATATATTTAAAAAAATAATCACTTATAGTCAGTAGACGATCTCTCTCCTCGAGGGAAATATTCACATGCCCATGCTCTGGTGTGTTGAAGCCCTGTAGAAACCATCCAAAGAGAAGTTAAACTACAAATCAATAATGGTTTGATTTTTCACTGACTAATAGCTATAACAATGAATGTAAATTGAAATTTAGTAATCTGCCTCATACCTCCGTGAGAGCCATTGAGGAGTCTATAGCAAATGAAACACCGAGCTCCATTGCCCTATGAACATTTGGAGGTGTATCTGCTTCCAACATCTGAAAATAAAACAACAAATTATTCAATCACAAAAATTACAATAGAAATCCATGTCATGGCTTATAATGTATGAGATAATAAAATTTTGAGTACTTATTAAACTATATATTTTTGACTATCATGCTTACTATTTTCCCTATCCATAGCTTGTTCAAAAGCACCTATTTTTAGGCTTTTACCCATAGTAGCAAGGCAGTGAACCATTTGATAAAATGCTTTCATAGACATGTACGATAACTGTGGTAGCATAAGAAGGCAGTGGACTATTAAAAAAAAATTCCTCAAAGAAATGGGGTCTCATGGTGATGGAATGCCATTACAAACAAATGTGTCATGGCATTCCATCACCATAAGACAACATTTCTTTGAGGAAAATTTTCAAACAGTTAATTTCCTTCTCTATGGTATTATGGTAGGATGGGGTAGATGGTATAGTGTGGTCTTGGTTATGAGATGGAGGGAAATTATGACATAAAGAGGGAGGGGTGAGGACATGAACATGTGTAATAAAAGGTGGAAGGTTCCATGGATTGGTAATTGAGGATGAGGATGAGGACCTTGAAAAGAATTTTGAGGGGAATTTTGGCTAAAGGGTTGGTTTCTATTCTTCAAGCAGTGAGTTGTTTGAAAAAATGTCTCAAAGAAATGTGGTCTCATGGTGATGGAATGGCATTCCATCACCATCAGACCACATTTCTTCAAGAAGTTTTTCATACTACTCACTGCCTTGACTATGATATTGCTTACTATTATGCTTTGATAGATTTTTTCCAAGCATCCATAGTTTGTTGGAAAGCACCTATTTTAGGCTTTTAGCCATAGCAACAAGGAAGTGAGTAGTTTGATAAAATGCTTTGGTAGACATGTATGAAAAATGTGGTAGCATAGAAAAGGCGACGAGTTGTTTGAAAAAATGCCTCAAAGAAATGTGGTCTCATGGGAATTCCATCGCCATGAGACCACATTTCTTCAAGGCATTTTTTCAAACTACTCACTGCCTTGTCTATGCTATTGCTTACTACTATGCTTTGATAGATTTTTTCCAATCATCCATAGTTTGTTGGAAAGCACCTTTTTTAGGCTTTTAGCCATAGCAACAAGTAAATGAATTGTTTGATAAAGTGCTTTGGTAGAAATGTATGGAAAATGTGATAGTATAGAAAAGGCAGTGAGCTATTTGAAAAAATTCCTCAAAGAAATTGGGTCTCATGGTGATGGACGTCACCATGAGACCACATTTCTTTGAGGATTTTTTTCAAGCAACTCATTGCCTTGTCTATGCTATTGCTTACTATTATTCTTTCATATATTTCTTCCAAGCATACATAACATAGACAAGGCAATGAACAGTTTGAAAAGATGCCTTATTAAAAAGTGATCTCATGGAATGTCATTACAAGCAAAGGTAATTGGAAGCTGCTCCTACTTATTACTTATGCTACATGAAGTAATTGCATCACTGCTTATGTTGACTTTCTAAACAACTATATTGTAGTAGTCATCTATCAACATCTGGTTATTAGTTATGGAATGTGAAGTAATGCTTTGATTTTGAAAGATGTGCAATGCAATGTAATCAATTATATGAATATAAACTACACAAATCTATTAAGTACAATTAATTATTTAAACTATTTATCCTATTACCTGCATGTAGGTTTATCTAAATCCACTAGCACTGGGAGGTTTTCTCATGAAACCTCCAATATTAGCCTAGTCAACATCCAAAATTAGATATTAGAATACCATTCATATAACAATGCTATTAATATGTAATAAATTTATACTTTTTTAGTAGTTACATACCTCAATGGTAGATGCAGTGAATTAATAAACATGTGTAGGGTTGGTGTATCCAATATCAACATTCTGACCCTACAATTTTATTAAAATCATAAAACTAAATTAGTTAATCTTGCATTTCAATTTATTGAAAATTAATAAATTAAATTCAATGAACGTGCTAACATTTACCTAAGTATTGATGCCATAAGCCTCATTCAAAATGTTAGCTTGCCTCACCATCTCCATAGATGCAGACGTATCCTATGTAGTAGCCTCCTTAGTGTTAGTGGGGTCATATGAACAAGTCGCCCCACAAGCCTGATATGAATGGGATAGAATCCCACCACTCAAAGACTCCCCTAGGTGGCGTGGTAGTATAGGGTTAGCATGTTGGATGACACTATGGGTCAAAGAGGTGATAGTCTGCAAAGTGTTTACCTCGACACTCTCCTTCACAATGGAAGGGATAACAATGTGCTCATGATCCGGCCTAGTGAGAGCTCGTTTCGCTTGCCACCCATGAGGTCCTGTTGTGCACTCGGTCTATCTTGAGCCGACCCCCCATCTCTTCCCTAGAAGTCCCTCATATCAAAATAATTCAAGATTTTGTTCAGGATGAACTGACAATATAGTTTCCTTAGGAAATATTGTGGGACTTCACAATTGTTGCATGGTGGGTAATTAAAAAACCATGTACTGCCTATCCCAAAACGAGTTCCCAATCCCTTGGTGGTGGCACCAATATATAGGAAACATATTCGCATTGAGGCCAATAATTTTATTTGTGTGTGGGTTAATGAATAATGAGCACAAATCTAATTTTGTAATTTTTAGATCTTTTAGATCTTTATATGATAATTTATCCTCGTAAAAATTCCTAGCCACCTACCTCCTATCTTGCCAACCACTTAATTGTTTGTTGATTGCATCTACATGTTTTAATATTTCTTTAAGTGAATTTGCAAGTGTTCTTTCCATGGTTGAACCTGCTGGATCATTCAACCTTGTGATTAACTCAATTTTTTTTCTTCTTGTTTTCAATTACACCCATTAAATTTTGTTGAGTGCTAGGAGGATGTTGAGGGATTGGTGGAGATTGTTGTTGTGGTTATTGAACTTGACGATTTTGTTTATGTTGTTGTTGCTCTGGTTGTTGAGGATTTTTAGGAGGGTTTTGAAGAGGGTTTCTAGGATCATTATCATTTCTTACAAATTCAACAAATGAATGTCAAAAACAACCTACAACTAACAAATTCACAACAAAAAACAAACAATCCTTACCTATTTGACCTCTCTGTCAACATGGCGACATCTTGGTGACGAAATAGCAACAAATTGATGAAAAATTGCAAGATTGTCACCTCCTAGAATGCAAGTGCGCAAGAGAATGGTTTTTGGCCATGGGCAACAGAAAAAACAGTCAGCATACAAATGAATTTGATTTGTTTTTTGTTGTTGTTATAATAGCTCATAATGCAAGCACGTTATTCTGTGCTCACATTATAATGTGAGTGTAGAATAGGCTCAATGTGGTCGAGCCTTAGGCTTGACAATCCAAGCCATAATGCGCTCACGTTATAGCCTATCGGATTTTAAAAAAAAAATTGGCCACAATTTGGCCCCCTATCTTTTTGCACCTGCCCTACCCAAAATAAATAATTAAATTTTAAGCAACTAAGAAAACAAATAAATAACAAATAATGAAGAATATGAACACCCAAACATTAAAAACAACATCAAGGAATGGCAAGGAGAATAAAAAATTAAGGAGTTAGAAAAAGTAACAAATAAGCTCACTAATAAAATAAGCATATATATATATATATGTTATGAATGTATTTTCTTTTATATATGTTATTATTTTTTATTTGTCTTTTTATATTCGTGTATGTGTGTGTGAAAATATATTAATAAAAACACACCAAAATAAGAACACAAATAATAAAAAAGGGAACATAAAAAGAAATATAAATAGGAACAACTATAAATAAAAGAAAAAATTAAGAACATAAGTATAAAAGTATATATATAAATAAGAACAAAAATATAAAAATAAGAAAAAGAATAAATAAAGGATTTTTTTTATATACTATAAATAAAATATATATACTATGAATGAAAATATATAAATAAAAATAAAAGAATATACAAACATAATTATAAACTTATAAATACACAAATAAATGGATATATACGAATATATAAAGAACATAAACATGAAAAATAAGAACATAAAAAAGTAAAATACAATCAAATTTATATATACTTAAATATGCAAATAAAAGGATATACAAACATATTTATATATGAATTCAAAAACATGAAAAAAAAGCATAAAAAATATAAGAATATAAAAATATAAGAAAAAAGAAAACACACACATACATACATACATACATATATATACGTACATATACATATATATACATACATATATACATACATATATATACATACATATACATACATACATATACATACATATACATACATACATACATACATACATACATACATACATACATACATATATATATATAAAATCACATTTATATAATCACACAAAATGCAAATATTTTATAAGAACAAATATGGAAAAAGGAAGAAATTGAGAGGAGGTTAGTGGTGGGATTAAGAGAGACTAAAGCACATAAAGGAGGAGAAAGAAGGGACAGGGGAGACAAGAGGTGATGAGGCAAGAAAAAGAAGGGAGGGGGTTAGAACAAGAAACATGTAGAATGGAGAGGAGGACAAGAAAGGAACATAGAGAGAAAGTAAGAGAATGCTAGGAAAGAGGGTTGGAATGGAGGGAGTTCAAAAGGAGTTTCCAAGCTAGACTTATGTGCCAATCTTTGTCCCAATTGAGATTGGAATTGTGGTTTTTGATGGCAATGGCTTCATGGAGTTTATGTTTGAAAAAAAGTATCCTTAACCACAACATGGGTGTTCTCAACAAAAATATGATTTTTGGTGAGACCATGGGAATGCTTTGCCAATGTAGACTTGGATATTTGATCATGCCTAATATTGGCACTGTGCTCTTTGATCCTGGTGCCGATGGACCAACCAATTTCCCCAATATATAGGGTTAAGGGAAATCAATCTTATACACACTAGAGTGGAGAAGCAAAGGTAAGGCGTCTTTAATAGAGGGGATGAGCTTCATAGTGGTGGAGATGGGTTTGAAGGGGCTCTAGGCCCAAGAATAGCAAGGGTGGGATTAGCTCAATTTTTTGCAACCTTGAAAGCTTTGTGGATGTGCTTGTCACAATAACCATTGAGTCTAAAGACTTGGTAGAGGTGTGATAGCTCGAGATCAAAATGGTCTGAATCACAAATGCAATAAGCACAAGTAGAAAGAGTGTTGAGGATACTATATTTTTGGGTAGAATGGTGGTGGGAGGAGACGTGCAAGTAGAGGTCAGTGTGAGTGGATTTCCTAAAGACACAACGTGCAAGGGATCCATCCTCCTTTCTAATGATGAGGACATCAAGAAAATGAAGTTGGTTATTGGACTCCAACTCCATGGTAAAATGGATGTTATCAACAAGGTTATTAAGGTGGGAGAGGAAAAGGTCAAGTTGGTCATGCCCGTGAGGCCAACAAACATTGGTGTCGTCAACATAATGTTTCCACCAACGAGGTTTCAACAGGGAGGATTTGAGCACAAGATCCTCAAAATACTCCATGAAAGACCATCCACTTGCTCAAAGACCACATTTTGGAAGGTGAAAAAGTACAATGAAGTAAAAGGTGAACCAAAGAAGCAATCTCACTATTGGAACCTTTGTGTTTGACAAGCTCTGGGTTGAGTCCCCAATGGGGACTTTAGTGAATAAGGAGACAACATGAATACTGACAAGAATCTTGTTACACTCAACCACTTTATCATGGATAAAATTAACGAAATGGTTGGAGTACTTGAGGAAGAAGTCAGACTTACCAATGAGAGGAGAGATCAACTTAGCAAGGAAAGAGGCCAAAAATTTAGGTGGGGGAATGGGAAATGTCAACAATAGGCCTAACTGGAATGCTCGGTTTGTGAATTGTTGGGGCACCATAACTCTGCAGGGTGATCTCTTTATGAGGGAGGAGGCGCTTCTTGGTGACATCATTACAAGGAGACAGAGAGATGACAAGCTTAACTTTTTGACAACCTTGGCAATCGGGGTGCTAGAGAGGGTTCTATAGCTACCAGTGTTGGATAGGTCGTCAATCATCTTGGAAACATAATCATGTTTGTCAAGAATTACCACGACATTCCCTTTGTCCGCCTTAATAATGATGACATCATCATACTTAGCAAGATTTCTGAAAGCTAAAAACTCATCTTTAGGGACGTTGTACTAGGGAGTTTTGCACGCTTGAGGGCAACATCACAATCTTGCCTAATCTCATCTGCCATTGTACCGACGAGTGATCGGATGGCCTTTTCAATTTCAATGAGGAAATCTACTTTGTGGATAGAAAGAGGAGTAAAGGAAAAGTTTACACCACACTCAAGAAATTTAAGGACTCACGGGTCAATTTGATGACTGCACAGGTTGACCACAAGTTTAGATTCCCAATCTTCAAGAAGGATGGCGGGATCCGGGTTGGGATTAGGAGAAAAAGAACCATAAAAGTTAACATGGGAATCGGGGGGTTCCGAGTGCCTGAGGGGGAGGATTGAGGGAATCCTGAAAAAAGAGGGGAAGACATAGGGGCTAGGAAGTTAAGGCTGGAACTGTTGACACTCGGTCTCGACACCTTATTGGACGAGCATAACAAGTTGCGGGACGCAAGGAACAAGGAAAGCCCTACTGAGCAGTTGGCTCAAGGCTCAAGGCTCAAGGCTCAAGGCTCAAGGCAAGGTTCAGAGGAGGCGTGAGAATTGAAAACATAACACTTAAACACTATAGGTTCCTCTTCTCTATTCAAGTGTTCAACCCTTCAAATACTTTAGCACTTTTTAAATTGTTACATTCAACTTAGCATTCTTCAAGAACCGAAAACATAACACTCTCATCTATAATCTTAAGTTTTCATATATGTATAAGAAAATAATTATAAAAACTAAAATAAACCATATTTCTTGAACTCAAAAAAGTATAATACATTTTAACATTATTTTTATATGATATTTTTTATATATAAAGAGAAAAGTAACTAATAAAATATTAATCTAATTGATTATCACTACTAAATTCTATAATATAGTAGTATAGTAGAACATGCATGTACTATTTATGTTTAACTATAATCTTGATAACAAAATGAATACATGATTTTTTTTATAAAAACAAATGCAATGTTTTTTCTTAAGCATTAAATAAGAAAAGTATCCTCAATTATTCCTAGTAGGATTCCTCCACTGAAAAAAGTTATTTTTGAAATAAATAAACTAAAGAGAAAATGGAGTTTGTTGTCCATACTAACATATATGAGGATTCTCTAGCAACAACTAAAATTACTCAGTGTGCATTTTACTTTGAAGTCAAAAGGAATTGAGTAGTGCTATAAGTTCTAGATCCTACAACTTATGAATATCATCAAACAATCCATCACAACATCTTGCTTAAAAGGCACACTTATTTTGCAATAGATTTTTAGTGTTTAAATTCTATTAAGCAATAATTTTTAAATTAAATTGTGCAACTTGTTTCACTTTAAATAATTAATAATTTCTCAGGAAAAAAATAATTTAGCATGATTCATGGGATGGATAGGGAAAATAAGATACATTATCTATGTAATCGATGAGGAAAATTTTAGCCTCATTGTATGTAAAACCACTCTTTACATTTATACTATTATCTATATATGTTTTTGCATTGGGGTGACCTCCTTTTACATATTATTTCATTTTATTACACACTCTCACACAAATGGGAGATCTTATTTGACTTGAATTCAAATAGTTGCATCTTACATTACTATACTTCTTTGAGTCATCTAAATTACAATAATAAAATGTTTATGCTAAGTTTTCTCCTTCCTTCTTATAGTCCCTTGCTCCTTATCATGGCTTTATGATTTCTATGTTGAGCTTATGCCTATTGTTTTAAATTTATGTCACCAAGGACTAAATTCCTTACTATCCTTTATGTGCTCAATATTTTAGATGCCAAATTGGGGTGCATATGCCTACTGTGGCACTCTACATGTATGTGTGTGTTACTAGGCCACTAAAGGCCGTACCATTTTTTTTTTCATTCTAGGGAAAGATTCTTATTTACTAATTCCATCTCCAGGTTGTGCATTTTTACATGATGTATTATTTATAGTTATTTTCTACATTCACATGACTATATGCTCAAATGCTTATGTTAGATTTACTTTTCATTTACTATTTTCCTCTTCTAATAATTATTTTGTATTCTATGGATACAACCATTTTTAATGGGAGGCGCATATCATGCCACTAATGTTCTTAAACTTAGATAAGCAAATAATTGCATGTTTTTATATATATTCATCTTATACAAAATAAATGTACAAAATTTGAATACACATGATAATGTCCTCATAGGGTCTACTACTTTATATGGACCCCATGGCATATCCTTTGAGGGTATAAGAATTTACTTTACATGTATTCTTATTATTTCTACATACATGGAGAAACATGTTAATTCTAGGATCAAAATACCCCTCAATGTTGGTACAAAATGTAGTGATAATATTTGTAAACCCATTCCAAATCTCCCATTTAATTTTGTGCTTATTTTAAGGGAGTGCTTTAATAAGTAGACATTGATAAATGACGTAATTTTTTGTAAAGATTTGTACCTCACCCCATGCTATTAGCCTACCATGTTGCACATATTTGTATGCACCTAAGACTTATCCCCTTTGCTATTTTCACATAAGGTGAAATAACAAACTTGCGGGGTGACCCCATACTAGTGGTTTACAATTTTTGGCCAAACTGGACACTAAAATTATTATTTTTAACTAAATCTTCACATTTAGGCACCTATAGCAGCTAAACTGTGAGGAATTTGAAGATGGTGCAAACTAGAGTCTCATCAAATTTTGTCTATAGATTCTAAAAATATTTTTTTCAAAATTTTTGGAATCAAATTGCACTTCTTTTTCCATCTCCCATGAAAATAGACTTTTTAGAAAACAATATTTTTAAAAGTGACGACAATCGTATAATGTATAACTTTTTTTCCATGAAGGATAAAATTCTAATTCTTTCAAATTTAGATTTGTAACTTTTATATCTAGTGCTTCCACTTGGTTAGATAGTTTTTTATTGAATATTTTTTCCTTAATCAAGTTTCAAAGTCAAACCAATTGCAATTCGCATAGCAACCGTATAACGTAACTTTTTGTATATGTCAAATTTAATTTAATTTTTTGTTTGATCAAGGACTTCAATATCTGGTGCACTCATATTTTTCAATTTTTTTTGATAATCTTCTATTTTTCCACATGTAAAGAACAAAGAAATTCATTTTGATGAAAAACCTATGTTTAATAAAACTTAAAAAATAAATACATAACAAAACCAAAACATATTAAAATTATATTAATTGGATAGCTTGTTCTGAGGAATACCATAATCATTTGAAATAAATTTTAAATGAATTCATTTGATCCCCCAAAATCTAATTCAAAAGTGATTTTTTATCAGCATTTTGATAGGTGTAAAGGAGACGCATTTATAGTTATGGTTTAAAACTAGCGAGGTTCTATCCAAGGGGGTTTGATCTAAGGTGATTTGATCAAACCCTCTTCAATTGGAATCCTTAAAATGGAACTTTTTAAGGCTTAAATTATTATATTTTCTAAAAATATGTGATTTCAGCTAAAATTCGTTCCTCTCAGGAATTGTAAACCACTATTATGACAGCACCCTGCGTTATCCTTTTTGTGAAAATGATTTTTTTCAATAGGTTTGACTAAACCTAGTTGAGCTAAATAAGTGTTCAACCCAACCCTCACATGGAATAGAGATGGTGGCCTTGCATTTAAAGGAATTCAATGGATTCATTCTATTCATTGAGCTATAAAGATAAATAATTCACACCTAAAGAAGTTTTAATTATTGTTGGAAAGGAAACTTAGTATATAATCATTCTAGAGGCATTTGTATGAATGAAGAGCAGTTTTTTATACTGTTCAATTTTAATGGGTTGACCAAATAATTGTTCCCTAGCATCTAGATTGTATGAGAACTCAACCATGGTATTCATTAATAGTGTAAATTCCCAAAAATTAAGAAAAGGTGGCATAGAAGATGGAGTATTAATCAAATTTGTAGTACAAAGTTGCACAAATTCGAGACAAATTTAAAACACAAGTTTGTGGCCATGAATTAGTCCTATGTTGGTGATTTTTCCTTGGATTAGAGATAGATCTAGTGTATAATTTTAAATAGTTATATTGGTAGAAAGATATCATTTTTTAGGGCTTTGCAACAACACAAATTATAAAATAATATTCATTTGACATTAAATTATATCTTGCTATTGTTTTTCTATTTACATTTTTCTACATGTCAATAGTTCAACATTTCCAATTCTTATCTCTCTAAAACCCTAATTAATTATTCTTATGTTCTTAAATTTTATTAGGTTGACATCGTCGAATGAAAACCATACTCCATTTATTTTTAAGTTAAATTTTAGATGATACTTTTGAGGGATTCTAACTTAAATTTTCAACATGAAAACCTATTATCTTACCATTTGAGCACAACCACTTGAATAATTTTATTTATTTAACATACAATAGTTTTTTATTTATTCATTTTTACTTGATTTTTTTAATGTTTTCTCTAAACTTGTAATATATAAATATTCATTTTTAATAGTTATATTTCATTTAATTTATTATTTTTAATTTTATTTTTGATGTAATCAAAATATAGTTTAAATAGTAAGCACCTTGCCATCAATTGATCCATTAGTAAATGACACTTACATACTTACACTGTAGGGCTTTCCTCATAGTTTTCTTTCTTCAAACATTTAAGAATATTATAAGGTTTTAACAATATTTTTATTCAAATATATTCTCACCCATTTATTTTTTTGTTGGAGTAAGCATAAAAAATTACAAGAAGGAACAATTATAAGCTGTTATAGAACAACAACGGGACAATCTGAAAGTGAGCAACAAAAAGGCTGTAAAGTAATAGCAATACACAGTAACAAAATGTTGCCAAATTCAGTGAGGAGTAGCCCCAGACCATAAATATTACAATACAATTAGGATCTGACATGTAACAGCAACAAACTATTTGAAAGAAGACAGCTACAAGGCTGTCAAAAAAATAGAATAAACACAGAACAATGAGATGTTGGCAAGATCAACTAAGAGCTGCATTACACAGGCCTACAAAGAGAACAATACAGAGTATCCACCAGTAGCCACAGAGTTTTGTAGAAGAAACCCGGAGTCCATGAAAATTCTTTCCATAGCATGTCCAGTCCAACACTAGTTACTATCCACTAATGTAATGTGCAATAAAAAAATGTGTGCATTAAAAATCAGAGGATTCCATTGTTCAATTAAAAGTATTACAAATAATAATAGATAGAATAGCCAATAAAAATTTATCTAAAAGTTAGGTACTAATTTCCTTTTAAATTTGAGCATTCTAATATTTTGAATTATGATAATTATTTCAAAGAAAAAAAAAAACTCACCTTTCAATGAATTATAGATGTATCCCTTTATAGTGTCAGGTTCTTCATCCATGGAAACATTTTTTTTAAGATTGTATCAACTTTACTGAAGTATACCCTTCTCCAACTCATTTTTATTAGGATCAATGACACTACCGCTCCAAAAGCTACTCCATATGACAACCCTAGTGCTATGCCATACCAAGCATATTTGGTGCTTTTCTTTTCATTGTAAATGTGAACTGGAGATGGAGGAGGAGGAATAAATTGTCGCCAAGAACAATTTTTGGGTAGGGGACAACCCCATAAATTAGGATTCCCAAAATAAGAGGATTCTCCAAATGTGGTTATCTATGTTCCTTGTGGTATAATTCCTGAAAGGCGGTTGTTTGATAAATTCAAGAAACCTAAAGAGCTTAGAGAATTAAACTCTACAGGGATTTGTCCTGAAAATTTATTTCTTGAAAGGTCTAAAGACTCTAGTTGACCCAATTCTCCCAAACTACTTGGAATAGTCCCATTCAAATTGTTGATTGAAAGGTTCAAAAGCCTCAACCCCTTCAAATTCCCAAAATCAGAAGCAATTGCTCCCTCAAATTCATTATTTGAGAGATCTATGGATGTGAGAGTGGAAAGAATATATGAGTAGTGTTCATCTCTGCCTTTTGAATTCATATACAATCCATCTTCATATAAACCCAAATAATTGATCTTTACAAAATGATCTTGGCTTTCTATCATCATTGCTTGCAATGATATGATAGTGTGTGGAATTGAACCTGAGAGATGATTGGAAGAAAGGAGCAAGATATGGAGTTTCCCTAGTTGGCCTATCTCTAAAGGAATGTTGCCTGTAAACTTGTTCTCCTTCATCACCAATACTCTTAGGTCTGAAAGATTACTAATCAATGCTGGTATTTCACCTTCAAATAAGTTGTTCCCAATATCAAGAACCTGTAGATTTAAACAATTTAATATTGAGAAGGGGAATGATCCCTTCAAGTTATTACTGTGAACAACTAATGAATGTAAGTCACTTAGCTTATTGAATTCATGCAGTAAGCTTCCCTCCAAAATATTATTTCCCAAATTTAGGACAGTGAGGGAAGAGCAATTGGACAAGCTTGTAGGGATCACCTCCATTATGTTGTTGTTTGCAAGATTTAATAGCCAGAGTTTAGATAAATTGCCAAGGCTTGGAGGAATATTGCCATTGAACAAATTGTCATTGAGAGACAACGTTTGCAGATTAGAAGACCACATTGATGGGATCTGACCACTCAATCCATTCCTAGACACATCTAGACTTACTAGTTGCATCCATGTTGAAGTATTTGAAGATAGGCTTCCTTCAAGATGATTTCTTGAAAGATTTAGACCTTCCAACAGAGGACTGGTTTCCCATAGCCAAGAGGGAATTACCCCCACAAGACTGGCATTAGTTATTTCCAACCATTCAAGTGAGAATTGTGTTGAAATCCAAGGTGGAAATCAGGTTGTGCTAATATTTAGCACACAATCGGATAAATACAGATAATCTAGGCTTGTAAGGTTGTGAAAGAAAATTTCTGAAATGGACTGGTAATGGTTTAGTGACAGGTGTAGTTCACGTAAAGAAGGTGGAAGTGACGCAGAAGAGATGGTTTCATTGAAACGATTGCCTTCAGCTTCCAAGCGAGTGAGGGAGGAAAGCTGAGAAAATGAAGAGGGAATGCTCCCACTTAGTTGGTTATTATAAATCAACAACCAATCAAGTAAAGAGAGATTTCCCAAGGAATCTGGAATTTTACCACTCAGTTGATTTTCATGAAGAAATAAAACGTCCAACAAAGAGAGATTTGCAAGACAAGCTGGTATGCTTCCATTCAAGTTATTGCGTTGAAGACCAAGGTATGTAAGGCGGGTGAGCAAACAAAGGGATGGGGGAATCATCCCACTAAAGCTATTTCAATATAGGACAGATTTCAGCAGATCCATAGCCAAAATTAACTGAGAAAGTCGTCGGAGAGATTCAAGCAAAGCTTCGGATTCGTGGGAAAGAGAAGGAAAAAAGAGAAGAAAAAGTGAAATAATAAGCATAGACGAGAGGTTGAGTGAAGAAATGGCCATTTGGGACGAGAGAAATAAGCAGTTTGTTGTTTGTTGTTTGGGTGGGAAATGCTACTCTTAAAGTGCGTGCCCGTCAACAGGTCAACGATTTAAATTAATAATGAGACACGTCTCTTAATAATTTTTTGTTAGCGATCCGAGTCATTACCATGCACTTTCTCCAAATAAGTTAAAATTAGGGGTCTAGCATTTCTGGACTATATTCCTGAAACATTGCTTAATTTTACTTTTTCTACACCAAAATTTTCTAAAGAAATTATAATTTATTTAAATTTCTAGATGTTTATACTTGTAATGGTGATTTGCATATTCATGTCATTTTTCATTTAATATTATTTTTATTTTGAGAGGTACACTTTCATACATTGAGATATCAAAAAACGACATAATTTTGTGTAAGGTTGCGACCCTTTTCTTATGATGCTCATTTATTGTATTACATATTTTTGTATGTATCTATTACTTGTCATTTTATTCATTATATGATATATTTGATAATTTAATTATCATTTGCATCTATGAATCTAACATTGTATAATCATTCTAGAGACATTTTCTTGACTAAAGAGGTTGTTTTTGATATTGTTCAATTTTAAGGAGTCAATCAAGGCACAATGTTCTTGTGGCTTAGTCGTATGTGAACCTAACAAATATATTTATTAATACCAAAAACCATACTAATATCAATAATCACATAAGAAATAAAGGTATATTGGGCAAAGAAAAGAGAACAACCTACAAATTACACAAGTGAAGTTTGTGAACATAGGGCAAGATCATTGTTGTGAATTCCTTCTTGAAACCTAGACTAGACCCTACATAGTAACTATAGAATATTTTGATCCTTAAGAGAAATACATGTCTATTAGGTATTGCTCCAAATTCTGCTATTCCTTTTCCTATTTTTATTTCCCACATTTAGTTATTATCGTAAATCAATATCTACTTTTCATTTGTTTATCTAGGCTTATTCATGGATATTCATATTCATTTTATTGGATTAAGGCCTACAAAACATTAAGGAAAGTTTATTTTTGTTCATATTTGGTGAACTTGTTTGATCTGGCATATCTTGTCCTTCTTCTTAGTGGTTTGCATCACCTTAGGGTATCTAGATATACACTTTTCTAAGATTGCATCTTTTTTCTAGTCTATAGTTCTATTTTACATTATTATGCTTTGCTGATTTATTTTTCTCCTAGGTTTAAGTGTGCATATTCACATCTTCTATCTTATACCTATCCTTAGATTAGTCTTAATATTTATATGTTAAATATGCATTTTTTATTTAATTTAGGATTGAAATTCTAATATAAACTTGATTATACATAATTTATACCATTCCTTTACTCTTATTACAGTCATGAACTATTTTTGGATAATCATGTGAACCCTACTTTTTGTACACTTAGATAAAGATTTATTGTGATACTATCTCTTCCCATTGCCTTCTATCCCTATCATCAATTTATGCTTCTTGATGACACCTAAAACTACATACCCCGTGTTCCTAAAGAAGACACTCAATACTTAGGATCAAAGGTGTATGTTGACCTGGAGAAAGAGCTAGGAATCATGATTAGACTATGGTGTCCAAGAGGAAAATTAATAGGGAAAAGATTCTCCTCTACATATTTGGCTCTACAAAAAAAAGAAGATAATCCTTGAGTTGATTAACATGACATTTAAATAGATAAATATAAAAAATGTATCTTCACTCATCCACACCCTTTGTATAAGTAAATCCCTAATATTTTTCACTAAGCTCATCTTATAATAGCTACTAATAATAAGACTGGAAAACCTCTAATAAGCAAATTGATTTAAATAGATTACACATGAAATTAATAATATAAATAGACTTAAATTCCTTTATATTAATTCCCTTAAAGTTTGTTTATAATATATCCAATTTAGAATTCAATATACATAAATATATAAAGGTATATTAAATGAGATCTCACAAAATATTTGACATTGTATTGTTGAATTGTACATACTAGTAGGATCTAATATATTCCTAAACTACCAAGGGTGCACAATATGGATTATTAAATAAAATTATTTTGATCATATTACCAAAAGGAATGATATATTAGTTCATTGGGAAATATGGTCCAAGATTGAGAAAATGAAAAAAATAATGTAAATCTAAAATGGGAACCATATTACATCTTTCCATCACATTGTACATATGCAAGTAAAAAAAACTTTCACATAGTTAAGTCTACTTCAATGATTAAAAAATTCTCAATGATATCCCATATATGTTGTGAAAATTTTTCTCTCATATATATATATATATATATAATTGCAACATCAACAAACTAATCACCAAGAAAATCAAGTCAACAAATCTTACCTTAAATACCTAGAATTTAATTCACTAAAATATTTGTAGTATAATGTGAGACACTTAAATAGGGGGGATCATACTAGACTACACCTCTAGAAAATTTGCAAGTAATGAATAGATAGACCTAGAGCTAGACACATAGTGTTTCATATACTAAAATTTATGGAACTAGTTCAAAAAATACTATATAAATTTTTCTTAACGCCCAATACAATAAATAAAAGTATAAAAATTGGCCAAAAATTATTTATTCCCATAAGATAATCACATATTTATATCTAATCACCATGATTTCTATGACCTTCTATCCTAATAGAAATTGTTGCAAATCCAACATGCTATAGGGAAATATCCTCTTTTTCAATGCATTAAGTCTCTTAGTAACAAAGCACAATAATATTTGATTTTCAAGGATGGGTAGAGAGATCTTGGTAGAATCAAATCTCACTACATGAGCTAGGAATAATTCACTTCATTCAACATTCAAGCTCTTCCAATTACTAAACTCCTCAGATTGGTTCTAATTTTTTGATGTCAAAATAATCACCCATGCCTCAAAAATCTATTCCAATTTGAGTCTACACGCATGGTGTGATACTTTGTCATCTCCATTAACTCCTAGTTACGACCTTCAAATCCCTCAAAGTAGTCCCCACTAGATTAGATTTGTGACTTGCAAGTCTACACTTAACTACTTGTAATGATCTAATAGCTTGCTAGAAATATAAAATAAGTTTTAATGTCTTACAAAAATTAGAAGCAACATTGACCATTGACACAAACAAAATTTACATTGGTCACAAGATTTTCTAAGTGTAAGGTAATGAGGCCAAAAAATTGAGAAAAAGTAAAAAAATTCCTATAAATTATAGTTTCTTATACTTGGGGAAAATATTTGAAGCAGTTCTACATAGAATATTAATATGATGTAAAGAATATTTTTTTGTAATAGATAGAATTACTAAGTATGCATATTTTTAGTCATATCCTTTGATTTCAAGGATTCCCAAATCTTTGATTTATTTTCAAGGGGGTATTCAAATTACATGGTTACCCAAGAACATTGTTAGTGATATAGACAACAAGTGTTTGAGTCAATTTTGTAAAGAATTATTCAATCTTCTAGGAACACAACTTTTCCTTGGCACCAATTACCACACTCAAATAGATGGGTAAACTAAAATTTTCAACAAATAGATCAAAGAGTTCCTAAGATTTCTTTTAGTAGAAAATGACTTTGGTCAAATAGTTACATTTGTAAGAACATTTTTATAGCATCTCCCACCATATGTCCATAGATATGTCACATTTTGTGGACTTATATGGATATAATTCTTTATCCTTTTTGATCTTGCAATCATAAAAAATATGGTACTTAGAGCTACATATATGCTCAAGAAAATTCAAAAGATATTGAAATATCATAAGGACTATCTTTAGCATGCTAAAAAATATCAAAAGTTATATGAAGAAATTAGTGATGTACCTTGAAAGAGTATTCAAAGTTGGAGACATTATTTACTTGAGGCTACAACCATATGGGTAGTCTTCATTAAAGACAAAATAAGGACAAAAGTTGAATCCTAGATTATATGAATCCTAAAATCTATCATAAGAAAGGTAGGAGAAGTAGCTCATGATCTAGAGCTACCAAGAATAGTAAAATTCACAATCTTTTCCATGTTTCATTCCTTAAAAAAGTATTGGGATATCCCATTGTACCTTACAAGTAATTTCCACATTTGGATGACAAAGGAAGATTCATTATCCTACCATAATCTTTCATTGATAATTATGAAGGAAAGTTGAAGAAGAGAACCATTATTGAGAAATTGATGGAATGGAAGGACTTTCCAACTAAAGATGCTACGTGGGAATGAGCAGGAGCCCCATCACATCTAGTCAGAGAAAAGCCCAACCTATACTTAACTAGAACAAGTACCACTATTTCAAAGCTAGGTACCTGGGGAAATGACAGACACAAAGTCCTTGAAACCTTGATCCTGATAGAAGCCCCGTTATCCATAAAAGGGGACCCACTTACCTTACCATCAACAAAGAAACCCCTTGAAATCACCCTATCATCAACATCCTATCCACCATTACTGCCAACAACCTCATCTTGGATTCCCACCTCAACAAAATTTGAAATGCCATCATCGCCACTGCCACCCGAAGAGCTCCCCATCTTGGTTAGGTAAGATTAAATTGATAATTATTGTTGTTATTCCTTAAATTTTTGGTAAAATGGAATTGATTGTAAGTTAAAATCACATTGAATAAATAGGTGTAATCAATTATTGAGGGCTACCAGTTTCATTGTACACATTTATAAGGGGTTTGTAATTCATTTTAGATATTTCATTGAGGATAATATCCATTGTAGTAGATCTAGTTTTGAAATATAATTTAAATTTTTTTGGTGAGTGGTATTGAATCAAATAGATATGATATAATATTATTATAAGGGATATTATATAGATAGAGAGAAAAGAGGGGGAGATAGAAATATAGAGGAAAAGAGATGAGAAAAGAGATAAAAATGAGGAAGAGAGAAAGAGTAAAGAGGAGAGGGCAAGAGATGAAGAGATTGAGAGGTAGAGATAGACATATGAAGAGAGATATAGAGATATATAGAGAAAGAGGGAGACAAAAAGAAAGAGAGATAAATATGAGAGATATAGAGGGAAAGATAGAGAAAAGAAAATTTAACTTTAAATCAATAATTTCTTCATGAGGAGCTACACTCATAGTAACATATCACTTTATCAAGTTCTTTATAGGTCACCATGAAGACCTCCTAGACATGCCAAATGCATTTTGGATAGAGAAAAAAAGAAAGAATTATATGAAAGAGACATATAAAGGTAGATAGATAAAAAGGGACAAGAGAGATAAGATATATAGATAGGGAGCTTGATAGAGAGGAAGAAGGAATGGGAGATTAATAGAGATATTATGATTTAAGAGATATAGAGTGAAAGAGGGAAATATATAGATAGAGGGAGATTTAGAGAAAGGAATAAAGATAAAGAAATTGAGTAAGAGAGGAATAGAAATAAGATGTATAAATGGAAAGAGATGTAGAGAAAAGAGAGAGCATGTGAAGGAGAGTGAGAGAGAGGGAGGAAGAGAGAAAATAAATAAAATAGGATCGAGAGAGAGATATAAATAAGAGATTTAGGGGGAAAGAGAGGCAGAGAAAGGAGAAAGAGTGAGTGAGGGAATGTAAGAGAGAGAGAGGGACTGTTTCTAACTTTTTCCTCACCGAAATCTTCTCCTCAGATGAGTGAGTTGTCTTTTCTTTTCTCTTTTAACAAGTAGGTTCTCCTTTTAATAAAGTAAGCACTTTTTCTTTCTTCTTAGTTTGGTCAAATTAGGAAAATATAGCATCAAAGATCATTAGATATTTTTTTTGTTTTCTTTCTTTAGTCAAATATATGAAGAAAACATAATTGAAATTTATGTTTTGTCTAAAGGATTATCTTTTTTTTTTTTTTTTGGTATTATAATAAAGTGAGAAAACATAACATCAAAGGTGATTAGATTCTCTCTGCTTTTCTTCTTCTTACTTTGGTCAAATATATGAAGAAAGAATTCATCTTTACTAGGGGAGATGGGTCAATCGCTTGGTGGGGTTCAATTGTTGGTATAGTACTTGTGGCTATAAGATTAAGTCTTGCAACATGTTGAAAGACATCTCAAGTGAAATAAATCATCACAAAGGTACACTTGTAAAAATAGTGATGCACATCCAAATAAATTAAACAACACAAAATAGGAGATATGGGGTCTTACCCTATACCAAGTGACTAGGTACTCATATCCATCATGTCATATAAAGTAGGACACTAAAGAAACCAAGAAAAAATGATCCATTTACTAATTACATAGCTCAAGAATAAGTGGGAAGCATGTGGATATATCAAATGGTCCTCTATGGTGTACTAGATATTAATATATCCCTTAGACACACTATAGCACATGTATCTATGAAACTACTTTACACATCATAAAACACATAAATTTGGATGGTAGATTACATAATCCAAAAGGAAGAATAATTAATTTGCACAAACCATGTTTTTGATCTTGAAAGTAGTTTTCCATGTATCATCCTATTTCACTCTTCTTTGATGACACCTTGAGTTTGGATCCAATTTCATAAAATACTCCACATGTTACAATTTTTTTGTCAAGTCTTTTATCATTTATAAAGGACATTAATTCTTAATTTTGACCTTATTGAGATCCTAAAAATCTATACATTATCCAATATCTATCTTTCTTCCTTACAATTACAATGGATGATGAATATAGAAGAGTCCTCAGATATATCTATAAGTGTCTAAAATTGTATAGCCATAAATGGAACTTTGATGATAATTTGATAGTCTAGTACATAATCCATGTAGTGTTAAAAAGCTTCTTACAATCCATCCAACCTTGATGTACATTCCTATTCATTCACTAGGACCTTCCTTCACTCTTATTTCATGCTTGTTGGTTAGGTACCCTACTTGCATGTTTCATCACTTAGTGAAAAAGTTGCATTTTCAACTTTAATTGGTAGAATCAACACTATTGTGTTGGATCACACATACTGTCTAGATTATTTATTTATGTTCATCCCACAATATTGTGTGGCATGTTGGTTATTTTTTATGAACCAAACTTTATCTTATGCCTCATCTATGAATCTATCAAAACTCAATTATTAACAAGGGCAAGGATTGGCCAACACACAAGTGAGGCTCTAAAAGATCTCACTTCTTCACTCCGGGCTCTGTGAAACCTTAGAGGGTAATCCCATTTATGCTCATAAGATACTTAGTCAAAAGCATTTCCACACACAAATGTATTCCTCAAAAAGTGCAAATAAGCAAAATTCATCAAAGGCTTAGAAAACCTTTTACCAAGTTACTACCTATTGCAAAGAATACTATATTACTTCAGTAATTGAAAGTTTTTACTTATGAATTTGTTCTTATTTCAAGTATTTGGCTAGGTTCACCAATAGCTCAATAGCTCAATTAGTTAAAAGATAAACTAATGAAAGGACCAATTCCTTGTCTAAGGGTCGAATAATAGGGTCATACTTTGCAATTAATCAGTAATACAACTACAATCTAACTCAGTAATTAGAGGACTATTTGCATGCTACTTTGTGGCATCCAACTCCCTTTGTTTAAAATACTGCTACTTACCGAACCCCATATCCTTTTCCCACAAACTCATGACCTTAGTTTAGCATTTAATCAACTCATTAAGTTGAAGCACAAATAAACCCATTCATTCAATGAAGTGGCATAAGACAAATGAAATTATTATTAACAATCTCATTCATAGTTTGCAAGGAAAATACACAAGAGAGCACATATTTTAAAACTAGTATTTTCTTTCATTACTGATATTACTTTGTAAAATCATTTTAAGATCAAAATACATTATGACTCATACCCTAAAATTTCTTTTGATATATTCATCAACTTATCTATTTACATTATATTGCTCTCTGAGCTTAGCTTTTTCTTAGACCCTTTTGAAACTCAAAAAAAATCTGAACTACGTAATCAACCATGAAATCCCCTTTATAAACAAGGGATAAACAAGCACTTGGTTGAATTATGATTACATTTCATACTTCATTTCAAAACCTAATTTCAACTAATTTTGAGAAACTCCCTAGGTAGTTACATGCAATCATTTTGGAGCAGGGGATGGCAAAAGAAAAATTTTAGCCACAGGGTACCGTTAGTTGTTGCCGCAACATCCATGTCAAGCAAAAGATTCCTTATAAAACTAGCTAGAGGAATTCCACATTAGCATGGAAGAGTAAAAGACAAACACCACATACATTGAAAAAGGAAATTCCTAATGTAGAAACCATGGTGTCATGAAAAATAAAAACAAGGAGGAGACACTACTCTAAGTTGTCAGCATCAGAGGATGCTCAACCACTCCTTGTTCATGACACAATCGGAGGAACAATCACCACATCATCGTCAGAGTCATCATACAACACTAGGGAGAGAAGGTAATGGTCGTATCCCGAGTTAGTGTTACCTTCACCATCCGGAGGACTAGTAGAGAGCACAATGGGAGAATTATGTATTCCCAGGCAGGCCTTATGACCCTTGTTCCTTTTCTTGGCCTTCTTTGTAGGCTCAGCCTGCTCCTTGCCCTTAAACTTGACCAATTCTTCTAAAATGGTCCTATTTCTTAAGTTGTAGGTACTCTGGACAATGGGTTTCTTCTTTTTATCACGGGCCTTCCTTTTACCCTTTGTAACCAAAGAATTTGTAGGGACTTCTTGCCCAGACATATCCTTATGACACTCAAACATGCTAAGTCGGATAGACCTCCTAGTTGGCTGAATTGACACACTAGAGTTTCCCATTTTGTAGGACATAGGGTGAAAGCTAGCAAATCTAAATTGAGCAGAAATTAACTAACTTAAAAGCTTTTTGATCAAATTGGCAAGAAAGCACATCCACTAGCCCCGACTATCACAACCAACCCTAGAAAAAATGGAAATCCTAGGTGAACTAGAAGAATGGATTAAAAGAAGCTCACATGAAACATCAACTTACTGAAGATGAAAACAACAACACCTCTACAGTTGGAAGCTCAACACTTGCACATTCCTTCTATGACCCACACTTCATAATTTCAGACAACTAAAAATGGTGAGATCAAACGATACGTGTTCTGCATTAAATAAACCATTTGGAGCATGTTGCAATTAATGATTGATGAGATAACTTCACATGAGCGAGGTGATAACTTAGTAGCTCAATTTTAAATCTGAATCGTTGATCTTTGAGGATTTAAAACTTTATCAATGGCAACCTTGAGTATTGTTTCTATTTTTTACAACTTGTTCCTAAAAAAAGGTGATGCTACCTCAAAAAGTTTCCATGTCTACACTTAATCCTCACTAGTCACATGTAATTTGACAATGATTATGCATCACCAACTCAATCTACACTCCTTCATTAATATCGGCGAAGTAAATGAAGTTGAAATTTGGAGAGAACAATCCTTCATACATCCCATCGCTCATCATGGACTTGCCCCATCTTTCTAGGGTTCAATCAGCAATGAAATTATTGATGCAATGAACTTCAGCTCGTTGATCATTCTACTTTAAAACCACATCAATGGTTCTCCACTCACCTCACTACTTTCTTCCTTACTTTATACGATTTCCTTAGATTCTACCACGTTTCCTATAGTTATCGCTTATCGCTGACACATTTCATCCTTCACTAGTTCTATCAACGATGTAAGCATCCATGCGATGAAATCTTAGCCCTTGAAAATATGGCCCATCCTGGATCACACTCATTTTCCAATTGTGCATCGTTGAATTAACTTCAAACATTGGATCTCATTAGTGATAGGAGATAAAGTAATGAAGCAATGTTAAGACACGTGCACTTGCATGAAAATCAATGATACAAAAGATATTGCTCATAGGATTAATTCAAATCAGTAAAAGAAATTTGAAGAGATGACTCCATTGCTCATCACTATTTTGAAACTTAAGTTTCAGAAAGAATCCACTATGAGCGATAGGAGAAAAATACAAAAGCACCAGGGCTATTGCTTATTGCTAATTCTCCTCATAAATTTTGCAAGCAAATTAGTGATGAGAGATCCCAGCGATTTATATCGTGTATCGCTAATACAAAACTTGAAATTCAAAACCAATATGCAATATGCGAAACACAGGATATACCTTATATCGCTCATTGCTATTTTGAAACTTACAATTTCACAGCCATCGACGATGAATGATGAAGAGAATTTGAAAAAAATTCTAGAGGCCATCACTGATCACTAATTATATTCTGAAGGTTCAAGAGTCATTAGCGATAAGCGAAAAATCAATGATATAAAGAGAGGAAAGAGCATCACCCATCACTGATTCATCTCAATAGCTCCAAAAGCTATTTGCAATGAGTGAAACCAAAGAAATATTGCTCATCGCTTGTTGCCAATCAAAACATACCTTTCAGAAACTATCTGTGATGAGTGATAAAGAGAGAGGGTCGAAGGGACTTAAGTGGAAACTTTCAAGCACGTGCCCATAAGTTGTTCTAATGAAGGGGATAGTCCTAGGATGATGCAGGAAGAGGTCTCCACAAGATTTTTAGTTATAAAATGCAAAGGATGTAAAGGCTAGAAAGGATTTTGGGCGAGAGCATGGAGATGGGTAGCCAATTTGTGGCCACTTTTTTAAAAAGTTTTAAAAACTCATAACGCAAGTGTGTTATAACGTGCTTGCATTATAGCTTGGTATGGAAAGCCTGAGGCTCGACCATAATGATCCCATAATGCGAGCACATTATAATGTGAGTGTGTTATAACACGCTTGTGTTATGACTTATTAAAACCAAAAAAAAAGTAAAACAAATTCATTCTTGCATTTTGACAGTGTCTTTTCTTTTTCCCATGGCGAAAACCTCCATTTTTCATGCTCATGTTCTAGGAGGAGGTATTTTGCAAAAATCTTCATCAATGATTGCTATTTCATCGCAAGGATGCTGCCACATCGACGAGGAGGTGTGAGAGGTAAGGATTTTTTTCTTTTTGTTTTTGAATTTGTTAGTTTTAGGTTGTATTTGATATTTGTAGGAGATGCAAATCAACCTGCAAACCCTCAAAATTCTCAGCAAGGATAGCAAAAAAATCCTCAACAACAAAATCAACCACAACACCAACCTCCACCACCAATCCCTCAACACCCTCATAGCACTCAACAAAATTTAATGAGTGAAATTGAGAACAAAAAACAACTTGAGGATTTAATTAGTATGTTGAGCAATCCAAATGGTTCAACTGTAGAAAGCATGACCCTGGAAAATTCATTGAAAGATATGTTAAAAAATGTAGATTCAATTAGCAAACAAATAATTGGATGGCAAGATAGGAGGTAGGCAGCTAGGGCTTATTATGTGGATAAATTATTATATAAAGATGTAAAGGATTTAAAAATTACAAAGGTGATTTGTGCTCATTATTCATTGACCCACACACAAATCAAAATCTTACCCTCAATGCATAGAGGTTTCCTATTCGTTGGTGCCACCACCAACAAATTAGGAACTTTTTTTATGATAAGTACTACATGGTTTTTGATTACCCATCATGCAACAATTGTGAAATCCCACAACATTTCCTTAGGAAACTATATTGTAATTTCATATTGAACAAACTACCAAATTATTTTGATATGAGGGACTTCTAAGGGAGAGGTGGGGGGTTAGCTCAGGATAGACCTGGTGCATAGCCAGATCCTATGCAGTAAGGGAAATGACCTCTCGCTAGGTTGCCTCATGAACACATTGTTATCCCTTCCATTGCAAAGGAGAGTGCCAACGTAGAGACATTGTAGGCAATCGACACTTTGACCTAGAGTGTCATCGAGCATGCTAGCCCTATTCTATAGTGCCATCCAGGGGAGTCTTCGAGTGGTGGCCTTTGAACCTATGTGTGTCAATCTTGCAAGGTGACTTGTTCATATGACCACATCGACACTTAGGAGGCTGCTATGCAGGATTCGTCTGTAGCTATGGAGATGGAGAGGGAAACTAACATTTTGCATGAGATGTATGGCATTGATACTCAGGTAAAAGTTAGCATGTTCATTGAATTTAATTTATTAAAATTTGATTTTCAAATGACTAATTTAGTTTTATGATTTTAATAAAATTGGAGGGTCACAGTGTTGAGACTGGATACACTAGCCCTACACCTACTTATTTCTATAGTACACCTATTAATTTGGTATGTAACTAGTAAATAATTATAAATTTATTACATGTTAGTAGCATTGTTTTATGAATGATATTTTAATATGTGATTTTGGATGTTGAATAGGCTAATACTGGAGGTTTCGAGGGAACACCTCCTAGTGCTAGTGGATTTACTCAAACCAACACATAGGTAATAGAATAAAGAGTTTAACTAATTAATTTTACTTAATAGATTGTGCATATCATTGATTACGTTGCATTGTACATCATTCAAACTCAAAGCATTACTTCACATTCCATAACTAATAACTAGATGTTGATAGATGACAAAATTTCAACTACAATATAGTTGTTTAGAATGTCAACATAAGTAGTGATGCAATTAATTCACATAGCATAAGTAATAAGTCTAGGAACAACTTCCAATTGCATTTGTTTGTCATGGCATTCCATGAGACCACTTTTTACACTCGACATCTTTTCAAACAATTCACTACCTTGTCTATGCTATGGATGCTTGGAAGGAATATATGAAAGAATAATAGTAAGTAATAGCATAGAAAAGGCAATGAGTTTTTTGCAAAAATTTCTCAAAGAAATGCAATCTCATGGTGATGTCTATCACCATGAGACTGCATTTCTTTGAGGCACTTTTTCAAACAACTCACCGCCTTTTCTATGCTACCACATTTTCCATACATGTCTACCAAAGTATTTTATCAAATAGTTCATTTCCTCATTGCTATGGCTAAAATTTCAAAAAAGGTGCTTTCCAACAAACTATGGATGCTTGGAAAAAATCTATCAAAGCATAATAGTAAGCAGTAGCATAAACATGTCAGTTAGTAGTTTGAAAAAATGCCTCAAAGAAATGCAGTCTCATGGTGATGGAATGCCATTCCATCACCATGAGAGCACATTTCTTTGAGGCATTTCTTCAAATAACTCACCACCTTTTCTATGACACCACATTTTCCATACATGTGTACCAAAATATTTTATCAAACAACTTGTGCTTCCTTGCTGCTATGGCTAAAAGCCTAAAATAGGTGCTTTCCAACAAAATATGGATGGTTGGAAAAATTTCTATCAAAGCATAATAGTAAGTAATAATACCATAGAGAAGGCAATGAATTGTCTGAAAAAATTCCTAAAAGAAATGTAGTCTTATGGTGATGGAATTCCATGACGTGCATTTTTTTGTAATGGCATTCCATCACCACGAGACCCCATTTCTTTGAAGCATTTTTTCAAATAGGTCATTGCCTTCTCTATGCCACCACAATTTTCGTACATGTCTACGAAATCATTTTATCAAACGGTTCACCGGATTGATGATATTGGTAAAATCCTAAAAACGCGTGCTTTCAAACAAGATATGGATATGGAAAATAGTAACCATGATAGTAAAAAATATATAGTTTAATAAGTACTCAAAATTTTGTTCATTATCTCATACATTAAAGTCATGACATGGATCACTATTGTAGTTTTTGTGATTGAATAATTTGTTGTTTTATTTTTAGATATTGCAAGCGGAAACACCTCTGAATTTGACGAGGGAAATGGAGATCGGTGTTTCATCTACTATAGAATCCTTGATGGCTCTGATAGGGGATGTATGAGGAAAATTACTAAATTTTAATTTACATTCATTGTTATAGATGTTAGTGAAAAATCAAACCATTATTGATTTTTAGTTTAATTTTTATTTGGATGGTTTATACAGGGGTTCAACATGCCTCAAAATGGGCATGTGAATATTTCCCTCATGGAGAGTGATCATCAATTGGTGGTAAGTGATTATTTTGTTAAATATATCATTTTTTTATAATGTAATTTCTATATATGAATGTCTTTACTTCTTATTGTAACAAATAAAACTTCACTAAGAACTAAGCACTAGGAGGAGAAGTAGGAGCACTCCTTGAGTGCAGCATAAATGAGTAACAAATGTATCACCATCCGATCGAAAAGAAAAGGGAAATAATTTATTTCAAGAGAATGGAGAGCAATAACTTTTGATTCCAAATCCCTTTGTTGTATGCCTACATAGTAGTTTTGTACATATTTTGTATTGGATATATTTGACATTGTATGCCTATATGGCATTCTTGTAAGCCTATATGGCTATTTTATATCTATATTTCATACTTATATCGATATATATTGATGTATGCCTACATGGCTATTTGGTTTATACAAATCCTTTTTATCGATGGTGTCCATATTCGCATTATAAATTCATGGTTTAATAGATATGCATTACGTGTATTCAAGTGTATACTTTACAACTTACGTGTATACTTTGTGACCTACATGTGTTCCAATGTATACTTTGTGACTTATGTGTTTTCATGTGTATACCTTGTATTCGTGCATATACTTTGTATTAATTTGTGTATATTATGTATTCATGTGTATACTTCAAGGCTTACGCGTTTTTGAGTACTTTTGCTTCCCTTATTTACATGTACATGCTTGACTTATTCATGTGTATACTTATTAATTGGTTAGCACTAGCATTGATCATTGTTGTCCTTCATGGTTTGTCTTGAATATTAATTGATTGATGCTAAATAACTTTATCTAAAAGCAAAAAACACATTTTCAATTGGTATTCCATGAAATGATTCATAAAATGATTCTATTATATTTAATCCTTTGATTGGAACAACTCAATTAAGCAAACGATACATAATCTTCACAACAATTGAAAAACATAAATTCAGAGTAGATGAAGTAGTTAACTTCTTGACACATTATTATACAAACATTTATCTTGAATAGTCTTTAAACATTTTCACAGCATAATCCTAATAGTGCAAAATGAATTGTTATGTTCTTGATCTGTCATCATATAAACACATCAATAGATTTATATATCAACTTTTTACAATATTATTTCTTGTACAAGAAATGGACTCGAGAGAAAACAAGTTATAATATATAATACAAATAAGAAATGGACTCAATGCTGTCCTAAACCCCCAAATAGGTCTATTTAACAAAACAACACCCTCTCAATCACTCTTCCAATTGCATAATACCATTGGGAAACATTTACCAGTCAAAAAATCCATAAAGTCCATAATTTTTAGGGCATGATTGGCGCTCTAACCCCACTATCCTCTAAACCCTCACTTTTCTCAAATTTCACTAGGGTTTATTGAAAACCCCATATCCAGACCTCATACAACCTCAAAACCTCTTCCAACACTCTTCATTTTTCTTACACAAACTTAATTGACCACCAAATTATGCTACTCCCTGACTTTACCCACTTTTACTCCCTTAAACCTCTCCTTTTCATTCAAAAACCCTCTTTTCCCAACTAGGGAATCATGCTATAACATACTTTTGACCTCCCTTGTCCTTGCATATTTTTTGAACACATCAAGCTCCACAACCTCACCCTATTTCCAACCTATTCTAACTTATTCTCAAGCAATTTCTTCCTTTCACCTCATCTAGCCTTGCTTTTAAGGCCTAAATTCTAAAATTTCAAGAGGGGCAACATTAATAATCTTTTCCAATGCTTATACCAATGCTATTTTCTTATTCCTACTCCCTATCATACTTACATAATTGACTCAAATGACCCCACACTAACTCAAAACTAAAAGCAAGATTACAAAATGGCCTATTATGGCCTTATTTGACATTATCATGATTAAAACCACTGAACTAGACCTTCTTCATCAAATGGAGGAACAAGGTGCTTTGTACCAATGATCATACATTGTTTGTGTGGAAAACTTAGACTTCTCAACCATCGTGTGTATGCTTCTCTTTTTGATTGTTTTGCATGCCATCATAAGGGATCAAGTCGGTTGAACGTAGTTTGAAGCAATTTCGCGTGTTTGGGTGCGAAATAGGACCATGGGTAGTGTAAACCTACCTATCAAGATGTGTTGGACTATTTTGTTTGGTCACATGAATTGCAAAATAAAAGTTGCACTGCTTTGCAACTTTACGCTGCCTGCATTTGACACTTTTTCCATCAAGTGAAAACTAGACACCACAGGAAAATGATTCCGAGATAACAAAAACCAAGAAAGGTTATTGTAGAGGGGTCCAATGCAATCCCATAGGCTTAGATGAAGGGTTCGTAAGCATCATGGTTTCTGAGTAATAGCTCATCAAAGTCTTCTTCCCTTTTGCACTTTGGACCCTTAAGGAAACATGCTAGTTGAACATAGCTTAGAGCGATTCCACGTGTTTGGGTGTGAAAGAAGACCATTCTTAGTGTAAATATACCCATCAAGATGCATTTGAATAATCTATTTGGTCACACGAGTTATAGAACGAATGTTGCACCACTTTGCAACTTTCAACTACTTGCATTTGACAACTTTTTCCCCAAGTGAAAATTCACCACCATTGGAAAATGCCTCTGAGCTAGTGAAAACTGAGAGAAATTATTATAGAGGGGCCCAACACAATCCTATAGGATCAAATGAGAAGTTTCTAAATATCACAATATCCGAGTAACAACATGCTGAAGTTTGCAACCATTTTGCACTTAGGACTCTTAAAGGATTGATCTGGTTGAACATAGCTCAGATCGATTCTATGTGTTTGGGTGTGAAAGAGGACCATTCTTAGTGTAAACATAACTATTTGGATATGTTGGAATATTCTATGTGGTCACATGAGTTGCATAACGAAAGTTGCACAACTTTGCAACTTTGCACTGCTTGCATTTGACACTTTTTCTATCAACTAAAAATTCACAACACAGAAAAAACCACTCCAAGATAAAAAAAACTGAGAGAGGTTATTGTAGAGGGGCCCAACATGATCCCAGAGGATTAAATAAGAAGTTTCTAAGCATCACGGTATCCAATTAACAACATGTTGAAATTTGCAGCCATTTTGCACTTTTGACTATTAAGGGATCGATCCAGTTGAATGTAGCTTAGAGAAATTCTGCGTGTTTGAGTGCAAAAGAGAACCATGCCTAGCATAAAAATATCTATTTAGACATGTTGGAATAGTCCTTTTGGTCACATGAGTTGCAAAATGAAAGTTGCACCACTTTGCAACTTTCAACTACTTACATTTGATAACTTTGTCCCCAAGTGAAAACTCACCACCATGGGAAAATGCCTTCGAGATAATGAAAACCAAGAGTGGTTATTGTAGATTGGCCCAATGTGATCCCATAGGATTAGATGAGAAGTTTTTAAGCATCACGGTATTTGAGTAGCAACATGTTGAAATTTGCACCATTTTGCACTTTGGACTCTTAAGGGATCGATCTGGTTGAGCATAACTCAGAGTGATTCTGTGTGTTTGTGTATGAAAGAGGACCATGCCTAGTGTAAACATACCTATTTAGATACATTGGAACAATCCATTTGGTCGCACGAGTTGTAGAACAAAAGTTGCACTACTTTGCAACTTTCTACTACTTGCATTTGACAACTTTTCTCCAAGTGAAAATCTACCACCATAGGAAAACCACTTTGAGATAGTGAAACCTGAGAGAGGTTTTTGTAGAGGGGACCAATGTGATCCCATAGGATTAGATGAGAAGTTTCTAGATGTCATGGTATATGAGTAACATCATGCTGAAGTTTGCAACCATTTTGTACTTTGGACTCTTAAGGGATCGATCCAGTTAAACATAGCTCAGAGCTATTCGGCATGTTTGGGTACAAAAGAGGACCATTCCTAGCATAAATATACATATTCAGATGTATTGAAATAGTCTGTTTGGTCACACACATTGCAGAACGAAGGTTGCACCACTTTGCAACTTTCAACTACTTACATTTGACAACTTTTTTCCCAAGTAAAAATCCACCACCACAGGAAAATGCCTCTGAGATAATAAAAATTGAGAGATATTTTTGTAGAGGATCCCAATGTGATCCCATAGGATTAGACATGAAGTTTCTAAGCATCACAATATTCAAAATAGCAACATGCTGAAGTTTGCAGCTATTTTGCACTTTGGACTATTAAGGGATCGATTTAGTTGAATATAGCTCAAAGCGATTCTTTGTGTTTGGGTGCGAAAGAGGACCATTCCTAGTGTAAAAATACATATTTAGATGTATTGGAACATTTTTTTTGGTCACACGAGTTGCAAAATAAAATTGCACCACTTTGCAATTTTCAACCACTTGTATTTGACAACTTTTTCCCTAAATGAAAATCTGCCACCATAGGAAAATTCCTCCAAGCTAGTGAAAAATGTGAGAGGTTTTTTTAGAGGGGTCCAAAACAATCCCATAGGATCAGACGAGAAGTTTCTAAGCATTATGGTATTCGAGTAAACAACATACTGAAATTTGTAGCTATTATGCACTTTGGACTCTAAAGGGATCGATCTAGTTGAATGTAGCTCGGAGTGACTCCGTGTGTTTGGGTATGAAAAAGGACTATGCCTAGTGTAAAAATACCTATTAAGATGCATTGAAACAGTCCGTTTGGTCACACAAGTTGTAGAATGAAAGTTGCACCACTTTGCAACTTTACACTACTTGCATTTAACACTTTTTCCATCAAAAACTGGACACCATGAGAAAACCACTCCAAGATAACAAAAAAAAAGAGAGGTTATTGTAGAGGGGCCGAACATGATATCATAGGCTCAGACAAATATTTTGTAAGTACCACAATTTTTGAGTAATACCTTGTCAAAGATTGCTGCCATTTTGCACTTTGGACCCTTAAGGGATCGAGTCGATTGAATGTAGCTCAAAGAAATTTTGCATGTTTGGGTGTGAAAAAGGACCATTCCTAGCATAAATGTACCATTCCTAGCATAAATGTACCATGTACTTAGAAGAAGATCAATAAAATTCATTTTCTCCTTGCATTTTTCTATATTTTTACTAGAAACTTGATGTTTCCTTAAACTGTACGGCTCTGTATAGGGTGATTGTGTTCTCTTTTGGAGGAACTCAATGGTAAGTAGACTTAAGTCCATTTTAATTTTAGTTTTGTTGGATTTCAAGTGATTTTGTGCATTTTAGAAGCCAATTATTGAGGGTCAGTTTGTATACCCTGTTTTAAAGGTTTTGAGTGCATTAAAATGTCATATTAAACCTTCCACCCATTGTATGCTTTTGTAACTCAATGTAAAGGATTAGTTAGGGTTATAGAAGATGTGTGCAAAGTTTTGTGTGCAAGGGAGGCAAATAGATGATTTTTAGATGATGCCCTAGATGTCAAATGGTGCATTTTTTAGTGGAAAATGGTGGTTTAGTGCTAGGGTTTGAAGAAATCTTTTGGGGGCAGCAATATCTCTTAAATTTTTAAGCTTGTACAGACCTTTTTGAAGGTCTTTCAAGCTTTGGTTAGATATGGAAAGGTTTGGAGTTGTTCATGGGTGTTTTGTACACTTTCTCAACACAGACAGTGCATGGGCGCACTACCTCTCTTGAAAGGTAGAAATCCACAAGCAAGTTACCAATTACTACCCCAAGGTCTCTCGGGTGTCAGGTCATGATGTGCATTTAATTTTTTAATTAATGTTTGATGTGATTTTTCTAGTAATCACAAGGTGGCTGACAGAGTTTGGCTAGATAAGAGGTGAATCTTGAAATGAAGTTCCTAAGATGGGAAGTTAGAGTGTAGTTTGTTGTAGGTTTGAACAATAGTCTTAATCTCCTATTTTGTTTTAAGATTTTTCTTTACAATGTGCAATGAACCTTAGCATAGGCTACTTATTAAAAAATAAATAAAAAGGGTAGGGAAGAGAAGAGGTTCCTGGATTTCAAACTAACAATGAACAATGATCATGGAGGGTTCTACTATGGATAACTTCCTCAAAACAAAATATCACTTAACTAGATTGACTCACACTATCGTGACACTTGTGCAAGCTTCTAAGGACTACAAATATTCAGTCATTCATTCACCATAATCATGCATGAATAAAAACTAGAAGTCTGGAGCAGCTTTTAGTTTATGCCTAGACTAACTTTACACAACTATCTACCATCAGTAAACAACAAAAAGTATGGACAAGAAAGGAATCAACACAATATAAATCTACACAACCATTGAACAACATTAACTAATCTACCAAAGTAATCTAAAAACATGAAGAACAACAAAGTAAATCTATTTAAATCTACTAACTATGGGAGATGAACCATGTAATATGCAAAAGAAACTCAAGAGTCCACCAAAAGCCAATGAACTATTAAAATTTCTACAGAATGCCTATACAACAACTCAAATCTCTCTTGAAAATGAGAGGAGACCACCTATTTATATTGTTCAAAAAGAAAAATGAATGACCAAGATTGATTTGCATTGTGTGGCCAAGATTCACTACAAACTAGGGTTTCACCTAACCCAAATATATTACAATTTAAAATTACATCTTTGTCTTTTCCCTATATTGTCCTTATATGGCAACACTATAGCACTTTGTCTTCTAGCTGATTTCCTTTGTTGCAGCTATTTCATGAGGAGCTTATCATTAATGATTAGATTTCCTTCCCACTTCTTCAAAGTGGCATACTCCATAAACTTGTTGATTAATGCTTGGAGTTTATCAACCTCCATTATGTTAGATTGGAGCACTTGGTAGTTCCACTGCTTGGACCGGTCTATGAGCGTATCCTAAAATTCGTCATACTTAGCAGTGTTGTCCTTGACTTGTTTAGATTGGGAGAAATCCTGAGTAGAAAAACTCATGAAATCTATGGTGAGTTCACCTAGCATTCCATCTTCCATCTTCTTTTGGAAATAAGGCTTTATATTTTCTAGATCAATCTTGATGGCAGGTATGTCATAACATGTCATTAACTTCAAATACTGAACACAATCAGTCCTAATGTCCTTTTCCCAATCAATGTTAGGTTCCACCTTGTGGAGAACTTTCTCCAATATTTCCTTGGCGTGGTGGAAGTCCATCTTCCACATATCCACACTACTTAATTTGACACCATTTTTTGATGGACGTTCATTGGTCGTTTGAAAAATCTTTGTCAGAAAAGCGATGAAATGATGAAAAATAATTCGTCGTTGTTTTTTTGTTGCAAGTCTAACGATTTAATAAATGTCAAAATAGCGGTGAAGATTTGTTGGCATCATAAAATGACTCAGATGTTCATATGAATATCAACAAAAACTTCGTGTCGAAAGAACGCCAAAAGTTCATTGCCATTTCGATGAAATGGGCTAGCATTTATGATGAAGCCTTCATGACAACTAAGCAACTTCATCAGACCTTTTATGTGATTCATCAGTGGTTTTCATCAAAATTGAGACGAAATGGGCAAGGAGTTACGATGAATCCTTTGTCGCACCTAATAAACCTCGTTAGACCTTTTCTATGATTCGTTGGTGGACTTCGTTGAAATTGTGATGAAATGGACAAGGAGTTATGATGAAGCCTTCATTGCAGCTATAGAAACTTTGTCAGACCCTTTCAGTGATTTTTTGGTTGTGTGAACGTCAAAATTTTGATGAAACAATGCAATTTTTGTTTTAAAAAATATTTGTTGAAATGTACTATTGGTGAGAGATGAATCAAGTCACCTCCCTTCGTATTCAAATCTTGAGCAATTATTTTATTTAGTAATTTTCCATGTTTATTAGACACTCGTTGAGACGTCATGTAGTTTCACGAATTCCTTGAGTCTCTTCGATAGTCAATATTGCATATTGCTTTGGTGTCACATAGTCTCATTGATGTTCTGAGTCTCACTAATAGCCAATAGATCATATGTCGCTATGGTGTCATGCAGTCATACCAACGTTCTGAGTCTCCCCAAGAATTATTCCTTCCATCTTAAGTGTATCGCTATGATTCTCACCAATGATAACTTATCGTTGTGACTTTGGGGGTTGCCAGGACTTTCCTTCGACTACTTGTATCTTGCTGAGAACCTTCCTTTGGCAATTCTGATCACCGAAACAAAATGTTTCTCCTACCAATAAAGCTATATTTGGTTTGACTTCCATATCTCTCTCTAATGATGCCAATCTCGCTAATGAATCTTGTTATCGACAAGACAATGAATATTTCCAAGTCCTATTACCAATGGAATTCCACTATAGTGATATGATGGATCAACAAGACTTCCTCGAACTGAGCTCGATGGTACTATACTACCAACATGACCCACTTTTTTGGGAAACTTATTGAGAATATTACAGATTCCTTTTTGATGCTCCAAAATTGCACCACGATCGGTAAGATACAAATAAGCCTATTATGACTTACATCGATGACTTAGGTCTCACGACAATCATTTTGTGCTTCATCGGTATAACACACATGTGCTCATTATGACTTATATTAATGAAGATTTTCTCGCCGACAGGATCCTTTGGTCACTGAGACAATGAACTACATCCTACCGATATGTGTCTTCAGATGAAATCATATTAGTATGACATTCCTGAACTCTTGTCGATAGACTGCAAAAAATATACGTTAATATAAAACACTTTATGGATCAGGGAGACCCTCACCATCTCTTGCTGATATGAATTATACATTGAAATACTCAGGGTTAGATGAATTCTATGGGATCACATGACAAAATATAGGCAAAAATGTTATGAAGAGAGGATTCTTGTGCTTATGGTATGGTAATTTTTGGGAGCTAATGAGCATGTGCAGCCATGAAATATATCAACATTAGGATTCATACAACATCAAATCATTTCCAAAATAGGAAATATACCATATTAGTACTTTACACAGCAAGAAAGAAACCAAAAAGCACCAGTTGTTTTCAAAACCAACATAGATAATACAAATTTTTGTTAACAACACCACAGGTTGCTACTATTCAAATCAGCATAAACAATACATAGTGTTGATTACATTCTCCTCATTGTTGACTTCTTCAATATCAAGGTTCACCATTGTTTCTCCTTGGGGGTTCAACTGTTGGGGGTTGTGCTATCTTTCTAGGCTTGCAGCTTCATCAATTGCTATCTAGATCTCATCAAATGTTTGCTAGAACAACACGGTCTCTTCCAAGCTCAACCTACAAGTGGGTCCACTTCTCATATCCTCTCTGGTATTGTTAGCAGTACCTTCAGTTATTGACTTCAAGAAATTCTCCATTGAGATCTCCACAAGAGTTGAAACCTGCAGAGCAACAGAGTAGAAAGTGAGTCTCTTGCAAGACTTAGTAAGTACCCTCTTGATACCCTTAAATTTATCATCATTTCTCACCTTCCACAAATGCCACATGATCTCATTGGATAAGAAATACCAAAATAGCTTACAATCAAACTTGAGCTTGAAATTACAAAACAAAATATCATGCCAATTAATTTTTCCATTGCTATTCTAGACCTTCAACATATGGCAGAATAAGTACCAAATTTCCCGAGCATAAAAACATTCAAAAAGAATATATTTGATAGTTTCTAGAGTCCTGCAGATACTACAGATTTCAACACTTTCATGGTTAGATTTATAGGGATCTATCTTTTTCATTAATGCAGAGGTAGGTAAAGGAGAAATAATTATAATTGTAACAGTATTCATAGTCCAGTAAATTATGTTTGTAATTTGTGTTCAATGGACCTCAATTTATCATTGTACTACCCATCTAATACCATATTTTAATCTAGGGTTCAACTATCTCAGATCTAAAGAAGCACCTTCAATTAACCATTTAAAGTACTATAAAATAAGGCAAGACTTTTACTTGAGAAAGATTGGGTACACTTGTATGATTAAAGTTCTCACAATCATTAAGATTTATTGGCACACAGACACAACCTGCAACATATGAAGTAATGGATGACTACAAGTTAGTGGAATGGTTCTTAATATGTGAGTGGTTTGCAAATTGATTGGTAGAAAATAAGGTTATGAATAGATCTACATGAAAAATTATGAGGACAATCTATTGTAATCATCAAAATAGATGAAAAATGCAAAGGAAAGAGTCAAGCTACATCTCTAGAGCCTAAAAAAAACACATGCAAGAAACATAAAAAAAAGAACAAACCAGTTTTTTGATGAATACAAAATGGTGCCTTCAACAAGTGATTCATATGCTTTCACACCTAACACAAGACATTAAGAAGATTTTAGTATTCCTCTATGAAATTAACTACATATAGAATAAACACAAAAACCAATATTATATACCTCCATGTCTAGCCAAGGGTAGGTATAAGAGAAAAAAATTTCTTCAATGCAATGCCAAAAAATATCAATGTGTGTAGGTTTGTATTACTCAAAATATCATTTCATTGCCTAAGGAAAACTACCAAAGTGATGTTTTAAATTTCAATCTTCACATAGGCTCCCTTATTGCTATGCATGCATATACAATCATTATTCAAGCTCTAAACTATTCAAATATTAAGGATTTAATTAGATATAAGATGGAAATTTTTTGTTTAGACATAATCCATCATCTTTTACATATCTTTATTCACTCCTAGTGCTTTAGATAAATTTGTGTAAATGAGACAAAAATGTGAATATTTTATGACAAAGAAAATTCTTAAAAGGAGGGTGGGAGAGCAAAGGGTAGGGGGCAAGAGAATTCTTGAATGTATAGCAAAGTATAACATTTTGATCATTATAAGAATGAAACGAATCTTAAGTTTGAAGGATTAATATCATTTACAAAATTTATGATCAAGAATGAATGTAAATAGAGAAACTTTTGCATACTTGCAGATGGTACAAAATTTCATGGTTAAGTCGAATCCTCCCATCAACAACAAGATCCAAATATTTGTGTATCTATCTCAATCGAGCTTCTAAACCCTTTAGAGCTATCAATTTTTCTACTAACCTAAAAACAGAAGAAACAGAGCTTTGAAACCAAATCCACACACAACATAATGCGGTATTCATACAAAGCCATACAAACAAACTAAACTCAAAACATTGGAATGGAAACAACTTCAAATTATGATGTAGAGCATGGATTAAGGGTATAAAGAATCATTTTTTTGCCACCATAGTGAAAAGTTAGCACTTTCTTTCATCTTTGCATATTGGTTTGATGCTTCAAACGATGCATTTCTTAAATTGAAAAGTGCATTACCTTATTGAGCTTCTCTTTTTTTGAGAATATTTTAATATTCTCTACTTAACATGGCCAACCACGTGATGGTGGAAGCTCATTTGACCCCTCCCTGCCCACCCCCACATCACTCTCAATTCCTCATACCCAATCATATAACATTAATCATTTATTCATCCATTAATAACATATAACATTCATTCATTAACATATAAAATTAATTAATTAACATATTCACATTCATTCATTAACATATAATGTCCATTCTTTCAATTTTTACATATTATCAAAAATATAGTTGTCATGATATGATTACAATCATTTTTTTTTCGTTTGTTTTTAAAGTTACAAAAATCTGAAGTGGACTATCATTTTCTAAATCAATATCTATCCCCCCTTTAGTTGTTTTTCCCTCTGCTCATGATCTTAATGTACGCCTAGTCATTTGCTCATGACGTGGATGTTGCCGCAAGGGGGAGTCTGCTGCAATAAGAAAGAAATGTTAAACTGATATGTTTTATAATTATTGTTACAAGTATTTCATTAATTAAAAGAACATTAGAGTGGTTCTCTTTACTTGATGGGTCCGCATCATGTTCCTGAACTTTTGTTATAGACTCATGCTCAACATGCTAAACACTCTCTAAATCTTGATCTATAGTTGAAACACAAAAGGTTAAATTAATTAATACACCAATTGAAATTAAATATGTTTAAGAGAACATGAGAGTGGTCCTCTTTACCTAATGGGGGCCACATCATGTTCCTGATCTTCTTTAGCCTGATCATGCTCAACACGTTGATCACGCTCTACATACTCTAAAGTTGAAACATGAAAGGTTACATTAATTAATACACCAATTGCAATTAAATATGCATAAATGAACTTTAGAGTGGTCCTCTTTACCTGATGGGACCACATCATGTTCCTAATCTTCTCTAGCCTAATCATGCTTAGCATGTTGATCATGCTCTACATGCTCTAAAGTACCGAGATGCACACCATGACCTTCATTTGCAGGTTGTGCTCCACCCTCACCAGGGTGCATTCCAATGTCATGTGCAGTATTATCATTGCTTGAATGTTTAAAACAAATAGACATGCAATTACTTTATGGTGGAAATTAATATTAAATAGATTGCACAAGTATTCAATTTTAAATAAACTTTATTGAGTTTATTTACCTGCATGTCAGATGTAGTGGAAGGTTGTGTTTGCCTAGTCAAGACTCTTAGGTGTTCAACCATGGCTCCATAGCCTTGTTGGAAGGAAATCTTTAAGTCATCTTCTGTGGGAGCTCTGTTGAATTCAGAGGCCTACATTTTTGCATAAGATCATGAATTTTGCTTCTATGGTGTGATAAAACCAAAAAAAAATTCAATTTATTATTTGGATACTATATTTCATTTATTGATACTTACAATTCATGTGGCTAATTTCATATAACCACCAGAGCCAAGTTTGTGCTGCCTGTGTTTTTCTAGACTTGCCTTTGTTTTCTTCGATGTGTTGGGAAGCCTATGAAAAGTTTGAAATACATTAGATTATGTAAAAAGAAAGAGTAATCAATATATAATTACATTTTTGATAGTATCACATACCTTCTTTGGCCCGGTGGTGTCTTTTTTTTTCATCTTTCTCCTTTCCATTTGACACTAGGTCCTTCCACTCCCTCTTCAAAATCATGGGGGGATGCTCGTACTTTTTGTTCTTCTCTAAATGTGACCTATATTGGTCCCTTGTATACTTTAGATAAGTACCAACTTTCTTAAGGACATTGGTTTAGTTTAATGTTTTATCACTGAACAACACAACAAAATGATTAATGAGCTCATCTTTTAAATCTTGATTTTGGGCATTCCACTGTGTATGTATGGTGGGCCTGAAGAGATCCAATGTAATATCACTTAGATGTTTATAAAAAATATCATTTCATACAAAATGATCATGGGATCAATAGTCTAAAAAGATTGATCAATAAGTAAATTTCAATTGGATTATATATAATAATAATTAAAACATTTTAAAGTACCTGGTACCTTCTCTATCTTTATGGGAATAAAATCCTTGGTCACCACAAGTGTGACCGGAAATATTCTCGTACTAGTAATACGGGAAGATCCAGGAAATGCTGGTAAAACATCACTAGTACTAGTGGCCTCTGCATTGCCAGGTACATGTCTTGATGCATGTTCTGGCATGTGTTCACTGCTAGAGAGTGCATTAACAGATGCCTATATGGTATGTGTTTTTGACATTTCAGACGATAATATAGGCATGATGATGGGGTCAGATGATGTGATGTATGTGTAGGAAGATCGAGATTGATACTTGTACCAACGCCTACTCCTTAGGAAGCACTTGCAGTACCCTAATCATGGCCAGGAGCATCATGAGGAGGAAAATAACCCTATAAAAACAACACATATTTTAGTTCATGACATAAAAGAGTACAAAATACAAAACCATGAATGAACTTATGTTATAATTAAAGACCTCTAAGTTTTGCAATCTCTTAGATAATATTTTAACCCTCTATCTTATCTCATCTGTTGGAGGCACTATGAATATCAACTTAACCATTTCTTCATTGCATTTTTTTTGGTTCTTCTTTATCGTATCGAGAAGGTTTTCTAAATAAACGATGTCATCATCACAAAATATTGATTGCACCTCACTATGGATGCTCTCCTCTACTACTGATGCCTTTCCCCGATCAGTCAATTGCAAAAAGAATATTAAAAACATTATCGAAATTAACTCAATAAACTTATGAAAAAACATAATAATAAAACATTTTGCTTGTATCTAATTTGTACAATTACAATGAGGTAAACCTATCGGGTAGAAGTGCCTAAAGATACATCGCAATCTATGCTCTAGGCTAGAGCCTTCTCCATATGATCAATGTCTTGTTGTGACAAAAATTAGATATAAAAAAACATTACTAAAATGAAACCAATATACTTACGAAAAAAACATAAGAATAAAATGGTATATTGAAGTCATTAATTGGAGGTTGGGTAAAATGGTACATAGTACATACCACCCCCATAGTAACTATTTTTGTAACTAAGCGATTCGAATTGTAATCGATTAGAAACTCTTCCCCTGTAGTTATTGATTTTATCGCACATATGAATACACGATTTCCCTCGTGTGCCTCAAATATGCAATTGGGTTGCTTATTTGTTGACCCAGGTCATGTACTATTTATAAACCCTGCAATATTCCCTGATGCTTTTGGCCTTCTATCAATGTACATAACCACTCCTTTATTTTGATCCTTATCTTTCAGTTGTATATAATTTGCTGACAGTGCATATCTACGCATACTTCATTTATATCGAATCAGTTGCATCCAATATTTGTAACTGTAATAGGGTCTAACATACTCCATGAATTCAGTAACTTTTTCGTAACAAACCTTTATGCCATCCATGCAAAATAGGCCTAAACCATGTAATGACGATGGTGCTATGTGATATATCCTCTCGTTGACACAAAAATCAGTGTTTATTGGAGGAAGTTCCTTGGGTACCCATTGTTTCTGTAGATATTTGTACCTCAAGGGAACCTCAACTTTTCCTATGCTCTCATCATCATAAGAACATGACCCCCCTTCAACAAGAAAAAATTCCATGCGTTTACATAATTTTCTTCTAATCTTTTGACCTCTAGTTGATCTCCCTCTTTTAGACATACTACACGTCTTGCTTTCCTCTTCTCTTCCTAAATTTCCTTCACTCAAGGAAGAAAGATCTAACAAATACCTATTTGGTGGTACCTACACTCATAAGGGTATTTGATGAAGATCTTTCATGGTGATGTGATCCAAAGGTGACTATGACTTGAGACAAAACTTGAAACATATCAATGCGAGAATAATTTGGTAACTTAGGGAATATTATTTCCTTGGGAATTACCTTGTCATTTTTTCTATCAATCTTTTCAACAATGGGCTTCAAATCTTTATCCTTCACATCCTTAGGGACAACTTCACTACTAGCTTTAGCTTTACTGCCTTTCTTGGCCTAAATTCTTATCTCCTTTCCTTAGGTTTTGTTTCTTCTTTCTTATTTTCTATCCTAGTCCATTTATTTTCTATATTATTTTCCTTGATGAACATACTTCCATGGTTACCTTGATTGCAACACATAACCCTATTTCTCAAGTGCAAATTGCTTCTTGCTTGAGCCTAAGTAGCCAATGCAATTGTGTATCTTTTAATTTCCTCATTTGAGGGTCTTCTCAATGAAACATTATCTAATTCAAAAGTACAAGCAATGTAATCATCCACTCTTTCTTCATTTGAAAAGACTTGATGATTTACACTTGCTTCCTACCTTTGTACATCCACATCATTTGTGCCAATATCATCACTAGAAGAATAGTCATCACAATCCAGGTCTAATCTAGTCATGAACACATTTTCCATCTCATCATGGTTATGAGGAGAAGCAAACTCTCCTTGATCATCTTGAGTACCTTCCACAGACCTTGCCACAACACATTGTTGTGATGAGTGAGTTATTTGACACACTCCACACCATGGTAAGTCTTTAACAACATTAGTGGAATTCTTATGCAATGGGTCAGGTGGAGCTTGATTATTTTTCTGATTATTCTAAGTTGGCTTTCTATTATGCCAATTTCTATGATAAGGATAATTCTGCAATCATGGGGGTCTTTCATTCCTTTGGAACTATGGTTTTTCATTATTTCCTACCTTTTGCAGTAAACTAAGAACTTGATCTAACTTATCATCAAGAGCTATAGTTTTACCAACTTTGTCACTTTGAGCTATAGGGTTTTTTGAATCCTTTGGGTCTTCCCTTCTTCCTACTTTATCGGAGGCTCTATTGTTATTTTCAATGTTGACTGTCATCCTATAAGCCTCTCTCGAATTTTTGGGATTCTTATCTCTAAGTAGATAGCACATCTTAGATTCATAACCATTACAATACACTACCAAACATGCATTTTCATTAGGTCACAAATAAGAAAGAACTCTAATCATAGCTTTTTGAAATCTTGTACTGAATTCAGTGACTATCTCATTTTTCCCCTTAGTGATGTTATTGAAATCATTCAACCTAAAGCTAGGATCAATCTAATCCCCATACTGCTCTCTAAAAATTCTATAGAAAGACTCCTTTGAGTCAATACCTACATCAGGTAACCCCCTATAGCAATCTCTTGCATCTTTAGTCAAGGATTACATAAATTATTTCATGGCCACATCGCCATCCCATAATTCAAAATCTTCCAAAAATCTCTAGAAGGCTTTCAAATGATCTTCACCACTGAAAGCATTATTATCAGTAAATTTAGGGAGACGCTTTCTTGCATTGTCCAGGAAAGGGTTTGGGTAGCCTGGAATATTGTCAAAACACAATTGCCTATACTTATCAATTTGAGGTGGTCTCTTGGGATTCCTGTCTCTATAAGTATCCCTTTTCTCATCATCCTTGTTCTTATCAAATTGATCTTCATTTGTACCTCCTCCTTTTCCATTATTACCACCACCCTTTTTATTATTTCCTCTATCATCCTCTGAATAAGAATTGATATTCTTGTTACCTCCTTCACCTCCACCACCCTGGTTACCATCACCACCTCCACTAGGAGTATGTCCTCCTGACTTATTCTTATGAGATCCACTATCATTTTTCCCAAAGCTTGAAGACTCTAGAGTTGGTACAGACATTTTAAGGAAGGTAATCTTCCTCGCCATTTCTTCATTATCAGCTTCAACTTCAACCTTCTTCAACTCTTCATGCAACTTTTTATTTTCCAACTAAAATTTCAAGAGTTTAGGATTTGAGGGTGTCTCAGATGGAATAGGATCAACTTTGGGGTTATTAACAGGGGTTTTGGCAGATGAAGTGTGGGTATTTGCATGAGTATCAGTAGTGAATGAATTGAAGGTACTCTTTTGGGTATCATCCATGGGTTTATTCCCATGATCAAAAAATGAGGTTTTCTTGGCATTAATGAGAGGATCGGTGGTTTTAGTAGTTGTAATAGTTTTTGTATAAGTGCTAGCAGAAAAGGCTCCCATCTGAACCATTACATTAGGAATTTTATGGTTGATTTGGGCTGCTCTTTTAGAAACACTCTCTTTCGAGGCTTTATGCCTAGCAACATTCTCTCTCATTTTCTCAGCTTTCTCTTTCTTAGCATCCCTCTCAAGCTTCTTGGCTCTGACCCTATCCTCCTTTTCCTTCAATGTCTTTAGTTTATTCTTTTCTTCTTGTTCAACAAGATAATTTTCTTTCTCATCCAAGGCTAACATATCCTTATCTATGTCTTCCTCATTCTCTAGGAAATCTCCATACTCACTTGATGTAGGAGTATGAAAAGTTTTCTCCACTAGATCTTCCTCAGGGGGAAAATGTGTTTTTGTATTATGAAGTTCTCCACTTGGGTGAAAGTTTCCTCCATGAAAAATAGACCCAATTCTAGGTGTTGGTGGTTCTGGGAATTCCTTATTTCTACCCCAAAATCCCCACCTACCTTCTTCTCTAGAAATTTCATACTCATTATCAAACACTTGTTCAATAGTAAAATTCCCTGATCTTCCTTAGGTGCTTCATCCTTATTTGGATTCTCACTAGCATTCACCCTATTTACTTCATTATTGAAAGTAGGAGATGCTCCAACAAGACATTTGATAGACTTACCTAATTTAGTAGCTTTCTTCTTCCATAGTGCTTGTTTATCCTTTGTAGCCTTGAGTTCCAACTTCTTCTTAGAATTTTCTTTTTGTAACTTCTAGTTTTCACCATGGAGTCAATTCCTATGTCAGAATTCTTCTTCTCAGGTTCCCTTTGAGATCTTGTCTTTTTACTGGTATGATAAACTTCAGAGTTGAAACCCACAATGTTGGGAAATAAAATTTAATTATACTTTTACTTGTTATTTTTGACCTCAGATAAAATTTTAAACATAACCTAACACAATTTGATAGAGTTGACTAGAATTTGACGCATAGAGTGAATATGACATATATAGCTTTAAGATTTGAACCAGTAATTCTTCCAATGAGGAATGATAAAACACTTGACTCTGACTGTACCAAATCTACACTAGAGACTTTAAAATTAGTTAGGTCCCCAACAAAGTTTCCAATCTATTGGCTCTTTTAAATTCCAACAGGATGTTCAAGGAAGTCTATGGATTGGTCAATACCAAGAATTAGCAACCTAAAAGGAGTTGGCCAACGAATGAGAGAAAGTAATGTAGAATTCCTTCTGCACCTTGGGTTCTGCAAGACCTAGGAGGGTAATCCCACAATGCATGTATATAACATTCCTTCATAATATTTCCATATACATTGCATATTAAGTAGAAACATTCACATATTCATGACTCAACAAGTAACAATTTACAAGAATTTGGTGAATCTTTTACACCATTATAACTTGGAGCAAAGAATGGACAATTCAAATGAAAACTATAACAACCATCATCATTGTAAGTGTGACTTCAATTAAATGAATTGTTCTTTAACATGATCCAACTCATCAAATATATTTGAATTTACTTGATAAATAGAATTAGTTGATTATCCTAGGGTGATGGGGTCAAATTCACAACATAATTTAATGCAATAATAATGTCATTCAATATCTATAGACTATTATGGATTTGAATTACAAATTCATAACTCAAATGTTCCAAACAAAAAATACTTAAAGATCCTATGACTTAACATGAACCTGTGATTGCATCAAAGTGTTTTAATCAATTACTTTGAAATTGAATCCTAAATGAAAACACACATCCAACCTTGCTAATTGGAGACCAATAAAACAATCCTTAATCATTTTACTACTAATTCATTAACAAATACATAGGAGACAAATCTGCTTGAAATTTCTCATTATCAATTTCCTTTTATAAGATTAAGGGAGAAAACAAGCTTTGGGCTATTGGTTGATCACATTACATTTCAATTTGTATTTCAAAGTATTTCATTTCATTTCAACCCCAGGCAATTATATTTACATTTCAAGAAATGGAGAGAACTACAAAAATACAAAACTAGCAAAATCTTACTGAACTCACATCCTCATTGCTCAAGGATTCCATGTCATCACATCATTCAGTTAAAAGCATGAAATATGAAAGCATAAGAAAACATAAATCAAGGATAAATACTTGGTTGGAATACCAGGTGCATTTTCTAATTGACAGGATATAGATTTTTAAATAATTTATTTCAAAGGCCAAACCTGCACTATACTCGACCATGTCCTATATCCATCCCACCATCCATGTGGCTTACTCAACATATTTTTCCAACCAATTCCTATAGTCGAACTCTGTGAGCTAGCTGATATCCAATAGTTTATGTACCTTTGTGTTATATGCATTATATCTTGCATCAATTGTCACCCGCGCCTCTTTCACAAAGGTGTCCATGCCTGTTTCAATCTTGATGAAGTTTTCAATTAAGGCATTGAGTACTAACAAGTCTAACTTATCATCAATATACACCATCTGGGGACACATAGCAGTCTAATTCTTGAACAGGGCTCTCCATGAGACATACTCTTTTATTTCTCCATTTTCATCAAGAATTTTGGGCATACCTTGTTCTTCCATATCCCTAAAAGATTTTATTTTACTTTATAGTTTCCCACCAATTCTTTCATGGAAGCCCGTGACTTCACCAATGGTTTCAATTCTTTTGATTATGTCAGGCAGGTGTGTTAGAGCTTCAAAATCTTCCTTTGCATTTTTTTTAATCTCCTTTAGACTATTCAATATGTTGCTCCACTTGTTCCAAGCACTCATGAAAAATTCTTGGGCATGTTGATACTTTTCATACACTACATGGATGCACTTGAAGTTCAACCATGTGGTTTCTTCCTTACAAGAAACTTTGGACCATTTGTAACTTAGGAGATCTTTAGCCATTTCCTTAGTAATATGGCTCATGCCCTCTTGAAGCTTGTCTAGGTCTCAAACTTAGTTACTTGGAGCTCCTTTTTCAATGTAACTATCCTCGGCTTCAGGGTATTGTTGTGCAGTTTTTGCACACACGCCCCACTTGGAGTAGGGACCCCCCCTTTTTTGGTGTCTTTTGACCTTTGGTTTTATTGGACTAATCATTTTGAGGTCTTGACATGTTGGTCTTGCTAGCTTTGACCTTGCCCTGAGGCTTGGATTGATTGAAATTGAATTTTAAGAAAAATCCGGGTTTTCACCTGACTCCGGGATTTTCCAACTCTGGCGGATTTTCCTGGGCCCTGGTTCTTTGTCCATTTCTGGCTGGATTCTCCGAATCCGGGTTTCTGCTTGATCCCAGGATTTTCTGGTTCTTGCGGATTTTCCCGGTCTACACTAAAATCCCGAACTCCGTCATTTCTCCAGTTTTAGCATTTCTGCGAAATCTGCGTTTCCGCGCATCTTGGGATTCTCCAAAATTTCGTCCTAGGCTCGGGTTTCTGGATTGGTCAGAAGTGTCTTGTCGCTCATTAATGCTTAAGTACCTTTGCTCAGACGAGTATATGGGCGGATTTATGGCATGTTAAGCATCATTTTTATTTCATCCATTCACTTGCTTTTTCTCTGGCGATTAAGGAATTTCCATTGGAGCTTTGAAGATCGATCTTGACTCGTGCGCGTGAGGATTGTTTGGGTGCTAGTGTCTGGGTTTGTGTTGCCTTGGTGTGTTTTCTTCGTGGTTGCTCCTTCGAGCTCAAATTTCATCCGGATTGATCCATGGTAGGTTATCATTGGCCCTTTCATTTGTTTACATGATGATTAAGTGTTTCTGCACTATGATAATTTCAAGTCGGCCCTTGCTTGATTATGATCCCGTATTTATAGAGTTAGGGTTTAACCTGTTTCTTTGCGAAATCACATTACCCGTGCCCTAGTGGGTGTTATTTATCCCGTAGATGGTGTGTGCGTCTGTTTGGAAGGGGTTCTGGGTTAAATTGTTTGCCCTTTTTAGTGCGAAAATTGCCATATGTGAGATTAGGGTTTCCTTGGTGCTCGGCTCGGGATAGTGGGTTAGGTTGTGATTCGTCCATCTTGCCCTTGCATTACGCTGCTCATTGCCTTGTGAGGATTTGGGGTGCTTTAGGTTAATCATTTAGCTGGTATTTTAAACCTTGAGTTTTCCCTGGTTTTCATGGTGGCGGGTTCATTCCTCCGGATTAGGGCATCACTATTTCACCATGTGGATTAGTTATCTGGGGTCTTGGAAGTTCGAATTCATTTGCATTCTTAGTTTTGGTGATTTAGCGTCGATTTCTGGACCGTTAGAACCCATGTGGGAAAGATTGCATAGTCATTTAGTCGTCAGCTCGCGTGTCGCCGATCGTCGGGTTTCCGAGGTCCCCACGAAATTTCTGCGCACCCGGATTTTCCCGGTTTGGGCCAATTTCGTGAACTGGAGTAATTTCCGAAACATTTCTAGTTGTCTGCTAAAGTCCGTCCCATCCGGATTTTTCCAGTTTTCCTATCTGGCCTTATCCTTTTGATTTTTTGAAGATAGGATTAAGGGAACGAACGCTAATTACTTATTTCTTGGTGCTAGTGAATGAATTTCATGATGATCCAATGATTTTTTGGCTGTATTAATGATTTATTTGACGATGATGAATGCTTTGGCAGCTGGAATCCGTTTGGGTCGGATTTCTCCAAAATTTCGCCCCGACGGGATTTTCCTGATTTACATGGTTTTCCCGGACTACTTCATTTCTCCGAATCTTCAAGGATTAGCAGTTTGCGATAGATTTCAATTGTTTTATATGATTTATGCTAACCTTTTGGATTGGAGTATGCATGATAATTGAATACTAATGATATCCTTTGTGAGTGCAGGCTGAATCAAGCAAGGCTGTTGCAGGAAAAGCTAAAGGTGGCACAGGGGGGTCATCCATTTATGAGACAGAACGACTAAGATTAGACATCAAAAGTCAACTCCCTGAGAGAAAGGTATCCTCTGTGTGGGCCGAGGTGTCTGACACCAATGTGGGAACCTGGAGGTATGAAGAGTTTAAGTAGTGGAAAGCTGAGAAAGATTTGTCTGCTCTAAGGAATGGTATGATGAAGTCCAGACTAGTCCATGTGGTAGGGTTTCCTCCAGTGGTCCAGTGCTATGAGCTAATCTTGGAGTGTGCTCGGAAGTACGATTTTGATGCCCAAAGGGTTGTCAGTACCGAAGGAAGAGTTCTGGCTAATTTCAGTCCTGCCTCCATTGCACAAGCCTTTGACATGCCTGACCTGCCTTCAGTGTGTGCTTTAAACATAGACACGGCCAAAACCTATTACGAGAATGAGCCGGCCAAGGCTCAGTAGATAATCAACTCTTGGTTGGAGAAACCAAAGTCCCATCACTCCAAGCTGCCCAAGCAATTGTATAGGATCAAATTCAGATCAGATATCTATGATGACATTACATTCCTGAGTAGGGTAGCTGGTTTGAAGACTGTTGGGGTATTAGAGAGCTGGATGGTCCATGTGATCACCAAGATTGAATAGGGAACTAACTACCACTGGGCCGGGCTCATTAGCTCTGAGATTGATAGGCAGCTGAGGAACGTCTTGGAGACCAAGAAATTCACCATGTCCTCATATGTGGTGTATGTACTAGCCAGATTCTACCCGTACAAGGGTCTGAACCCACGAGGGACACTGGGACAGGACATTGTCTATGAGGTCTATCCAGAGTTGCATCTTAGACATAAGGACTACAGGAGAGCCAACGATTCCTTCACGATGCATATCACCCGGATGCTATAGAATGCTGAGCACATGAGACTGTCAGATGGAGCCAAAGGGCTGATTAAGAACTATGGGGCTTGGTTTATCCAATTTCCCACTTTCACCTACATTCAGATTGATGGATGCCCGGTTGCTCCATACAGGTTGCCAAGATACCCCACCGACCACATTGTTCTGTTGGAGGTTGTGAGACAAATTTGTGAATTTGATGCTGTTGTAAAGAGAGAAAAGCATAAGACTGGCTTCAGAGGAGATTTCCCTCTCAGGATTGGTGTGGCAGAAATGTTCCCTTCGATCCAATCAGCCCACACTACAGGAGAATAATTGGCAGCATATGGTCTCTCCTTCCATTCCAAAAGGGTGAACTTTGACATCACAGGGGAGGCACAAAAGAGGGCCACTAGGGAGTACCGGCACAAGGATGACCTGGAGGATTATTGGGCCAACATCAAGGATGATCTTGAGGCTAGAAATAAGAGGTACTCTAGGCTCCCTGTGGAGGCAGTCGGGCAGTATAATGTCAAGTTGATCCCGAACCAATTGGAGGATGATGGAAACCTGGTGCAGGATCATGCCTATGAGGCTATGAAGGACAGGTCAGTCAGGGATATTGATTGGAATGAGGCTGAGGTTACAGAGTTAGAAGACCTAATGGCCTCAGTTATGAAATTCACCTCTTCTTGGTTGAAACACAAAATCTGGGAGTTGGAGAGCGAGAAGGTAGATTGTACCTTCAATTTGATGGGAGATATCAACCCTATGTCCACTTCTGAGGAATCCGGGGAGGATGACCCCAAAGGGAAAGCTGCAAAGACCTTGCCTTTCAAGATAAAATCAGAGGACCCAAGGAAAGTGGGCTTGGAACAAAAAGGAAGCCAAAAGGAAAAAGGAGGTGGCAAACATTGAGGCTTAGCAAGTCTTCTGATGAGGAAGAGTTGGAGAAAGCAGAAGAGGAAGATGCTCCCCCACTACCAAAGAAGACCAGAACAACAAGGGTCTCCAAGAAGAAGGCCCAAGATGCACCTGAAGATGAGCCTCCGATTGTAGATGTTGAGAGTTCAGGAGGGGAAAGGACCAAGGTCTACATGAGAAGATCCAGAACTCCCTCTCCAAAGGACACTGTGCAAAAGATGGATCTTCCTTCAAAATCACCAGTCGCTGAACAATCCAAGGTTGCTTCTCCTCCATCAAGTGCACATGAGCCAAAAATTCTAGAAGAACATGAAACTAGCAGAGATGCAGAGCCGTTCAAGGAAGGGACACTTTTTAGTGAGGCGGCTGAGTTGGAAGTTGAAATAGAAGAAAGGCATACCTCTCCACTGGTCCAATATGAGGATTCTTTGGAAAGTGGCAGAGGTCGTGGATCGCCTGAGCCGGAGGAAGATGTCCCTATTAGAACCCCATCACTGGTGCAGCCCGAGATGGAGCTTGAAGAAATGGATCAGGGTGAATAGCTCCTTGGGCCGGAGGAAGATAAAGTAACTGCAGAGGATGCAGAGGAAGAGGAGAATACGTCAGAACAACCAGAAGAAACAAGAAAAGAGGAAATCCGGGTAGAACCTGCAGCCCTGGACTGGCTAGAAAAGGAGCTTGCAAGAAAGAAACAAGTGGTAGTCGAGGACACTCCCTTGGATTGGGATGAGATGCTGTCTAAGATTGGAAAAGGGAAGAAGAAGAAGGAAGCTAAGGTGGTGTCCAAGGTGGAAAGAGATGAGGCAAACAATAGGGTTATCCATATTGCCACCCCTGCCACAGACAAAATGAGAGAAGAGGTCACTGGTCAAGACTACCATGTGCAGACTATCAACCTTGGACCAGCCTCCATGGAACAGGACATTAAAGAATATGAGGGGTCTAGTGCTGTGATAATTGGGAGGTTGAGAAAGGATACCCAGACCAAGCAAGAATTGAAGAAAGAGAATGAAAGGTTAAGGAAATGCTTGGAGGAGGTGATGAAACCCTTGCAATCCCTCCATCCTTCTTCTTCTACTACTCCCAAATTTTTGCCCAAGGAAACTATCTCTGAGATAGAGAAAATGAAGACCTATTCCCAAGCTGCAATAGATTGGTTGAAGGATGTGCAAATGAAAGGGGATAATGCAATCAAAGGCATCCTGTCAGTTGGGAAGGATGCAGTCCGAGCCAAGGAACTGTTGGAGAGTGTGCTATCCCAGGATAAGGAGGACATTGATCTATTGCTGTAGAAATCCAGGATCATCATGGAGCATGGTAAGGAACAACTGGCTTTGGATGGAATCCTCCCTTCCTCCCGATTGGATGAACCTTGGGAGTGGTTCGAGGCTTTGCAGATTAGGCAAAAGGCCATGAAGAAGATCCAGAAGCGGAGGAAACAAATTGATGGAGATCTCACTGCAATGTATGATGGATGCATTGCCTTCTTTGAGGTGATGACTGGAAGGAGAAAGATTGCTCTGAAATATTTGAGTTTTGAGCAGCTGAGGGAATGGTGGCATGAGGTTTATGCCCCTGATTCTGAAGGAGTAATAACAAGCCACCAGTTGGATGATGCAGCCACATACTTGGCAATAATAGATAAGTACCAGGCCAACAAAGAGGATTGGAATAAGACTGTTGAACGGTCCAAGGAGGAGATTGATGCTATTAAATGTCGGCTTAGGATATTACCTTTGCCACCTGTCACCGAACTGGATGGAGCATTCTTGAGGGTCCAAGGGTCATCGGTTCAAAGAAAGGATAAGGGAAGTGGCAGTTAATGCTTATTTTGGAGATTTGTGCTTCCCTATTATCATAGGGAATGCATTGGACCGAGCTACCTTGGGGACTGTTTCAAGGCCGATCTTGATGGTGGATGGCATTTAATGTGTGCCTTAGTTTGATTTTTCTTCCTTGGCCGACCTGTTTTGGCAGTTTTTATTATTTTTTAAATGTTTGGCTGGGCCGACATATCGGGGATTTGCTATAAATAGGCATTCTTGCCTCATTGTAAGGGTTAGCTAGACAGTAATAGAGAGAAGTAAGAGCAAGAGTTAGAGTACTTTGTAATAGGAGTAATATTCAGTTTCTTGAAGCAAACATTATATTCAGAACAGTGGAATTGTTGCAGCATATTGATGATTTAATACAATTGAGGGCATTGTGGTTTTCTGGTGGAATCTCTTGTGTTATTTTATCTCGCATGGTTCCTTTTGTTCTATCTTTCAAATTGCTTGGAGACTTAGGGTTTTAGTGTTCGGAATTAAATTAGCTTTAGTTTGGTGAATGATGTTTATGGTTTTATATTTGGAATGTTTGTAGCAGTCTCTGGTCTATACTCCCAGTAACTATCTGATTGTAGTAGGCTGGTGAAGTCAACCTGGACCATACATGTGATGTGCTTAAGTTCGGTTGTAGATGAATGTCTATGATTTGAAAATTTATATACCTTAGAAGATTGCACCATTCTTGTGAGATTGCCTTGTGGGTTGATCAAGGATTGGTTATTTGAGATTGGTCCATTCCAGATATCTATCATTTGCATTGTTTATCTTAAGAATAGTTTGGATTTCATCACATCCTTGCACCCTCATCTTTTGCTATTTCTTTATCATTTGGTTAAATTTAGGACTCAAGATCATCATATTGCAAGATCTGATAAATTAGAAAGACACAGTTTGCTTGTAGTAAGGTCCCTTTGTGATTACCAACATTTTCACATAATTATCTGAGTTGTTTATGCATTGTCATGACCTGACACCCGAGAGACCTTGGGGTGATTTTTAGTGATTTATTATTGAAAATAACCTTTTAAGAGAGATAGGATATTGCATTTTGTCTGAGTTGTTGCTGTGCAGAAAACACCATCAACATGTATCTTTATCTTGTTGTGAAGTATTAGATGGAGAAGTGGGAAAAGTCTTCTAACTTTCCTTGACAACAATGGCTTTCACTTTATTATACCCCTCAACTAGTTTGTTGTGCTTATCCAACAATTTCATATATCTAGCCTGAGTAATTTCTACAGTGTCCACACTCAACATACCCAAGTACATAGTTAAACTCACAACCTGCATTTTTGTCATCTCTAAATCTCTTCCTATGATTAAATCTCCTGAAAGGCCAATCATTTCTCTAATGAGTTTGCACCTCCCTGAATCTGGTGTTAATGACCAAATGGCTAGTGCATGTAAACTGGGCCTAAACCCTAATTCAAAGGTCTTCTCATCAAAAGTATCTTTATACACCATAGCATTTGGGTAATTCCTAATTACATCTAGAGAAATTATGGAGGATAGGTTCCATCCTAGCATCACAATCATCCCACTATCTTTAACCAATCTTCTAGCCTCCATAGGATTCATTTTCTATATTTCTCTGATAATCTCTTCCTTTGTCTTCTTTTTGACCTCTTCCTGTTGTGAGGGATCAACTCCCTCTAGTGCCTTTTATATCCTACCATTTATTTCCTAAGCTTTAAGCTCAACTATGAATTCTTTAAATTCTCTGGTTGTCACACAAGAATCATCCTCTAGAAATTTGGCATAGGCTAGAACCCTTGCATCATTGTCTTGGCTTTCATCATATTCCCAAGGTACATTCCTATCGTCTAGGAAAAATATTTCCATTACTTCTCCAAAACAAGGGTATGAGAACTCATGCTCTATTTTTTACTCAATAGGCTCTGATCAAGCAGAAAGTTGTACATCCCCCTCACCACCTTGTGTTTCATCAAAATTTATAGAAGGAAACTCCATAACAGGCATATCTTCAACATCCATTGGATATTGCTACATTTCTGGTGCTATGGGCTCCTCTAGTTGACTGCCATTTTTTAGTAAATCCTCTTGCAAAGCAATTTGAGCTAGCTACTCTACTTGTTGCACCTTCTCTAGAAAAGTGTCATCACTAAAATCACTAAGGATCAATTCCATCCTCTTAAATTTGTCAGTGATGTGCTTGTAAGGGCTTACATAGTAGGAATTTTTTGGTAAAATCCCTATGCTCAACTTCAACAATTTTCATCCAAATCCTCTCTTTATCTTGAACAATAGCCAATGTTGGAAAGTTTCTTACCACATCCTTCTTGAAGTAGAAAAAATGAGGTTCATATCCTGAGATTCCACTTTTAATCTTTTCTCTATCAATGAGCCCTTCAAGATCAAACACTCTAGTAGGGGTTATAGCCATTCTCAATTTTTTTGATCATTATGCCAAACACCTCATATGCTTCCTTTGCAGTGACAACAAAATAATCAAAAGAGAAAGTTGATGCAATAATAGAGGCATTTTTTGATAACCTAAAATTCTCTCCATCACTACCATCCATTTGCCACATTATTTCAGTAAAATCCAACTTATTAGAAACAAAGCTAGGCAATAAATGTGGTGCCATAGGAGTCCCATAACACTTGATGATTGTGCAATTTTCTTACAAATACTAGTCTCCCCAATTGCACTCATAATTGGAATCATCTCCACATTCTCTTGGTCTCAACAATCCTTGGATTGTCTTAGGAATTCTCTCAATTGGTCCTAATCCCATTTGCACTAGAATATTATGCTTTATGGTATTGCAAAATCCAACATAGTTAATCCCAAATGTATGTCCACATTTGAATAGGCAATCTATGATTCTTTTCATCCACCTATCTCAGCTTCATGGCTTGACCAAAAACCTCCCTTCCCTAGTATTACAAAATATGCATCAACAATGAATATTGTCTAAAATTGAATGTGGTTTTTCTTTCTTTCAACCCCATCAAGTCATCGTGCAATTGCTCAACAACTTAGTGAGCATAGTCAAACCACTCCTGTTGGTTAATGCATTGAATATTCACGACCATAAATAATAGGGGTGATGTTATCCTTCCATTGCACTTCATGCCAAGCACTTGACACAAGATATAGTAAGTGCATTTGAAATAATATGAAAATTCTTCACAATCCAATTGTTCAACTTCATTGATTGAAAACATAGATCCCTTCTCTCAGCTATGCATTGGCAGTTTGCTTCTTCTAAACCCTACCCTGTGAGCAGTGTATTCCTTTTATAGCTTTTCCATGTTGATCTTTTCATTAGCATCTGGGTTTATTCTGAAGACCTCTATGAGTTTACTCCTCTTTATTTCCAAAATGATCTTACCATTGGTGTTTGTGATTACCCTATTGGCATCATCATATTTATCTATGAGTTGCAGCATTAAATCCAACTCCACAAAAATATTAGGGACAACCAATTTCCCTAAGTCATAACCCTAGAAATTTTGAACTTAGTTTGGAGCATCTCTTCTTTTGAAAGTGTACAAGAATAATTACCATGTAGGCTTTGGCACTGCAATACCACCAATTCTTGTTGCAAGTTCCTTAAAATTGGTGGTCAATATTCCTTCCCCTGTGGCCTTTTTGCTACTCACCTTAGCATTTGTAGGTTGAAACTTGTCCATCAAATATACAATTTTTTTTGGTTGATCCATTTTCTTCGTGTCAGTCTCTTCAAATACCTATGGTGTTTCTTGAGAAATTTTTTTCTTTTTTCTCTTGGGGGCAGATTTAGAGGATGATGACTCACCCTGCTGACTCATCCTAACTAAACTAGGGTTTTCATGTTTGAATTCAAGCTGGTTTTTGAATTGACAACCTACGCCTAAGAAATTTAAACTTGAAAACAATTCTACCCTCTTACACTCACCCAACAAGGAATTTAAACTAGTGAAGACAAGTTTAGAACCCTACTTTTACTCTTGGAAACAAATTTGAAACATGTTGATATACTATGAAAATTTTGTAGAAGAATAACACTCTACTAGGTTCTATAATTAATTACCCAAGAAAACTCCTCCAATTCTCCTTCGATGTGGTTCTATGTTGCTCCAATATCTTTTTTAGCTCTACGTATACCAAAATGAGAAGAAAATGCAACCACAAACCCTTTTACATGTATTCGACCAAGTACATTCACCATTAATGGCACATGAAATCTTGCACGAGTGAAAACACTAACACTTTCAGTTACCCATTCTCAATCTCATTTGAACCATCAATTCACATGCTTTAAAACTTGATCCTACAGTTCACATATGTCCACTATCCCCATGATGTTTTTTTAGCGATTCGATATGTACTAGGCGACTTGAATCAGGAAGCCGCCATGTGTACCTCTTCATATTTTATGAGCATCGCTCACTATGTCTTCCAGTTTTTCCTTAGGACCTCATCAAGCAATGGCTAAGAAGCCAATGATGAGATATCGTTTGTTGATCTCAAACATAGAACGATCCTAGCCACAAACTTCATTACCTCACTCATCACTCGTCCATTCTCCTTTAAGCATCTTCAATAGGTGATTCTTTGATCCTGCACGATGGGGAGAGACTCACCCATCGATAGTCATGGGTTCATACTTGGCCTACATAAAACAACCAGTAATAGTCATAAGGCCAACAATGGGTTAAATGCTTAACTGCATCGCTCATTAGGTGTTGCCTTCTAACACTAACAATATAACATGCAATAGGTGATGAGCCTAACATGATGAGAGAAAATTCTTTGCTCATTGCTCAATAGAAATGGGTGGTGATAAAGGAACAAGTGATGGGAAATGGACTGCAAACATTTATAAAGAGATGATATTGCTCCTCACAGGTTAGACACAAGCCACCTTAGGAAGACATGTGATGGGTGATAAACTGCTAGGAGATGAAATTATGTGATTTTAAAAGCACATGGGATGAAAGTCATTTTAAAAGAGAATCTCCAAGGCTCAATGGGATGCCCAACATTTGGGTCGATTAAATGATGGAACTTAAGACCATGAAACATTAATAAGGTAACTGGTTACCAAATACACCCTATCAACACAGAAATATAAAACCAAAGGATTATGAAGGGTGCAAATGTAAATAAAACCTTAAACCCTAGACCCTAATGGCAAAAAGACATGAGTAATCATAAATTTGACCATGAAAAATGATGGGACCATAAAAAATTTAGGGTTCCACTAGGCCATATTTAATAGAGAGGGCATGGAGTGCCTATGAGGAGCGGTACACTCCTCTGTCTATGTATCTAAAAAAGAAGGGAGCTGATCTCACCTACCAATCTAAGGTGGTCCTACAGGAGGGCTGAGGCATTAGTAGAGATACTATAGCAACTCAAAACAAAGTGGATAGGGATGCAATATAGACCCCTATTGCTCCTTCAACCACCCCTTGCAATTTATGTCACCACAGAGCAAAATCATAGAGACTTATATACTTGGAAAATGAGGGTTAAGTTCAACAAGGGTTTTCTTAAAACTCTTGATGATTTGGATAAAGAGGTAGAGGATCCATATGATCTCAGTTCTAAATATGATGAACTGAATAAGAGAAAGGATGCAAAAAGGAAGAGAACTCATAAGAGAGTACGAGAACCTACTTAGGCTTAGGAAGGGGAGGGTGATGAGTTATAAATAACCTCATGATTATAATAAGATAAATAACCTTCTTTGTTCTCATCAACCACCTTAATCATTCCATTGTGTTCATTTTTAGGAGTAATAATTGTCTACTTTTTATAAAATGATGTATAAATCTTTATTTCTCAAAGTAACTGAAATTAGCTAACTAATGTTGATATAATGGTATAGACTTTAAGTATAGGACTTATGCACGACCGAAGAATGGAGTGGACTTTAAGAGGACTTCAAGTGGTTGAGGTTTGGGTGCCATGAATTTAGGCGTGTATAGTGCAACGATTTCCTTTAAAGCTTTCTATTAAACTTTTTGTTCAGACGTTATGGCTCCACTCAAAGCCTTTATTATGTTTTATGTCATAAATGGGTATGTGTAGGCTCATCATGGAAAAAATAGGCCCTAAGTGGTGATTTTAAAAAAAAAAATCAGAGTTAGGCAACTTGACATAAAAAATTTAATAAGTTATCTCTATTATTTCAAATATATGTAAGACTAAAATCTGTAGCAAATTGAATGTAGTTTCTAAACTACTAGTTTTATTTAAAAAACAAAAAAACTATTTGGTGAAAATTTGAAATTTCAATCTAGTAGCACTTAAATTTTAGGAAAAATAAGAAGTAGGTGTTTTTCTAACCACCCTAACCACAATAAAATGATAATATTTTTTATAATATTTTAGATATAAGTAGAGGACTCATGTCCCAATGTGATGCATATTTTTTATAATTTTTCCAAGTAAATAAATAATTATGATTTTTTTATTACAACTTTGAAAAAATATAAAAACTTGTATGTCTGACCACCTTAACTTTGTAAAAACTTCATGAAATTCAAATTTTTTTTTTTTAATCCTATAGTATGTGAAGCATAGAATGTCATGCATGTTTCAGATTCAAAAAATGTGATATTATTTGAAAACTATATATTTTTTTCAATCAGCCTATCAATCAGGACTTTAGTCATAATTCAAATAAAAAATGAATAATAATTATTTATTAAATTCAAAGTAAAACATAATTTATATTGGTGGAAAACTGAGAATCTCCTTTAAAAACCCTTTTCATTTCATCAATTTTGGGTTAAAAAATTTATCAGCCACATACCGTACACATACCCATCATGATCCTGCACATACCCAAACATCAGTTAGTTGGTTTTTTGTAATTCTATTTTAAGACTTTTTCAATAGTGTTTTCATGCCATCCGGAAATTAGGATTTTTGTAGTGGCATAGTATAAATATGTGTAACTACCTAAACAGGGATGTTCTATTATACTGCTATGATATGCTTTGAATACTGTTCATCTATTTTCTTTGTGTTACACTTTTATGACTTGAATAAATAAATATTGTTAGGATTATTCTGATTCAATAGTTCTGAGTAATGGAGGTATTATGAATGGATTTATTTTGAATATGTGAAAGTATGTGTGATTTAAGCTAATCATAGGAATGCTCGAAAGCTAGCCACTCAAGGGATCTCATAGAGTAGATATGTATTCTTATTGCTAATACTGTTACTTTCATTTTGTACATGATAAATTTAGATGAATGTTATTTTGTGTCAAGCTCTATCATGTGTTCCTACAGGTCATAGTTTTAGGTTTGTAATCTTTAGGTTCTGTTCACTTGGAAATTCTGGAGCACCCACTTTTGTTGTTAGTTACAAGTTGTTAAGTGTACTTTTTGTTAACAACTGTTATCCGTTAGTTTTCTTCATTTAAATTTCATAGTTTAATTACAAGTGTTAATTCTTAGGTAATTTCATACTTTCTATCATAACAATTTCTTGCTTTTTATTTTTACAATTTCATGTTTTCTAGTTTAGTTTCTTTCTAGCTTAATTTTAGTTTACAACCATTTCACAAATTCAAAAAATCTTGCTAAGAGAGATGGACAAAATATCCCCTATTGCGTATAGCCTTTGGACACTACCCAGTCGACATAACTGACATGTTTTTAACTAAAGTGTTAGGACCTCATGACAACCTATCACCAAGGTGACATCATATCTAATACATCAGACTGACTCAATAAACAAAAAGGTTAGTCCAAAATTGCAAAAATTCACAAAGTGCTTTGGTACATGTGATGTTGGAAAACCACAAACACAAAGGATTCCCCAACATAACACAAGACACTAGAGGATCTTGGTGGATACTATGTGGGACAACCAAGAAGGCATAGCATATGAGAATCTAAGACTTGCCCCTATTTTCACTAGTCAAAGCATACCATGATATGATGGATTATGGTGACCTTGAGTAGGTAAAGTAGGAAGCTCAAAAGAAAGATAAAAAAATATTCCAAAAGCACCAATGAAATAAAAAAAATATATCAAGTGCATTTTTCCATAAGGATGATGGATGGGGTTGATTTAGTCTAATTTGAGGAACGATATATCCTGTAAAGACTAGAGATGGATAGGATAGGACCTTGTATTATCATGGCGAGACATAAGTAAGATGCCTAAAATTGAAAGGGGCTAATGGATTTTTCTCAAGTACCAACTTGATATGGGATTCTTGGAGACACAACTTACACAAGGATAAGACCTAGCCATAAGTATGTACAATGATGAAACCTAGATTAGGACATGACTAACATTATGTGCAAGACGATCAATATATACAAGATGTACAATAGTGATTGTGTGAAGCTCGGGAATGTGATAACTATCCAAATAATCAAAATATTAATTGGGAGGATGATGGGATGGGGTATGTGTAGGATCATGATTGTCCAAAAAGTGGCGATATGATGAGTATGTGTAGGGTATGTGGTTGACGACTTTTTTCTTACCCAAAATTGATGAAACAAAAAGGGTTTTTAAAGAAGATTCTCAGCTTTCTACCAATATAAATTACTTTTTACTTTGAATTTAATAAATAATTATTATTCATTTTCTATCTAAATTATGACTAAAGTCTTGATTGATAGGCTGATTGAAAAACATTTATAGCTTTCAAATGGTATCACATTTTTTGAATCCGAACATGCATCACATTCTATGCTTTGCATACTATAGGATTAAAAGAAAATTAAATTTCATGAAGTTTTGACCAAGTTAAGGTGGTCAGACATACAGGTTTTTATATTTTTTAAAAGTTGTAATAAAAAAATTTCATAATTAATTATTTACTTGGAAAAAAATAACAAAAAATATGCATCACATTGGGACATGAGTCCCTCTACTTATATCTAAAATATTATAAAAAAATATTATCATTTTATTGTTGTTAGGGTGGTCATACAAACACCTACTTATTTTTTCCTTGAAATTTAAGTACTTTTGAATTGAAATTTCAAATTTTTACCAAATAGATTTTTTTAAAATAAACCTACTAGTTTAGAAACTACATTCAATTTGCTACAGATTCTATTCTTACATATTTTTGAAATAATATAGATAATTTATTCAAAATTTACGTCAATTTTCCTAACTTTGATTTTTCTTATTTTTTTGCCACTTAAGGGCCTTTCTTTCCATGATGATCTTGCACATGCCCAATGGATAGATGAACATGATGGGATATTAGCAAGATGTGAAATCGAGGTAGGAGTTATGATAGTGGGATAGATGGCATTGTATTGAAAGGGGGCAGCCTATAGTTGGATACCAATGACAAAGGATTAGGGTCTTGAATATGATATAGATGAAGGGATCAAGAGATAAGAATGGGGAGATGGAATATGGTAGGATGAATGGATGGGGAGAGAATGATTTAGAGATGGAAGGGAGTATTAGTATGCATGAGAAACCTAAGGATGGGGATGGAAGATATTATTGGATGGATGGATGGGAAGATCTTGTCTAATCCTATATCTCACCTTTCATTTATAAGAAAGGCCACTCATGTACATATTTAATCAATCTTTCATCCATAATCAAGCAACCTATTCTTGCCATTTTCTCTCTTATAAAATATATTTTGGCCTTGCAACTATTTATGGGGTGTTGGGAGGTCACCATTGACTCCTATAAATAAATCATGCAGATATCATTGCATGACTAAGATGTTTAATGACTATATCATAACTAGCTTAGAATTTACACCATGTATGCTAATGGATCTAGTTGTGGTGGCAACCCACGTTGGGATTAAAAAAGACCCAATTTATTGTGCATGTAATACTATGCCTCTTAATTGTCAATTGCCCAATGTAAGAGGAACATACTAACTTTATCATATGGCATATCAACCATATTAAAATCCATGCATGTTACCTAAATGGAAACATGCATTCAATAAACAATCCATCAAGCCATAAAAGAGATCTCTCAATAGTATTATTGAAAGCATAAATTTTTGTTATTCCAAAAGAATGATTGTTGAAATTTAAAAGAATCTAGATTACACATATAGTGGGGCCTAAAATGTGGTTAACAATATGTGGAAGGTACCTACGATAGAGAAATTTGATGACCTCTCCACATATGTAACATCATGATTATTGCAGAATATAGTATTGGTAGGCCATATGACACAATGTGTAACTAAAAGCATGAAAATATAAATCTTCACTTATATAAACAAAGAAAATCTAGAGTTGAATACTAATGATGAGTATCTTGCACATAATACTGCTTTGAGAGATTAGTGAGACCTTAAGCATTCCAAGAAAAAAAAATATGGGTGAGAATAGAAGGGCATGTCACCACTTTTTGACTCTTGGAGAGTAGAATAATGATTCTACAAAAACTCTGGGGAGAAAGAACCCAATTGAATGTTGGGAGATAAAATCCTCTATTTATCAATTGTATACTCTCCCTCCTCTAGATGCTAAAGAAGGATGTAAGACCATAGAAAATGCTTTGGCAATGGGGGAGATTAGCTAAGAATTTTCAGTTGTGAAGATAAAATTCATTCTAGTTGTATGCCTAAGGAAACCTTGATCTAGACATGGGTCACCCAAGTGTTTCATAACCTCTTTCCCCTTTTTAGAAAGGTATGATGCAACTTCTAGTTACATTTTAGTAGTGGAGGAGCTTGATGTGAGCTATTTTTTAACTTGCAACTTGCTAGCAATGTTGTTTTTCCTTAATGGTAATAAATTGTACTCCATTTTTCCTCAAATTTCAAGGTTGGGGCTTCTATGGATGAAGGAACCTCAACTAACTAGGGAGGTGTTTTGACATAGGGGATTGGTAAAGGGAAATCCTTAATTTTATGCTTGGTGGATTGATATCAAAATTATGTTTTGGGTAGATTAAGGTAAAGCACCCATTAGATGTGACATAGGTTATTCATTTGAATGTTAGCAAACTCTATCAAATCTTTGGATAAATCAATCCCAATGTAAATATGTTTTTATAGATGACCATGATAAAACATTTTAGGCTGCAAACATATAACCTTTCCCAAGGAATTGGTGGGATGCAAAAATTTCTAGCATGGAAGGGGAAGACTCGAAAAATCAAGCCAAACTAGCATGTAGAGTTTAATTTCATTTGAGATTGTGAAGTCTCCTGTCTAGGGTTGAAAACCAACAAAGATATGAATACAATCCAAAGATCGTGTTTGCAGATAGTCTGAACATGGCTAGCCTTAGCAAATCAAAAAATAAAGAACCTCTTAGTGAGGTTCTAGATAACATTAAGCCAAAACCCATGCATGACTTGGTGCTTGTTGACCCATTCCCAAAGCATGCTTTTAGGGGGAGTTCTCCTCACAAAATATATTATTAAAGTGAAATGTACTAACCATTTACAAGCAATATCAAACTCAGGGATTGGGGAAAACATATCCAACAGGGATTCAAAATGTGTACCTCATGAAACACTTTTAGATTAATTTTTTTGGAGATGCCTACTTGAAGGAGCCATTCTACGGAGCTACTAAACTATCAACACTAGCATTAACAATTGTATTGAAGTAGTTTGAGGTCATATAAAGGACAAACTAAAAAACTACAAGAAATGTGGGATAATAGCGAGTTTTACAACAATGACATGGATTGAAATATGGGGGACCAAGGATTGCAAAAAAAGAAACAAACCCTAATATAATACAACAAAAAGCCAACCTTCTTGCAAACCATCAACCTATCACTTTTCTATGATAAATTTAAAATAATTAATTGCATGGTATTATTAACACAAAAATAAAAATCTAATAATATTACATTCAAACAATAATACAAATATGTTCTATTAAAGAATCAAACTATAACAAATACTATCATAACTATTGATGTATTTTCAATTGTCAAAAATTTCCTCAAAATATTAGACTTTAACATTATAAACTATATTGATGAAAATAATTGAACACATAATGAACTAATACTTAACAAATTAATTTAAAAGACTTACATTTATAATAATAAAATAAAACATTACAAATTCCAGCATTATAAACTCGAAGATTTAGTCAACATCAACTTTGTACTCTAAAAGCTATCTTCTTTTCTTTTCACTTGTAATTAAAAAGTAAAACAAGATAGAAAGAAAATATGTCGGCCACTTTGAAAAATCAAAAGTATAAAGACTATGTAATGCACGCGAAAGCCACCGAATCCACTAAGAAATTACCCAGGTTTCTTGCGAATAAGGAAACACGTATGACTTTTGACGTCATGCATTGATTGCGGTAATGATAACATTTCATTGACTATCAAAGGTGTGCGTAGATATTATGACTATTATTGCGCAGAATACCTAAAGTTCATATCACGCAACACCCAATATTCTCCAACGTACGCGACGGAAATATCTTACCTAATACGTAACGACTTTAGAAGTTAATGGCATCCTCGAAGTTTTCGCCTTAGAATTTCTTGGAGATAAAATCACGGTAAGGGTAAAATTGTGCTTAAGCTTGTTTCCAACTCATTTCAAAGGGAATATACCTATTTCACAGATTTTCATCGCATTCACCTCTCTAATGTGTTCTAGTATCTTCTATATTTTGTAGAAACAAATGGGCAAAGTTCACAATAATATCAATAGTTATTTTTAAATATAATTTAATTTAATATCAATGTTTAAATTTAGTTAATAAAAATAGATTAATTGTTTATTTCTTTAATTTGAATAATATATAAAATTATTATTGATTATTTATTTATTGAACTAGATGATGTTTAAGTAAAGTATAATATTATATTAAATAGTAAAAAGACTAAGATGAATTGTTAAGAAAAATAAGAAACACTATCTAAAGATCAATCAAATGTAAAGTAGAAACAAGAAGTAAACTTGTCTTATATCATTTGTACCAAAAATACATACCATTGTGGGTTCCTACATATTAATTGTCGGTCCTCTATTATGATGTTCACTATAAGAGCTCTCATAACTAGACAATGTATGACAAATTCATTTCAAAGGATGTACTCATTTCAAATAACTTTTCATAAAGAAAAAATTGTAGTTCAATTGATAAGAATAATTATGTTGAGATGTCTAATTACAATGGTAGCAAGGGATGAAATGTAATAGTTTGAGTGTGTTAACCAAAACTATTAAAAATTTCACATATAAAAACGATAAAATACAAAAAAAATAAAATGACATACATATAATTTTTTTGCAAAAGATGTGCAAATAATATTATTGAAAATTAATGAATTACATGAGATGGCTTTGCTCTTATAAAGCAAGATGTAAAACTCTAAAGATAAAACATGATTAAGATCTAAGTAAACTTAATAAAGTGTAATTAAATATTTAATTACACCAACAATAATGATCTTTTATACATGTTCTAAGTGCTTAAACTAAAGATTTTTGACAAAGAAATTGATAAATACTATTTAATTAGAATTAAATCATACTATGACCACAACTAATTTAAAAATTAGACAAAATGAATGAATATCATACTTCTAAACTTAATCTAAGTCATTACTACACTGCTAATCTTTACTTAATAAATAGAAAAATAATCGGCTAAGACTTAGAGATGTTCTAAATAAATATAATAATTTTTTTTTGACTACAAATAAATCAAGCTTCATGAACATCAACTAAGTCAAAGAATAAAATGATCTAAAATGAAAAGGAAACATGGGGAAAAAACTGACCAGGGGGGCAGAAGAAGTAGTGTGGTGGAACGAAAAGTTAGCAGTCAAAATGACAAGTTGAAAAGATTTATGCTGAGTCCATTTTCCAGCCGTAAAAATGAGAAACTCTTTCCACACTCTTGCCAGCTTTGTACGTTGTGCGAATCTCTTTTCTCCTCTATGATTGCCAGGAAGATGGAGGGCATTTTCATTGGGTCTTCTGTTACTCGATAAGACGCTTCAACTATTATGCCATCGCTAACAATTCGGAGATGGGCGAAAATTCTGCTTAAGCCTGTTTCCAACTCATTTCAAAGGGAAGACTACATAGATCTTCATTGCATCATCAATGTCTACTTTCTAAATATAAATAGACAATGTCTACAATAGTATTATCACCTAATTTAATATCAAAGGTTTGAATCAATAGGAATAGGATAAATATTTATATTTTTCATGTGGATGATGTGTAAATTTGTAATTGATTATTTGAGCATTGAATTGAATGATGTTTAAGTAGAATGCAATATTATAAATCAAGTTGAGCTACTTCAAAGAAACTTCACCTAAAAAAACTAGTCAGACTCAAAGTTCTAAACAATAAACAAATATGTCTTATGGCATTTACATTAGCAACAAAAAATGTTATAGGTGCCCACACATCAATTACCAATCCTCTATCAAGGATTTCACTATAGATGCTCAAATAATTGGACAATGTAAGACATACATTCATTTTAAAGAGCATACTCATTTCAAATAACTTTTAATAATGAAAGGCTTGTAGTTCAATGGGTAAGAATAATAGTATGTTCTTTAATTATGTCATCCACCATGATTCAAATCCCTCAAAGGTGTGAAATTGGGCTAGGTTCGACCTTAGGAGGCATTGTGCCCCAACTTGTGATAGTTTAGGTTGATGATGCATTTTAGTTTGTAGGTATGCTACTTCATAATGTTTTTCTCGACTATATAAGTGCAAGAATGCTAATATATGTAATTTAGTTTTCTAACCACTAAGAAAATTCTTAGTAGGTTTATTTGAAGGTTTACTCAGTACAAGCCTATATTTTTGAAAATTATCAAACTTGATATGAGTTTCAACAAATCACAAAAGTAAATTTGCTAATAAATCATTTGTATATAGTAAAGGGGATATGTAGTCAAGCAAAAGGATGTCATGTGGTCCTTTAGGTCCTATTGAGGAAATAATAACATTGAATAAGGGGTTATGTACAAGCATTTGGGTCTACAAGATATCTTATTGTAGTGTAGAAAAATACATCCCTTTACATTTCCACACTTGTGTTGGGCCCTCCTTGTAAAATCTTGGCTTATTTATACATTAATTGGTCCTATTTTGCATCCACAAGCCTTATTAAATGTATATTTTTTAGGATAATCTGGACATTTAACAAATGGAAAATTATAATTCAATGTTTGAGGTTATGTGTTGGGTGATCCCACAATATTGGTTTACAATTTTTGGCCAAATTGGGCATTAAACTAAATTTTTTTAACTAAATTTGCACTTTTGGACACCTATAGTGGCTAAACCGCAAGGAATTTGAAAATGATCCAAAATAGTGATTTGTGACATTTTGTTTGTAGATTCTAAATATTTTTTTTTCAAAATTTTTGGAATCATATTGCACTTCTTTTTCCATCTCCTTCGAAAACTAGTTTTTAATAGTAAACACCATTTTTAAAGAGTGACATTACTTGTTAACACATAATTTTTTTTCTATGAAGGATAAAATTATATTTTTTTCAAATTAGATTCTTAACTATGATATCTAGTGCACGGAATTGGTTTCATAGTATTACAATGAATATTTTTTCTTCATTAAGTTTCAAAGTCAAACCAATTACAATTTAGACACGATTTATTGGCTAAAAAATAACTTTTTTTGCATGTATCAATTTTTTATTTTTATTTTGTTGTTGGATCAAAGACATTAATATCTAGTTGATACAGGATCATCCTTGGTTCTTGGTAATCTTGCATCAACCAAAAATATTTTCTTTCAGTTTGTTCTCGTCTTATTCAGTTCAAGTTAGCAAATCCAGTGTTTCATTGTAGTTGCTCACCAGACTTTGTGGATCTATTTTTACATCATGGACATGTTCATTTTCTCTATTCTAAGATTTCAGTTTGATTGGTTCATTTTCTGACAAGTTATCACGTCTAGATTATTGGACAGTTTCTTGAATTGGCACTAGAATAATTTCAAACCTAATGGATAGTTTGATCGTTCGTATATTTTTTTTTGTATCTTACGAATCTTGACGGTGTGATCCCAATCATTCTATGTAGTGTCCTTGACCTTAATTTAGGTCCGCAATTCATCTTATGCATTCACCAAGGAGTAATTCAAATTTGAGGCTAGTATACTCATGCTCGTGTTACATTTTCTTTCATTAGAGATTGAAATAATCTTTGGCTGACACAAATGATTTGAGGTCGTTGGATATGATATAAAACATTGTAATCAACCATTAAAAAGAAGCAAAGAAAAGAAGTGAAGTTAGAATTGAGAAAGATAAGATTTGATCTGTAAGATTTTTTCTCACATTCATGAGCATATAGGAAGATGATATTTTGAACATGTTGTATCAAGCCTGTGAGTCGAATCTATAAGCTTGGAAGTTGCCAACCGATTGTAATTGAATTTTATGATAGTAAGAATGTTTGAATCTACATTTTCCTCCATAGTCTGTGTTGCTTCTGTTGTGTGACTCTTGCTGCACGGTCCAAACTATTCTCTTTTAGGACCCTCCTATAGTGGTTGCACTAGATTGGTATCAGAGCAAGGTTCATTCTATGAGAAATTGTCAGAGTTTGCAGAGTCCTTTTGAAGATTTGTTGTGGGGTGGAAAACTAAGGATTTGACCTACAACTATAGAGGACTTGTGTAACAATGGCAGGAAGAAGAAATGCTAGGAGAAATGGAGTGCGTAGAAATACAGACCCAAACTTAATGGAGATGTTGAGAGGAATTATTTTGAAATTAGATGCAATCGAAATGGCCTAGAGAAGAGGTCAACCAATTGATGATGTAAGTGATGAAGAGGTAGAAGTACATGATGAAAGAGGAAGAGAAGATCATCCTAGCTTGGATCAGGGAGAAGAGAGGTTCATAAGATCCCTTAGAACTAGATTAAATACCAAACCGCATTTCAATCCACTAGATTATAGTGGTAAGTCAGATTCAGATGAATTGCTTGATTGGATAACAGAGATGGAAAAGTATTTTGATTTTGAAGGTACTACTGAAGATAAGAAAGTGAAATTTTCTTGTACAAATTTGAAAGGACATGCATCCATTTGGTGGGAACATTTCCAGATAGATAGGAAAAGAAGAGGAAAGGAGAAGATAAAATCATGGGATCAGATGGTGAATAAGTTGAAGAAAAATTTTATGCCTATAGATTATCAGATCGGTTTGTTCTAAAAGTTGCAAAATTTGAAGCAGAAGGAGCTAAGTGTGATAGGGTATACTGAAGAGTTCTACAAGTTGAATATCAAATCCAAACATTCAAAAGATGAAGTGGAGCAAGTAGCTAGATATGTGAATGGTTTGAGACCGTCTATACAAGATGAGATTAGTTTGATCAAGTTCTTGAATGTGGAAGAATCATATCAATGTTCCCTAAAAGTAGAAGAGAAGCTAAATAAATGACATGAGAAGAGATTGAGAGGAAGAGGGGGAAAGTTTCAAAGATGAATAATTTTTACTAGAGGAGGAAGAGGAACTTTTGTAGATCAAAATAAGGATTATAAGGAAGTTAGTAAGAATGATAGTTCGTACCATAGAGATGATGGAATCACTTATAGGAGAGGAGGTTATGGTAGCTACCAGAATGAGGGTTATAGAAAAGATGATAGAGGACAGGAGAAAAGAGTGTTTAAGGGAACTTCTTTTAAGTGTGGTGGAGAAGGACATAGAGCATTTGAATGTAATCAAGGAGAGGAAAGCACAAAGACAAAAACCAATAGAAGAACAACCTTTGTTGAGGAAGAACATGTTAGATCATTTAATAAACCAAAAGAAAGAGAAGTGTTGGTGAATAGAAGAGTATTGTGTCAAAGTGAGTTGGATCTTGAACTGTTGTAGAGAAAGAATTTGTTTCGGACCAGATGCAAGGTAGCTAGTAAATGTTGTAATGTGATTGTTGACAGTGGAAGCTCTAAGAGCCTAGTTTCTGAAGAAATGGTGACCAAGTTGAAGCTAGAAAGGTTGAAGCACCCAAAGCCCTACCAAATAGCATGGATTCAGGATGAGCATAAGGTATTGGTAAGTGAACAATGTTTGGTGAAATTGAAGATAGGAAATTATCACAATGAAGTTTTGTGTGATATCATGCCTATGGATGTATGCCATATTTTGTTAGGAAGACCTTGGCAGTATGATAGACAGGCTATTCATGATGGAAAGAAGAACATATATACTATTGTTGTTAATAGGATGAAGTGGATTTTGTTACCATCGGAGGATGTTCCTATAGTTGAGGTTTGTACGAATGCTAGAATTTTTTTGGTTGATGGAAGGAGATTTTCGGATGGGTTGAGACATGAGAACATGTGCTATGCCTTGGTGCCTAAGAAGATTGAAGACTTGAAGCGCGTAGAGGAACAACTGGAAGAGATAAAGGAGTTGTTGATAGAATATGAAGAGATCATTTTAGATAATGTATTGGATAGATTACCTCCTGTGAGGAGTATTAGTCATTGGATGGATCTGATTCCTAGAGCTAGTTTTCCTAATAAAGCAACACACCAGATAACACCTGCAAAAAATGAAGAGTTGAATAGACAAGTGCAAGAATTATTGAAGAAGGGTTTGATAAGAGAAAGCTTAAATCCTTATGTAGTACCTATTGTGTTAGCACCTAAGAAGGATGGAGAATGGAGGATATATATAGACTCTAGAGCCATAAAAAAGATCACAGTGAAGTACAAATTTCCTTTACCCCAGATGGATGACATTATGGATTGTTTGAGTGGAGATAGATACTTTAAAAAGATAGACTTGAAGAGTGGATATCATCATATTAGAATCTGAGTAGGAGATGAGTGGAAGCCAAGGTTCAAGACAAATGAAAGATTGTATGAGTGGTTGGTGATGCCTTTCAAATTAACAAATGTACCAAGTACTTTCATGAGGTTGATGAATGAGGTATTGAAGAAAATCTTGGGTAAGCTTGTGATTTTTTACTTGGATGACATCTTGATTTTTAGTAAGACCAGAGAAGAACATTTGTTGCATATAAGACAAGTTTTGCAGAGTTTGAGAGAAGAGCAATTGTTGATAAACCTTAAGAAGTGTAGTTTCATGAAGGAAGAATTTGTATATCTAGGATTTGTGATATCTATGGACGGGTTGAAGATGGGTCCTGGGAAAGTAAGAGCAATTGTTGAGTTGCCTACAACGGAAAGCATTGGAGAGGTAATATCATTTCATGGATTTGCTAGTTTCTACCGAAAGTTCATTAGGAATTTCAGTTATATTTGTAGTCCTATGATAGGAACAATGAGAGGAGATAAGAAGGATTTTAGATGGACATTTGGAGCAAACCAAAGTTTTGAGTTGTTGAAAAATAAAGTGACTGAGCAACTTGTGTTGGCTTTACCAAATTTTAGTAAGGTATTTCATGTAGATTGTGATGCAAGTGGAAATGTAGAGTGTTAATTCAAGAGCGAAGACTAGTAGCTTATTTCAATGATAAATTGAATGATGCTAGGAGAAGATATTTAGTGTATGATCAAGAGTTTTATGCTATAGTTCAAGCCTTGAAGAAGTGGAGACATTACTTGTTGCCTAAGGAGTTTGTGTTGTATACAGATCATCAAGCCTTGCAATATTTGAATGTTCAGTCAAGGTAAGTTAAATCAACGACACATGAGATGGGTGGAATTCTTGCAGAGTTATACTTTTTTTTTGAAACATAGGAGTGGGAAGTCAAATAGAGTTGTTGATGCTTTGAGTAGGAGAAGGAATTTACTGATAGAGATGAGAGTGGAGGTATTAGGTTTTGATGAATTAAAGAACTTGTATGAGGAAGACCCAAATTTTGTAGAATCTTGGATATATTGTAAAGAACTAGTCTTGGATTATAGGAATCAGCGGTTGGATTACTTCATTCAATAGGATATGTTGTTTAGAGGCAATCAATTGTGTATACTGTGGAGTTCAATGAGAGATAACTTGGTAAAAGAAAAACATAGTGGAGGATTGGTAGGACACTTTGGGATTGACAAGACAATACCATTGGTAAGTGAGAATTAATTTTTTCCACAAATTCATAAGGATGTTAGGAAATTTGTGTAGAGTTGTAGAAATTTTCAAGTCGCAAAAGGGAGTAGTCAAAATATTGGATTGTATAAGCCTTTGAAATTTTTGGAGAGACCTTGGGAAGATATAAGCATGGATTTCATACTTGGTTTGTTGAAGACATAGAGAGGTAATGATTCTATATTTTTGGTAGTGGATAGATTTTCTAAAATGGCACATTTCATACCTTGTAAGAAGGCAATAGATGCAGTACATGTAGCAGATTTATTTTTCAAGGAGGTGGTTAGATTGTATGGATTACCTAGGAGTATTGTCTGAGATAGAGATACAAAAATTGTTGGTTTCATCTAGAGGACGCTTTGAGGAAACTAAAGATAGATTTGAAGTTTAGTTCTACTTTTCACCCACAGAATGATGGAAAGACAGAGGTAGTAAACAATAGTTTGGGAAATTTGCTAAAATGTTTGGCTAGAGAGAAGACCAGAAGTTGGGATTCAATCCTTGCACAAGTAAAGTTTTCCTAGAATAATTTAGTAAACAAGAGTACCAGAAAGACACCTTTTGAGATTGTTACTAGACTTCATCCTAGAGGTGTATCGAAGTTGCAAGACATTAGTAAGGAAGATAAAAGGAGTACAAAAGTAGAAGAATTTCCAGAGCATATGAAGATAGTGCATACTCACGTGAGACAACAATTGGAAGATATGAACTAGAAGTATAAGGAACAAGCAGATGGAAAGAAGAGACATAAGAAGTTCGAAGTGGGAAATGAAGTGATGGTGTATTTGAGGAAGGAGAGATTCCCAGTTGGCATGTACAATAAGTTGAAGATGAGGAAGTTTGGACCTTATAGGATTTTGAAGAAATTTGATTCAAGAAATGCATACAAAGTGGAGTTACTAGATGGAGTGGGTATATCACCTATATTCAATATTGTAGATCTACATCAGTACCATGAAGCAAAATTTAGTGAAGACAATAAGCTAGAACTGGAGAATCAGCTTCCTAAACAATGATCAAATGAGATTGAGGACATTTTGGATACTAGAGACGGGAGGAAGACACATGGAAGACAATACAAATAATATCTTATGAAATGGAAGGGTAGACCAGTGGAGGATTCTTCTTGGATTTCTCAGGTTGAGGTAAACCGTCTTGGTTTCCCTTTAGCCCCAACAAAGTGAGGGACTCACTTTTCAAACAACCCTGGATGTCTGATGTAGGAGCATCCCTGGTTCTTGGCAATCTTGCTTCAACCAAAAATATTTTCTTTCATTGTGTTCTCATCTTGTTTAGTTCAAGTTGGAAGATCTAGTGTTTCATCGTAGTTGCTCACTAGACCTTGCGGATCTATGTTTGCATCTTGAACATCTTCATTTTCTCTATTCTAAGATTTCAGTTAGATTGGTTCATTTTCTAACAATTTGTCACTTTCGGATTATTTAGCAGTTTCTTGAACTGACACTAGAATAATTTCAAACCTAACGGCTAGTTAGATCATTCATGGATATTTTTTTGTATCTTACGGATCTCAACTGTGTGATTTGATTTGTTCTATGGAGTGTCTCCAACCTTAATTTAGGTACGCACTTCATCTTATGCATTCATCGAGGAGTAATTCAAGTTTGAGGTTGACATACTCATGCTCATGTTACATTTTCTTTCATTGGAGATTGTAATAATCTTTGGCTGGCGTGGATGATTTGAGGTCACTAGATATGATATAAAACATTATAGTCGACCATTAAAAAGTAGCAAAGAAAAGAAGTGAAGTTAGAATTGAGAAAGATAAGATTTGATTTGTAGGATTTTTGCTCACATTCATGAGCATATGGGAAGATGATATTTTGAACATGTTGTATCAGGCCCATGAGTCGAATCTATAAGCTCGAAAGTTGTCAGTCGATTGTAATTGAATTTTCTAATAATATGAATATTTGAATCTTCATTTGCCTCCATAGTTTGTGTTGCTTCTGTTGTGTGACTCTTGCTGCATGGTCCAAACTATTCTCTTTGAGGACCCTCCTATCGTGGCTACACCACTAGTGCACTAATATTTTTCATTTTTTTATAATTTTCTATTTTTCCACGTGTAGAATAGAAAGCTTGATTTTTGGTGAAAAACCTACATTCACAAGAAATAAAAATATATATAATAATAAAATTAAATTTAATTAAAATTATACTTTTTGGTAAGCTCATAATAAGGACTACATAGTTACAAAAAAAAAATTAAATGAATTCATTTGATCCCCCAAAAGGTGAATCAAAAGTAGTTTTTTACCAGCGTTTTGATAGGTGTAAAGGAGACCCTATTATAGGTATGGTTTAAAACTAGTAGGGCTCTATCCAAGGGGGTTTGATCTAAGGTTGTTTGATCAAACCCTCTTCAATTATAATCCTCTAAATGAAACTTTTCAAGGCTTAAATAATTATATATTCTAAAAATATGTGATGTCAGCAAAAATCAAGATCTCCCAAAAATTGTAAACCACTATTGTGGGATCACCCTGTTCCAAATCTAGTGACTTAGGACTCATATGACACCTTGTGCATATGGGTCTCACCTAGGTCTCAAGACCCGATTTTAAATGTTGCATTGAACTTAATGCTTCTTAGAGTTTTTGTCCTAGGTTTTAGCCACTGGGACTCATTCATCCAACCTAGCGTATGAGTCCCGCTTTAACTTGGACCTATTTTAAATCAAATTCATGGTAGGATTTTATGATCCTAGATCTGATGTCAAATTGTAGTGTTGTAATTTCAAGAAATTTGGCATAAACAAGTATAAATACAAGGTTATTTCACATAATTTCTCAAAACAAGAGCTAGCAATTTTGGGTCAAGCATCCTAAGATTTCAGAAGAGCATTATAGAGTATTAAAGAGCATTCAAGAAGGCATTCAATGGAAGATTTGTAGAAGATTATTGCAGCATTCAAGGTTCAAGAATCATGTGTCAAGGTCTTCATGCATTATGTGTGATTGTGAGCTAACATGTTGATGTAGCATTTATTATCCAAGTTCACGCATTCAAAGCCATATCAAGTTTCATGATCAAGATCTACATCCATTAAAGCCAATTGATACAAGTTACAGATCTATGCTCCAAGGATTCAACAAGGTTTGGTGAGTTGTTACATTCATTTTTCCATTCATCATTACTTCATGTTATTTCAATTCATTTCAAAAATTAAATACTCAAATAGGGTCTGACTGAGGTGAACCCCCATCCACTAACAAAAAAAAATTCATTTATTTCTCTTGTGATGTATGTTTTGTAGATTTAGGTGAATGAGACTCATTCACCCAACCTAGCGATTTAGTCCCTGATATAGCCTTTCAATATCATTCAACAGTGTCATATTTGGGTTTGAAAGATTCAAAAAGATCCTTTGAAAAACCTAGAGTGGGACTCATATTCCCAACCTGGAGTATTAGTCCCATTACAATTTTTATCGCCATTTTATAGATCGTGATCAACTCCCAGAAGATTATAGATCCTACCTAGAAACCCTAAATTGGGACAAAATCACCTAGCCTATCATATCAATCACAGTGCACTTCAAAATATTTTTTTTCAAAGTTTCACATTATGCTTTTACTCCATCGTTATTTCAAGTACTTTTTTCTTCCTTTTGTGTATCAATCTAATTTCATGTGTTTAAGTTTCTAGGGTTTATTGCATGAGTGTTTGCATTTCTTCTTTGAAACTTCATTTTAATGATGAAACCATATATAATCACACAAGGAAACCCCTAATGCCTTCCTCAATCAAGTCACTTGGTTGAGGGATCTTGGTTTCCTGATGAAATAAAGTGTGAAATAGGTCCTAAAGTCCCATCTCCTAAAAGGTGGACACCTCATTTCCCGTGGTTCATTTTGGTGAACCTAAAGTTTGGACCCTTGAATTTCTGATTTGGATAACATTGTAAGTTCTAGATCTAGATTGCATTAAATTTAATACATTAGATTTGCATTTAGGGATTCTAGATCTTGCATTAGTGAAAAGTGAATATAGGTTACATTTTTGCATCACGCATCATTCAATTTCACTAGAAATCTATAATTGCAAATAGTCCAAATATCATGCAACCTAGAAAAACTAAAATCAATTTAGAATTTGTTGAATATGATTTGAAAATCCTAATCTAGGACTCATTCACCCACCTGGGTAATTTAGTCTTTGTATAGGTCTTTTTCCCATTTGTCAAAAAATAGATCTCTTAGGAGCTCTATGTCAAAAATTATATCCCAAAACTTACAAATTAGGGCTCAGTGACATAGATCTGAGACTTGGTTCTAGAGAAAATCTTCTGAGAATGTTATAGCAACCACAACTTTAGATGCTGGTGGAATATCATTTTGTATTTTACCTTGCTGAACACATGGATTTTTCTCGAACCCATTCTCTAATGCTAATAGTTGTTGCTCTAGCTACTCTTTTTTTGAGGCATCTTTTCACTTCCATCGTAATACTATCCTGTTCTTGTTCTTTTTTTCTTTTTTCCTTTCCATTCTTCTTCGTAGGGTTTGCAAACTTAGAAGAGTTCTATAATATTTTTGCATGTAACTAATGACTCTCCCCTTTTTGCAAATCATGAGTAGCTGGAGTCTATTGTCGATGCTCCAAAACCCTATCTTGTAAATCTGTCTTAGCACCAAAAGACTCATTCTTCTTATTCACTTGCGACTTTGGATTAAAGGGAACCCCTTGAGAAGCATTATTGCAACATGCATTAGCATCATTGCATTGGCTTATGATTTTAGATCCTCCTTCCTTATCCTGTTGATTTGTCAATTGCTTGTTCTTGCAAGATTTGAATGCAACCTCTCCATCTTGATATGACCATTGTAGAAAATTCATTTTTTTCTCACTTTATTTGTTCTTGAAATCTCTATTGAAAAGTGTGTCCACTTCATAGATATCAACAATCGGTTGTCCATTTTTTATGGAAACCCTATGTACTAGAATTCGAACCCAATTTGGGCACGAAAACCTTTGTCTTATTTTGTAGTCCCCACTTGCATTTTTTCTACCTTGATGGATAGTGGGTCCCTTGGACTGGAATCCTTTTTTATTATGATGAGCTCTGTCAGACGGTCGAGGGTTTCTTCCATTTTCTGCAAGATAGTCATTGCACTGCCATTGTTGGTCTACCATTTGAATACAAAAAAATTGATAGTTAATTTTGTATAAATCCTATGAATTCTTATGTTTAATATAAAAATTTAACTAAAAAATTATTATTCTAAAAGTAAAGGACTATTTATGGAATGAAAGTTCTTATGTTGAATATAAAAGTCTATCTACATAATAAAACATAGGAAGTAAAAAAACAATAAATGGAATTTTATAATTATTTTCAATTTTCTAAATTTTTTGGGATCTAAAAATGTAAGGACTTAACATGTACAAAAAAAAATTTAATATGTTGTTCCAATAGGAAAATTAGTATAAAAAAACACTATTTATAGTTGCAAGCTTTTGGATTCAATTGTGTATGTTTTTTTGTCAACGTTTCAAATTACACTAAATGATCCATTATTAGGAAGAGGAAAAAATGAAAGAAAATGAATGTAGAAAAAACCTAATAAAGGGTGGGAGAGGAGATGTAGAAATTATGGATGTTGAATCACACAATGAAGCTACAACCTTCAAAGGATCTTTTCCAAGAAGAAATTCACCCACAAAGAAAGTGTTGCAACTTAGGCATGCAAATTGAGATTTTATTATTAATTGATCTAGAATGATTTACAAATGTACAAATGCGTTGTATATATAGGCAAGAGTGAGGTGTAGTATGCTATATGATGTTGCCATGTGTTAATATCTAACAACATGTGACAACTAACTAACTCCCTAGAATGATGTGAAGATAGGATAAGGCTTCTAGAAAGGACAACTCATCCTTCTAGAAGGAATATTTTATCCTAAATACAAGTGAAGGGGGATGGCTCCATTATAACTGATTACCTAGTAAATTCAACCTAGGAAAATTTAATTAAATAATATGCCTAAGTAAACTTATGCAAGTGTAATTAAATATTAATTACACCAACACCCCCCATAAGTGCAACTTAGGGAGGAAATTAAAATGCAATGATTATGCAATGATGGAATGATATGGGTCTCAGCTACATGATGGGAATTTTAGGTACCCATTTAAAAATGAAAATGCAATTAATCTCCTGCAAACAGAGAAAAGGAGAAAACCCAATGGGATAAAACTCCTCTCTAGAAAAGGAGATGACATGCATAAATAAGTGAGGAAGGATGGAGGACTCCATGATACCCCCAAGTACACCATCCATCACATAGATACAATACAATCAATATTCCCCCCATAGGAGGGAAAGAGAGAGACTAAATAGTCCCCCATAGTATGTGATCACCTACAAATATGGTAAGTTCCTAAAGACAAAATGTGATCCAATGCCGATAAACAAATTGTCTCCCTTTCAAAAGAAATAAAACCAAGTAGAATTATAAAGATGCTTCCCATTCCAGATAGGAAGTGAAGGAAGGAAGAATGAATATGGATGATGACAGTATCTTTGAAAACTACTCATGTATCTCCTTTTCCATCGAAGATGAAGATGCCACAATCAAATCAGGTACATGCCCAATCAAAGAAGAAAGTGACAAACCAGGACTATGCGGAAACTGATGTTGAACAAGATCCAAAGATGTCAATACAATTATCCTTCCGTTGAAGGAATAGATGGAGACGAAATTACCCCCATAGACTGAAGTGTCCTCAAAACCACTGAGAGGAGACTAAATACAATCCAATGGTTGATGTTGAAGAAACTTTGAATCCATAACGAAATGGGAGGGAAGAATGCTCATATATGAAATATCTAAAGAGGAATCAAGTGCCTCCAAGATAGGTTGACCAAGATTAGGATCCCCAACCAAAGTCCAACCAAAGGAATGTGTGTTGTGCATGTTTTGCACAAATGCCTCACCATAGGCAGGGACCCCCTTTTTTTTGCTCCTAACAGGCTACTTTTCTCCTATCTTGTTTTGTGGGCCCCATTTTCCAAGCCCAAATTGGTCATGTTCCTTCAAACAATCAAATCCCCTTGACCAAATTCACCTACTTGAGGTATTCAAATCCAAGGAGAAATAAAGTACCCCGTCCCTCTTCTGCCTTTTGTCTTGTTCCTGCTGACTTCACCCCTAATCACTCAATTCACTTTTTTCCACATTTTTGACTTTGGGGAAAATTTTTTGGTGGATTTGGCATGTGTTTGTGGTGCCTAAGTGAACTCCGAAGGTTTCGTCAACATTTAGTTAAAGTTCAGTGGTTTTAGAACTTTCCCTCTGGAACTCCCTCCCTCTTTGGATGTTTTGAAACATTCGTGGACCCCCAATGGTCCACTTTCCACATTTTTGACTTTGGGGACAACTTTCTGGTGGATTTGGGATGTGTTTGTGGTGCCTAAGTGAACTGCCAAGGTTTTGTCAACGTTATGTTAAGTTTCAGTGGTTTCAGAAATTTCCCTCCAGAACTCCCTCCTTTAGCTATTTTGAAACATTCATGGACCCTTGACGGTTTGCTTTCCACATTTTTGACTTTGGGGAAAACTTTCTAGTGGATTTGGGATGTGTTTGTGGTGCCCAAGTGACCTGCCAAGGTTTCATCAACGTTCTGTTAAGTTTCAGTGGTTTCAGAATTTTCCATTTGGAACTCCCTCCCTCTTTGGCTGTTTTGAAACATTTGTGGACCCCCGACGGTCTGATTTCCACATTTTTGACTTTAGGGATAACTTTCTAGTGGATTTGGGATATTTTTGTGGTGCCTAAGTGAATTGCCAAGGTTTCATCAACATTTCGTTAAGTTTTAGTGGTTTCAGAACTTTCCCTCCAGAACTTCATCCCTCTTTGGCTATTTTGAAACATCCGTGGACCCTCAACAATTTTCTTTCCACATTTTTGACTTTTGGGACAACTTTTGGGTGGATTTGGGATGTGTTTGTAGTGCTTAAGTGAAATGCCAAGGTTCCATCAACATTTCGTTAAGTTTCAATGGTTTCAAAACTTTCCCTCTAGAACTCCCTCCCTCTTTGGCTGTTTTGAAACATTTGTGGACCCTCAACGGTCTAATTTCCTCATTTTTGACTTTAGGGAAAACTTTCTAGTGTATTTGGGATGTATTTGTGGTGCCTATGTGAACTGCTAAGGTTTTGTCAACGTTCTATTAAGTTTTGATGGTTTTAGAACTTTCCCTCTGGAACTGCCTCCCTCTTTGGCTATTTTGAAACATTTGTGGACCCTTGACGGTTTGCTTTCTATATTTTTGACTTTGGGGACAACTTTATGGTGGATTTGGGATGTTTTTGTGGTGCCTAAGTGAACTGCCAAGGTTTCCTCAACATTTTGTTAAGTTTTGGTGGTTCTAAAACTTTCCCTCTAGAACTCCGTCCCTCTTTGGATTTTTTGAAACATCTGTGGACCCTCGACGATCTGCTTTCCACATTTTTGACTTTGGAGGAAATTTTCTAGTGGATTTGGGATGCTTTTATAGTGCCTAAGTTAACTACCAAGGTTTCATCAATGTTTCATTAAGTTTCGTGGGTTTCAAAACTCTGTCCCTCTTTAGTTGTTTTGGAACATCCATGGAGCCCTAGCGACCCGACCTCTGGGACCCAACCCCTCCATCGCTATCTGGGACTTTCCTTTTAGGCCGCCATGTGCTCATTGACTTTTCAAAAGGGAAATGACCCTGTAGCTTTCCCCTTCCAAGCTTCTGGTTTTTTTCAAATGAGTCCAATGTTAAGGAAGTTTTTCTGGGAACTCTTCCTTCCCCTTTTCCCATGTGCTATAATTGAAAAATATTGGTTTTGCTATGTTTTGTGAGGTCCAAGAACTTCCCTTCTGGTTTGTTGTCCCTTGTTTGCTACCCACTCCCTTGGGCCCGCATTAATGTTTATGGTCCAATTCAACTCCAAATATGAATATTATGGTCTTTTGATTATGCATGGATGGATCTAACAAGGATTTTGCAAGATTTTACTAATGTTTTCCTTGATTTGTGTATGAAAGCACTTACGACACTTCATGTATGCAGGATTCAAGAAGTCTACTACGGGTCTATCAGGAGACCCATCGAGAAAGTTGAACAACGAAAGGCATATAGCTCATATCACCATTCATTTCCTGCCCACCTTTCCTTGTAGCACCCATCAACAGAGCTAGCATTAGAAGCAAGCCTATGTCAAAGGAGTCAGTGACAAAATGCAAGGGGGTGGTCTTGAAGAAAGCATAAGGGAGTTGTCTGTTTGAATTAGGGGTGACCAATCCATTGATGCCAATCGTCAATGGGCTTGTCTGATCCAAAGAAGAACACTACAAAAACATCAAGCAAGAATGAATCTTTCAGGAAATTTCAACTACAGTAAAAGGGAAATCAGCTAAATGATGAAACTATTACAGCACCTGGGCACTAGATGACAAAACAGAGAAAAGACAAGGAATGCTTTTTTAATTGCTGAATATTGTGAGGTAGGTGAAACCCTAGTGTAAATAAAATATGAGCAACTCATTTTGAATTAATCCTAGCCATTCATTTGGGCTTTGGAAAACTATAAATAGGGGTTTTCCCCTCATTTGTAAGGGTTGGAGAGCTAGTGTAAAAAATATTTGCAGCAATAGAAGATAGCACTGCATGACTTTATGAATGTTCTCTTTGAGTTTACTCATCTTGCATGCATGGTTCTACCTTCCATGTTAGTTTTAGTATTAGTTTCTTGAATGGCTACCATGATGGTGTTGTTGTTATATGTTATAGTATTTTATGAGCTTCTTGCCCACACTTTTAGCACTTGTTGATGATAAATTGTGCAAAGTTAGCCTGGGCTTCTTTATCTCATTGTTGCAACCTAGTTCAATTGCATGTTCACGAGGTGTATGTGTAATTTGAAAATTAGCAGACCTTAGAAGATTGCACTAGTTTTGTGTAGCTGTAGGTTTCTCTTGGTCAAGCAAAACTCAATTTAGGAATCCTGTCTATTGTAGTAGCCACCATTGTTACTATTCATTCATAGCTTAGGATTAGAATAGCTTTCTTAACCCTTCTCCTTTTATTGTTTCTTTTAATCCTTGGTTAGAGTAGGATCCAAAGCATCACCATGAAGCTAAATTAGACGAGCTTGATGAGTTTTATCTTGTTGTTTTGAGTGGACAACCATTGTTCATTCACTTCCAACACTTTGAAACTGCATTTGCAAACCCAACTTCCCCACTTTGTAACTCATCCATAAGTTTTCCTTGTGATTCCAACAAATAACATGAAACAACTAATATACTCCAAGCACTATCAAGACCTGGCATTAAAGACCTTGGGATAGTGTTCTACAATTTGATTGTGGAAGATTGTCTTTCAAGAGAGGTGGTGTATCTATGCATTACTTGTGTTGAGAAGTGCATAAAAAACACATCAATAATGTGCAGACTCAAGAAAATCCCCAAAAATAGAATCTACATAGAGGAGAGATATCCCCTCAAGAATTTCCTCCAAACCTATAGAAGTAGCCAAGTCTTCAATACATTGAACAAAGCCATCATGTGATGCCAAGTCTGGAAAATTGAATTTGTCCTAATGAATAGAAATGATGGAAGTTGCAATCAATGACTTTGGACAAGGAATAATTGAATCTGAAGGTATAGTAATAGTCTTTGATGGAGAGGGAGAAGCATCTAAAGAAACCTTGTCAAGCTCTTCAAAAGAGTTAAAGTATTTGAAACAAGCAAACTCTTGTATAGAAATATCATCATGAGCTATCTGATCTAAAGAATGAAGAGGCATATGAAATTTTGAATCATGATCATCAGGGAATGGTGGAGTACTAGGATCTCCATATAGCTCCCAAATCTTAGTCCAAAGAGTATGAGGATAGTCACAATGATCAATAGCTTTCAAAACATCATCAACATGTAATGCAATAACCCTTAGAACATCATAGCTTTGACAATTCCAAGCAAATTTTTAGATACAATTATTAGGAGGGGGAACCAAACCATACAAATTTGGCAACAATTGAACTGATCGAAGATGATGCATGATGCAATCTCTCCATTGTCTATAGTTTCCCTTTCCTAACTTTATCAGTTAAGGATGAATTGAAAACCCCATAACAAATTATGATAAATCTCCAATATAACAAAGATATTGACCTTCAACAACAAAGAGAAACTTCCAAATATGATGTGCAACTAAAAAATATGTCCCTTAATGCAAAAATCCTTTTTCCAATCTTCACGATATCCAAGTAATGATGAAAATGCTTAAAATGGAAAAACCCAATGCAAAGCACCTAGAGCTAAAAACTAAAAAAAAGGAAAGGAATGATAAAAAAACACTATAATACCTTCTTGATGCCATTGGAATTACTAATTTTTGATAAACTAATAGGAAGATATTGACTTTTGAGTCTAAATTAGGGTTTTGTATTTAGTTCACTATAGATTTTTATGGAAATAAAATTATCAAAAATAAAGGGAAACCTTAGAAAGTACACTGAAATACTTTTCCAACAGTATCTTGTTTGTCATTTTTTGATACCGTGGTGAAAAGATATGGCCCTCAAAAGACATCTACCCTATTAGGGCCTGGCAGGCTAATTGGGTGCAAAAAATAATCACCTAGGCTGAGAAAAAAATGCCCCTGGTCCTTGATGTGACCACAAGCTTATGCTAGTGAAAAAAAGAGGTTGTCAGCCCCATTAGCAGTGGAGTGGATAGAGAGCAGTAGAGATGGGTTTTTGGGTGGCACCACCTAATGAAAGTGGAGTGGGTGATCGTTGATGGGCCCACTCGTTGGCAAACAAGGCTGAGAGTGGGTTCATCACTGTGGAGGAGATGCCAATTGCTGGTGATGGAAGATGGTGGCCGGGACGCAATGAATGACTGGAGATAACCGAGGCCAATGACGGGGTTAGGGATGGGACAGTGATGTGACAGGCCCATCCGACCAGCGTACACCCTTCAAGAATAAATGCAACCGACCACTATTTCCTCTGTAGAATTTAGTTTTATTTTATTTTTAATGTTGCGTCAATTATAATTAAAAATAAAAAAATTCAATATAATTATATGTCGATAGTGAAATATGCCTATTGATTTACAAATAAAACCTCATGTATGCCGACTAAGTAATAAAATATTGGTCTCTCAAATATAAATTTTTTCCAAAACTATTGAAAGAGCTCAAATTTTTTTAAAAAAAAAAATCTTGCAATCTTTAAACAATTTTTCTATAGAGTACGACAATAGGGATGCTTTTTTTTTCTGTAGACCGTACGATCCAAATGGTTAGAATTTGCAAACCAAAAAAATACCTCTAATGGCTGCCGGGTTGATATCTCTGATTTTGATGAATGAACATGAAATCCTAGGGTTTTGAGGCCTTTTGAAGACAATGGAGAGCTCAGATTGAACTCAATCTACTCCAAAAATTAGCTTGGTCCCTGAGTGGAGCCAACTAGCCTACAATGAAAACCTTCAAGCCTGCAATGAATCTCTTTAGCCCAACTTTTTGATCCTAAAATGATTTTTCAATAGACAAGCTTTGATACCATGTAGAAGTTATGGATGTTGAATCACCCAATGTAGTTGTAGCCTTCAAAGGATTTTTTTCAAGAAGAAATTCATCCACAAAGAAAGTGTTGCAACTTAGGCATGGAAATTGAGATTCTATTATGTGATTGATCTAGAATGATTTACAAATGTACAAATGTCTTGTATATATAGGCAAGAGTGAGATGTAGTATGCTATATGATATTGCCATGTGTCAAGATCTAACAACATGTGACAACTAACTACCTACCTAGAATGATGTGAAGATAGGATAAGGCTTTTAGAAAGGACAACTCATTCTTCTACAAGGAATCTTTTATCCTTTAAATACATGTGAAGGGGCATGGCCCCATTATAACTAATTGCCTAGTAAATGAAACATAGGAATTAATTAAATAATATGCCTAAGTAAACTTATGCAAGTATAATTAAATATTAAAACCACACTTAAGAATTTTAAGGGCGAATAGGTCAATTTGATGACTAGACAGGTTGACCACAAGTTTATATTTCCAATCTTCAAGAAGGATGGTGGGATCCAGGTTGAGATTAGGAGAGAAAGAACTAGAAAAGTTAACATGAGAATTGGTGGGTTATGAGTGCTCGAGGGGGAGGGTTGAGGGAATCCTAAAAAGAGAGGGGAAGACATGGGGGCCGAGAAGTCAAGGCTAGAACTATTAATACTCGGTCTCAACACCTTATTGGACAAACAAAACAAGGTTGGCTAGATGCAAGGAACAAGGAAAACCCTACTTAGCAATTGGCTTAAGGCTCAACACAAGGTGAAAAGGAGGCATGTGAGAACTAGAAACTCAACACTTACACATTATAGGTTCCTTTTCTCTATTCAAGTGTCCCACTCTTCAAATACTGGAGCACTTTTCAAATTATTATATTCAACTTAGCATTCTTCAAGAACTATAAACATAACACTTTCATTTATAATCTTAAGTTTTCATACGTGCATAAGAAAATAATTGTAAAAACTAAACTAAACCATATTTCTTTAACTCAAAAAATATAATAAATCTTAACATTATTTTTACATGATATTTTTTATATATAAAGAGAAAAGTAACCAATAAAATATTAACCTAATTGATTATCACTACTTCTAAATTCTATAATATAGTCGTATAGTAGAGCATGCATGTACTATTTATGTTTAACTATAATCTTGGTAAAACAAGTGAATACATGAGTTTGTTATAAAAAAAAATGCAATGTTTGTTCTTAAACATTAAATAAGAAAAGTATCTTCTTGATTACAACTCCTAGTAGGATTCCTCCACTGAAAAAAGTTATTTTGAAATAAAGAAGCTAAAGAGAAAATGGAGTTTATTGTCCATATTGGAATATGTGAGGATTCTATGTCAACAACTAAAATTACTCAGTGTGCATTTTACTTTGAAGTCAAAAGGAATTGAGTAATGCTATAAGTTATAGATCCTACAACCTATGAATATAATCAAATAATCCATCACAACATCTTGCTTAAAAGGAAAACAATTTATTTTGCAATAGATTTTTAGTGTTTAAATTCTATTAAGCAATAATTTTTAAATTGAATTGTGCAACTTGTTTCATTTTAAATAATTAATAATTTCTCAAAAAAAAAATTAGCATGATTCATGGGATGGATAGGGAAAATAAGATACACTATCTATGTAATCGATGAGGAAAAATTTAGCCTCATCATATGTAAAACCACTCTTTGCATTTATACTATTATCTATATATGTTTTTGCATTGGGATGACCTCACATACTCTCACACAAATGGGGATCTTATTTGACTTGAATTCAAATAGTTGCATCTTACATTACTATACTTCTTTGAGTCATCTAAATTACAATAATAAAATGTTTATGCTAAGTTTTCTCCTTCCTTCTTATAGTCCCTTGCTCCTTATCATGGCTTTATGATTTCTATGTCGGGCTTATGCCTATTGTTTTAAATTTATGTCACCAAGGACTATATTCCTTACTATCCTTTATGTGCTCACAATTTTAGATGCCAAATTGGGGTGCATACGCCTACTGTGGCAGTCTACATGTATGTGTGTGTATTACTAGGCCACTAAAGGCCACACCATTTCTTTTTCATTCTAGGGAAAGATTCTTATTTACTAATTCCATCTCTAGGTTGTGCATTTTTACATGATGTATTATTTATAGTTATTTTCTACATTCACATGACTATATGCTCAAATGCTTATGTTAGATTTACTTTTCATTTACTATTTTCCTCTTCTAATAATTATTTTGTATTCTATGGATACAACCATTTTTAATGGGAGGCGTATATCATGCCACTAATGTTCTTAAACTTAGATAAGAAAATAATTGCATGTTTTTATATATATTCATCTTATACAAAATAAATGTACAAAATTTGAATACACATGATAATGTCCTCATAGGGTCTACTACTTTATATGAGCCCCATGGCATATCCTTTGAGGGTATAAGAATTTACTTTACATATATTCTTATTATTTCTACATACATGGAGAAACATGTTAATTCTAGGATCAAAATACCCCTCAATGTTGGTACAAAATGTAGTGATAATATTTGTAAACCCATTCCAAATCTCCCATTTAGTTTTGTGCCTATTTTAAGGGAGTGCTTTAATAAGTAGACATTGATAAATGATGTAATTTTGTGTAAAGATTTGTACCTCACCCCATGCTATTAGCCTACCATGTTACACATATTTGTATACACCTAAGACTTATCCCCTTTGCTATTTTCACATAAGGTGAAATAACAAAATTGCGCTATCCTTTTTGTGAAAATGATTTTTTTCAATAGGTTTGAGTAAACCTAGTTGAGCTAAATAAGTGTTCAGCCCAACCCTCACATGGAATAGAGATGGTGGCCTTGCATTTAAAGGAATTCAGTGGATTCATTCTATTCATTGAGCTATAAAGATAAATAATTAACACCTAGAGAAGTTTTAATTATTGTTGGAAAGGAAACTTAGTATACATAATCATTCTAGAGGCATTTGTATGAATGAAGAGAGGTTTTTTATGCTGTTCAATTTTAATGGGTTGACCAAATAATTGTTCGCTAGCATCTAGATTGTATGAGAACTCAACCATGGTATTCATTAATAGTGTAAATTCCCAAAAAATAAGAAAATGTGGAATAGAAGATGGAGTATTAATCAAATTTGTAGTACAAAGTTGCACAAATTCGAGACAAATTTAAAACACAAGTTTGTGGCCATGAATTAGTCCTATGTTGGTGATTTTTCGTTGGATTAGACATAGATCTAGTGTATAATTTTAAATAGTTATATTGGTAGAAAGATATCATTTTTTAGGGCTTTGCAACAACACAAATTATAAAATCATACCCATTTGACATTAAATTATATCTTGCTATTGTTTTTCTATTTACATTTTTCTACATGTCAATAGTTCAACATTTCCAATTCTTATCTCTTTAAAACCCTAATTAATTATTCTTATGTGCTTAAATTTTATTAGGTTGACTTCGTCGAATGAAAACCATACCACATTTATTTTAAAGTTAAATTTTAGATGATACGTTTGAGGGATTCTAACTTAAATTTTCAACAAGAAAACCTATTATCTTACCATTTGAGCACAACCACTTGAATAATTTTATTTATTTAACATACAATGGTTTTTTATTTATTCATTTTGACTTTATTTTTTTAATGTTTTCTCTAAACTTGTAATATATAAATATTCATTTTTAATAGTTATATTTCATTTAATTTATTATTTTTAATTTTATTTTTGATGTATTCAAAATACGGTTTAAATAGTAAGCACCTTGCCATCAATTGGTCCATTAGTAAATGACACTTACATACTTACACTGTAGGGCTTTACTCATAGTTTTCTTTCTTCAAACATTTAAGAATATTATAAGGTTTTAACAATATTTTTATTCAAATATATTCTCACCATTTTTTTTATTAGAGTAAGCATAAAAAATTACAAGAAGGAACAGTTATAAGTTGTTATAGAACAGCAACAGGACAATCTGAAAGTGAGCAGCAAAAAGGCTTTAAAGTAACAACAATACACAGCAACAAAATGTTGCCAAATTCAGTGAGGAGCAGCCCCAGACCATAAATATTACAATACAATTAGGAGCTGACATATAACAGCAACAAACTATCTGAAAGAAGACAGCTACAAGGCTGCCAAAAAAATAGAATAAACATAGAACAACAAGATGTTGGCAAGATCATCTAAGAGCTGCATTACATAGGCCTACAAAGAGAACAATACAGAGTATCCACCAGTAGCCACAGAGTGTTGTAGAAGAAACCCGGAGTCCATGAAAATTCTTTCCATAGCATGTCCAATCCAACACTAGTTACTATCCACTGATGTAATGTGCAATAAAAAAAATGTGTGCATTAAAAATCAGAGGATTCCATTGTTCAATTAAAAGTATTACAAATAATAATAGATAGAATAGCCAATGAGAATTTGTCTAAAAGCTAGGTACTAATTTCCTTTTAAATTTTAGCATTTTAATATTTTGAATTATGATAACTACTTTAAAGAATTAAAAAAAAAAACAACTCACCTTTTATAGTATCAGGTTCTTCATCCATGGAAACATTGTTTTTAGGATTGTATCAACTTTATTGAAGTATACCCTTCTCCAACTCATTTTTATCAGGATCAATGACACTACCCCTCCAAAAGCTACTCCATATGACAACCCCAATGCTATTCCATACCAAGGATATTTGATTCTTTTCTTTTCTTTCTTAATTTGAAATGGAGGAGGAGGAGGAATAAATTGTCGCCAAGAACAATTTTTGGGTAAGGGGCAACCCCATAAATTAGGATTCCCAAAATAAGAGGATTCTCCAAATGTGGTTATCTGTGTTCCTTGTGGTATACTTCCTGAAAGGTGGTTGTTTGATAAATTCAAGAAACCTAAAGAGGTTAGAGAATTTAACTCTATAGGGATTTGTCCTGAAAATTGATTTCTTGAAAGGTCTAATGACTCTAGTTGGCCCATTTCTCCTAAACTACTTGGAATGGTCCCATTCAAATTGTTCACTGAAAGATTCAAAATCCTTAGCCCCTTCAAATTCCCAAAATCAGAAGCAATTGCTCCCTCAAATTCATTATTGGAGAGATCTATGGATGTGAGAGTGGAAAGAATGTATGAGTAGTGTTCACCTCTTCCTTTTGTATTCATATCCAATCCATCTTCATATAAACCCTCATAATTGATCTTTACAAAATGATCTTGGATTTCTATCATCATTGCTTGTAATGATATGATAGTGCGTGGAATTAAACCTGAGAGATGATTGGAAGAAAGGAGCAAGATCTGGAGTTTCCTTAGTTGGCCTATCTCTAAAGGAATGTTTCTTGTAAACTTGTTCTCCTTCATCACCAATACTCTTAGGTTTGAAAGATTACTAATCAATGCTGGTATTTCACCTTCAAATAAGTTGTTCCCAATATCAAGAACTTGTAGATTTAAACAATTTAATATTGAGAAAGGGAATGATCCCTTCAAGTTATTGCTCTGAACAACTAATGAATGTAAGTCACTTAGCTTATTGAATTCATGCGGTAAGCTTCCCTCCAAAATATTATTTCCCAAATTTAGGACAGCAAGGGAAGAGCAATTAAACAAGCTTGTAGGGATCACTCCTGTTATATTGTTGTTTGCAAGATTTAATAGCCAAAGACTAGGTAATTCACCAAGGCTTGAAGGAATATCACCATTCAACAAATTGTTTGCAAGATTTAATACCATGAGTTGAGATAATTCTCCCAGGCTTGGAGGAATATTGCCATTGAACAAATTTTCATTGAGAAGCAATATTTGCAGACAAGAAGACCACATTGATGGGATCCAGCCACTCAATCCATTTCCAGACACATCTAGAATTACTAGTTGCATCCATGTCGAAGTATTTGAGGATAGGCTTCCTTCCAGATGATTTCTTGAAAGATTTAGATCATCCAACCGAGGACTGATTTCCCATAGCCAAAAGGGAATTACGCCCACAAGACTGGCATTAGTTATTTCCAATCTTTCAAGTGAGATTTGTGTTGAAATCCAAGGTGGAAATTCACCATCAATTATACATGACACTAAATATAGTTCATATAACTGAAAGGATGGAATCCAGGTTGTGCTAATATTTAGCACACAATCGGATAAATACAGATAATCTAGGCTTGCAAGGTTGTGAAAGAAATTTTCTAAAATGGACTGGTAATGGTATAGTGACAGGTGTAGTTCCCATAAAGAAGGTGGAAGTGACGCAGAAGAGATGGTTTCATTGAAACAATTGCCTTCAGCTTGCAAGCGAGTGAGGGAGGAAAGCTGAGAAAATGAAGAGGGAATGCTCCCACTTAGTTGGTTATTATCAATCACCAACCAAAAGAGTAAAGAGAGATTTCCCAAGGAATCTGGAATTTTACCACTCAGTTGATTTTCATGAAGAAATAAAGTGTCCAACAAAGAGAGATTTGCAAGACAAGCCGGTATGCTTCCATTCAAGTTATTGTATGAAAGATCAAGGTATGTAAGGAGGGTGAGCAAACAAAGGGAAGGGGGAATCATCCCACTCAAGCTATTCAAAGATAAATCTAAAGATTCAATATAAGAGAGATTTCCCAAACAGGGAGGAATGGTAGTACCTATTGGCGCTACTTCATGTATTAGCAGTGATGTGAGAAAAGGAAGTTGGCACAGGCTCTCAGATATCACACCTTGATTCGAGTAAGGGTGTACTTCAACAGAGACAACGTGGTTGGTGTGATCATCGCAGGAAATGCCTGTCCATTTGTTGCAACAGTCTGTTCCATTTACCCACGAACTGAGAAAGTCGTCGGAGAGATTCAAGCTCGCTTTGAAGCAAAGCAAAGCTTCGGATTCGTGGGAATGACACTTGTTGGACACTATTAGATGGGAAAGAGAAGGAAAAAAGAGAAGAAAAAGTGAAATAATAAGCATAGACGAGAGGTTGGATGAAGAAATGGCCATTTGGGACGAGAGAAATATGCAGCTTCTTGGTTGTTTTTTGGGTGGGAAATGCTACTCTTAAAGTGCGTGCCCGTCAACAGGTCAACGATTTAAATTAATAATGAGACACATCTCTTAATAATTTTTTGTTAGCGATCCGAGTCATTACCATGCACTTTCTCCAAATAAGTTAAAATTAGGGGTCTACCATTTTTGGACTATATTCCCGAAACATTGCTTAATTTTACTTTTTCTACACAAAAATTTTCTAAAGAAATTATAATTTATTTAAATTTATAGATGTTTATACTTGTAATGGCGATTTGCATATTCATGTGATTTTTCATTTAATATTATTTTTATTTTGAGAGGTACACTTTCATATATTGAGATATCAAAAAATGACATAATTTTGTGTAAGATTGTGACCCTTGTCTTATGATGTCCATTTATCGTATTACATATTTTTGTATGTATCTATTACTTATCATTTTATTCATTATATGATATATTTGATAATTGATTATCATTTGCATCTATGAATCTAACATTGTATAATCATTCTAGAGACATTTTCTTGACTAAAGAGGTTGTTTTTGATATTGTTCAATTTTAAGGAGTCAATCAAGGCACAATGTCCTTGTGGCTTAGTCGTATGTGAACCTAACAAATATATTTATTAATACCAAAAACCATACTAATATCAATAATCACATAAGAAATAAAGGTATATTGGGCAAAGAAAAGAGAACAACCTACAAATTACACAAGTGAAGTTTGTGAACATAGGGCAAGATCATTATTGTGAATTCCTTCTTGAAACCTAGACTAGGCCCTACATAGTCACTATAGAATATTTTGATCCTTAAGAGAAATACATGTCTATTAGGTATTGCTCCAAATTCTGCTATTCCTTTTCCTATTTTTATTTCCCACATTTAGTTATTATCGTAAATCAATATCTACTTTTCATTTGTTTATCTAGGCTTATTCATGGATATTCATATGCATTTTATTGGATTAAGGCCTACAAAACATTAAGGAAAGTTTATTTTTGTTCATATTTGGTGAACTTGTTTGATCTGACATATCTTGTCCTTCTTCTTAGTGGTTTGCATCACCTTAGGGTATCTAGATATACACTTTTCTAAGATTGCATCTTTTTTCTAGTCTATAGTTCTATTTTACATCATTCTGCTTTATTGATTTATCTTTCTCCTAGGTTTAAGTGTGCATATTCACATCTTCTATCTTATACCTATCCTTAGATTAGTCTTAATATTTATATGTTAAATATGCACTTTTTATTTAATTTAGGATTGAAATTCTAATATAAACTTGATTATACATAATTTATACCATTCCTTTACTCTTATTAGAGTCATGAACTATTTTTGCATAATCATGTGAACCCTACTTTTTGTACACTTAGATAAAGATTTATTGTGATGCTATCTCTTCCCATTGCCTTCTATCCCTATCATCAATTTATGCTTCTTGATGACACCCAAAACTACATACCCCGTGTTCCTAAAGAAGACACTCAATACTTAGGATCAAAGGTGTATGTTGACCTAGAGAAAGAGGTAGGAATCATGATTAGACTATGGTGTCCAAGAGGAAAATTAATAGGGAAAAGATTCTCCTCTACATATTTGGCTCTACAAAAACAAGAAGATAATCCTTGAGTTGATTAACATGACATTTAAATAGATAAATATAAAAAATGTATCTTCACTCATCCACACTCTTTGTATAAGTAAATTCCTAATATTTTTCACTAAGCTCATCTTATAATAGCTACTAATAATAAGACTGGAAAACCTCTAATAAGCAAATTGATTTAAATAGATTACACATGAAATTAATAATATAAATAGACTTAAATTCCTTTATATTAATTCCCTTAAAGTTTGTTTATAATATATCCAATTTAGAATTCAATATACATAAATATATAAAGGTATATTAAATGAGATCTCACAAAATATTTGACATTGTATTGTTGAATTGTACATACTAGTAGGATCTAATATATTCCTAAACTACCGAGGGTGCACAAGGTGGATTATTAGATAAAATTATTTTGATCATATTATCAAAAGGAATGATATATTAGTTCATTGGGCAATATGGTCCAAGATTGAGAAAATGAAAAAAATAATGTAAATCTAAAATGGAAACCATATTACACCTTTCCATCACATTGTACATATGCAAGTAAAAAAAGCTTTCACATACTTAAGTCTACTTCAATGATTAAAAAATTCTCAATGATATCCCATATATGTTGTGAAAAAATTTCTCTCATATATATATATATATATTATTGCAACATCAACAAACTAATCACCAAGAAAATCAAGTCAACAAATCTTACCTTAAATACCTAGAATTTAATTCACTAAAATATTTATAGTATAATGTGAGACACTTAAATAGGGGGGATCACACTAGACTACACCTCTAGAATATTTCCAAGTAATGAATAGATAGACCTAGAGCTAGACACATAGTGTTTCATATACTAAAATTTATGGAACTAGTTCAAAAAATACTATATAAATTTTTCTTAACGCCCAATACAATAAATAAAAGTATAAAAATTGGCCAAAAATTATTTATTCCCATAAGATAATCACATATTTATATCTAATCACCATGATTTCTATGACCTTCTATCCTAATAGAAATTGTTGCAAATCCAACATGCTATAGGGAAATATCCTCTTTTTCAATGCATTAAGTCTCTTAGTAACAAAGCACAATAATATTTGATTTTCAAGGATGGGTAGAGAGATCTTGGTAGAATCAAATCTCACTACATGAGCTAGGAATAATTCACTTCATTCAACATTCAAGCTCTTCCAATTACTAAACTCCTTAGATTGGTTCTAATTTTTTAATGTCAAAATAATCACCCATGCCTCAAAAATCTATTCCAATTTGAGTCTACACGCATGGTGTGATACTTTTTCATCTCCATTAACTCCTAGTTATGACCTTCAAATCCCTCAAAGTAGTCCCCACTCGATTAGATTTGTGACTTGCAAGTCTACACTCAACTACTTGCAATGATCTAATAGCTTGCTAGAAATATAAAATAAGTTTTAATGTCTTACAAAAATTAGAAGCAACATTGAGCATTGACACAAACAAAATTTACATTGGTCACAAGATTTTCTAAGTGTAAGGTAATGAGGCCAAAAATTGAGAAAAAGTAAAAAAAATCCTATAAATTATAGTTTCTTATACTTGGGGAAAATATTTGAAGCAGTTCTACATAAAATATTAATATGATGTAAAGAATATTTTTTTGTAATAGATAGAATTACTAAGTATGCATATTTTTAGTCACATCCTTTGATTTCAAGGATTCCCAAATCTTTGATTTATTTTCAAGGGGGTATTCAAATTACATGTTTACCCAAGAACATTGTTAGTGATATAGACAAGTGTTTGAGTCAATTTTGTAAAGAATTATTCAATCTTCTAGGAACACAACTTTTCCTTGGCACCAATTACCACACTCAAATAGATGGGTAAACTAAATTTTTCAACAAATAGATCAAAGATTTCCTAAGATTTCTTTTAGTAGAAAATGACTTTGGTCAAATAGTTACATTTGTAAGAACATTTTTATAGCATCTCCCACCATATGTCCATAGATATGTCACCTTTTGTGGATTTGTATGGATATAATTCTTTATCCTTTTTGGATCTTGCAATCATAAAAAATATGGTACTTAGAGCTACATATATGCTCAAGAAAATTCAAAATATACTAAAATATCATAAGGACTACCTGTAGCATGCTAAAAAATATCAAAATTTATATGAAGAAATTAGTGGTGTACCTTGAAAGAGTATTCAAAGTTGGAGACATTATTTACTTGAGGCTACAACCATATGGGTAGTCTTCATTAAAGACAAAATAAGGACAAAAGTTGAAGCCTAGATTATATGAATCCTAAAATCTATCATAAGAAAGGTAGGAGAAGTAGCTCATGATCTAGAGCTACCAAGAATAGTAAAATTCACAATCTTTTCCATGTTTCATTCCTAAAAAAGTATTGGGATATCCCATTGTACCTTACAAGTAATTTCCACATTTGGATGACAAAGGAAGATTCATTATCCTACCATAATCTTTCATTGATAATTATGAAGGAAAGTTGAAGAAGAGAACCATTATTGAGAAATTGATGGAATGGAAGGACTTTCCAACTAAAGATGCTACGTGGGAATGAGCAGGAGCCCCATCACATCTAGTCAGAGAAAAGCCCAACCTATACTTAACTAGAACAAGTACCACTATTTCAAAGCTAGGTACCTGGGGAAATGACAGACACAAAGTCCTTGAAACCTTGATCCTGATAGAAGCCCCGTTATCCATAAAAGGGGACCCACTTACCTTACCATCAACAAAGAAACCCCTTGAAATCACCCTATCATCAACATCCTATCCACCATTACTGCCAACAACCTCATCTTGGATTCCCACCTCAACAAAATTTGAAATGCCATCATCGCCACTGCCACCCGAAGAGCTCCCCATCTTGGTTAGGTAAGATTAAATTGATAATTATTGTTGTTATTCCTTAAATTTTTGGTAAAATGGAATTGATTGTAAGTTAAAATCACATTGAATAAATAGGTGTAATCAATTATTGAGGGCTACCAGTTTCATTGTACACATTTATAAGGGGTTTGTAATTCATTTTAGATATTTCATTGAGGATAATATCCATTGTAGTAGATCTAGTTTTGAAATATAATTTAAATTTTTTTGGTGAGTGGTATTGAATCAAATAGATATGATATAATATTATTATAAGGGATATTATATAGATAGAGAGAAAAGAGGGGGAGATAGAAATATAGAGGAAAAGAGATGAGAAAAGAGATAAAAATGAGGAAGAGAGAAAGAGTAAAGAGGAGAGGGCAAGAGATGAAGAGATTGAGAGGTAGAGATAGACATATGAAGAGAGATATAGAGATATATAGAGGAAGAGGGAGACAAAAATAAAGAGAGATAAATATGAGAGATATAGAGAAGATAAAATTTAACTTTAAATCAATAATTTCTTCATGAGGAGCTACACTCATAGTAACATATCATTTTATCAAGTTCTTTATAGGTCACCATGAAGACCTCCTAGACATGCCAAATGCATTTTGGATAGAGAAAAAAAGAAAGAAATATATGAAAGAGACATATAAAGGTAGATAGATAAAAAGGGACAAGAGAGATGAAGATATATAGATAGGGAGATTGATAGAGAGGAAGAAGGAATGGGAGATTAATAGAGATATTATGATTTTAGAGATATAGAGTGAAAGAGGGAAATATATAGATAGAGGGAGATTTAGAGAAAGGAATAGAGATAGAGAAATTGAGTAAGAGAGGAATAGAAATAAGATGTATAAATGGAAAGAGATGTAGAGAAAAGAGAGAGCATGTGAAGGAGAGTGAGAGAGAGGGAGGAAGAGAGAAAATAAATAAAATAGGCTTGAGAGAGAGATATAAATAAGAGATTTAGGGGGAAAGAGAGGCAGAGAAAGGAGAAAGAGTGAGTGAGGGAATGTAATAGAGAGAGAGAGGAATAGAGAAGGTGAAAATAAGTGGGAGAGAGATAAAAAAAATATAATTTGAATGATTCATGGTGGGATCACTAGATTTCTCTTAAAATGGTATGGACTTTACAATTAATAAATAAATAAAAATTGACACTTAAAGAGCAAAAATCAAGATTAGCAATATTGATTATCAAGGAATCACATTAAAACTAAATGAAGAACAATAAATGTTACAAGTCTTCATAGATGCCCCATCTTCAAATACTGATGTAGGAGCATGGTGTAAGGGAAATTCTGCATCACCCAAAAATATCAGTAATTTCATTTAGCTTGTTGCAGATGTTTTTGTATTTTTGGATATCTTTTTTGTCAAATAAGAATGCCCAACTTTTAGAACTGTTTTTCTGCTTTTTCTACTCAACTGTTATTTTTAGCAGGTGTGAATTTGAAAGTGTGAGGAAGAAAAAATTTAAGGGAAGCTTCTTGAAAGAAAAATAAGCACTTTGGTGAAAGAATTAGGTCAAGATCATTTCTGGTTTGAAAGTTATTCAAGTTTCAGTTTTTGCTTTTTGCTCTAAAAAATCTTCCGAGTCTAGTTTGAGGCACTAAACAGTCTCTTATGGGCCCAGAAATCGTAAAAATAGGTGAAGCAATTTTTTAGCACGTTATTCACTCTGAGACTTTTCCAATGGTTTAAACGGTTCGAAAAACAGAGCCCCACATCAAAAGTTATGGCTTCTGGAAGTTGGTCAATTTTTGAAAAATTACCAATTTTCGATTTAGGACTGAATTTTTGAATTTCAAATTGTAATTTTCAACACCAAACCACCAAAACTCACGATTTGAATGTTGTTTTGGCTCCAAACCGAAAAGAGGCTATTTATGGGCTAGTTTCGGATTTTTGGGGAAAATATTGCATATTGTGAAAAGGGGAATTTTGGTAGTTTCTGTAATTGGCATGTATTATAGAAATCGAGGATTTGAGATCCTTTGTATGTAAGATTTTCATAATCTGAATAATAATAATATTCTCTAGTTTGTGTGTGATTTCTGTGTCTCAGGTTAGCACCCTCGTTACATACAAAATATATATGCATGCATGCACGCTACTCCATATGTTGTCTTAAGAAAGTAAGAATAGGATTGCTAAAAGGCATTGATAATTGGAAATAGTTAAGCCAAAAAGAAAATAGTCTGAACAAAGTTATACAACTATTCCAAACAAAAGGTCTATAATTTTGCTAAGTTGAATAAATTTTTTATTATGAATGCAAATATTTTGATTCACTCTACATATATGCAAAATAAATAAAATATATATTTTAAACTCATCTATTTTGACAATCATGTATGCATATCCATTTTAATCCATTATCTTTATTTCAAAGCTTAAAATCATATTAATATTTTATCCCACTTTTTTCTTCACTTTCAAGCAACAACTTCACTTGTATAATACATAGGCTGAAAATATGGATGTATAACTATTGCAATCTATATCTTCATATTGCAATATATCTGTGTATTACTAATTCATATAGGCAAGATCAACAACTAATGCTATTCATATTTCTATTGCAATTCATATTTTAGGCATCACAATAACCATTCTTGTAAGTAGTTAGTTTTTGTTTGTTTTATTTGCTTGAATTACTCTATGATTTTAAATGTTGTAACCCTATAATGATGTCCAATTACTTTTTCTTCTAGAGTTCTCTTTCATTAGATCATTTGTATTGGTGTCAATTATCAAATCACATTATAGAACACATGTGAAACTGATCAACTAATGCATAGTTTCAACCATCTCTTCAAAATTTAATTAAAAAATATTATCCTTTATTTTATTTTTATCTCTTATAATAAAATTCACATTATGCAAAAATAGATTAATTCATATTACTATAATTAGAAACAAGATACTACTTAACATAAAAATATGTAATTGATATAATCATTTTAAAGATAGTTGGAATGAGTTTTCCACAATCCATAAAATTGTTGTAAGCTTTGGATTTAACTGTATATGTTTTTGTGTCAACATTTTGGATCACATTCAGGGATCCAACACCAAGAAAAAGAACAATTAAATCCCAAACATTCAAACAAAAACATACACAGTTAAATCCAAAAACTTACAACCATTTTAAAGATACTATCATCTCTTAACTATTTTATTTTTTATAAATACATTTAATATTTGTTTAATACTTTTTATCTAAAGTTAATTAGGTAAAACGTGAATAAGTGAATAATGCAACAGAGGCTAAACATGTGGAGTCAGGGTGGTCTGCGGCAACAACACCAATGCAACAACGTAAGTCAGTTTTTTGAGATTGTTTACTATTTCTGGACACAAACATTGGATATTTTCTTTCTGGATTGTTGATTAGACTGTGTACTGTTTTTGGACGATCATATCGCTCTTTGGAATGGTGCGTTGATCAGACTGTACAGTCTTGGAGTCAACCAAAATTTTCTTTTTGGTGAGTGCGTTGTCTTTAATAAAGTTGGTTTACTACTTTTTCGACTGTTTCTAACTTTTTCCTCACCGAAATCTTCTCCTCAGATGAGTGAGTTGTCTTTTCTTTTCTCTTTTAACAAAGTAGGTTCTCCTTTTAATAAAGTAAGCACTTTTTCTTTCTTCTTAGTCTGGTCAAATTAGGAAAATATAGCATCAAAGATCATTAGATATTTTTTTTGTTTTCTTTCTTTAGTCAAATATATGAAGAAAACATAATTGAAATTTTATGTTTTGTCTAAAGGATTATCTTTTCTTTTTTTTTGGTATTCTAATAAAGTGAGAAAACATAACATCAAAGGTGATTAGATTCTCTCTGCTTTTCTTCTTCTTACTTTGGTCAAATATATGAAGAAAGAATTCATCTTTACTAGGGGAGATGGGTCAATCGCTTGGTGGGGTTCAATTGTTGGTATAGTACTTGTGGCTATAAGATTAAGTCTTGCAACACATTGAAAGACATCTCAAGTGAAATAAATCATCACAAAGGTACACTTGTAAAAATAGTGATGCACATCCAAATAAATTAAACGACACAAAATAGGAGATATGGGGTCTTACCTTATACCAAGTGACTAGGTACTCATATCCATCATGTCATATAAAGTAGGACACTAAAGAAACCAAGAAAAAATGATCCATTTACTAATTACATAGCTCAAGAATAAGCGGGAAGCATGTGGATATATCAAATGGTCCTCTATGGTGTACTAGATATTAATATATCCCTTAGACACCCTATAGCACATGTATCTATGAAACTACTTTACACATCATAAAACACATAAATTTGGATGGCAGATTACATAATCCAAAAGGAAGAATAATTAATTTGCAAAAACCATGTTTTTGATCTTGAAAGTAGTTTTCCATGTATCATCCTATTTCACTCTTCTTTGATGACACCTTGAGTTTGGATCCAATTTCATAAAATACTCATGTTACAATTTTTTTGTCAAGTCTTTTATCATTTATAAAGGACATTAATTCTTAATTTTGACCTTATTGAGATCCTAAAAATCTATACATTATCCAATATCTATCTTTCTTCCTTATAATTACAATGGATGATGAATATAGAAGAGTCCTCAGATATATCTATAAGTGTCTAAAATTGTATAGCCATAAATGGAACTTTGATGATAATTTGATAGTCTAGTACATAATCCATGTAGTGTTAAAAAGCTTCTTACAATCCATCCAAACTTGATGTACATTCCTATTCATTCACTAGGACCTTCCTTCACTCTTATTTCATGCTTGTTGGTTAGGTACCCTACTTGCATGTTTCATCACTTAGTGAAAAATTTGCATTTTCAACTTTAATTGGTAGAATCAACACTATTGTGTTGGATCACACATACTATCTAGATTATTTATTTATTTTTATCCCACAATATTGTGTGGCATGTTGGTTATTTTTTATGAACCAAACTTTATCTTATGCCTCATTTATGAATCTGCCAAAACTCAATTATTAACAAGGGCAAGGATTGGCCAACACACAAGTGAGGCTCTAAAAGATCTCACTTCTTCACTCTGAGCTCTGTGAAACCTGGGAGGGTAATCCCATTTATGCTTATAAGATAATTAGTCAAAAGCATTTCCACACGCAAATGTATTCCTCGAAAAGTGCAAATAAGCAAAATTCATCAAAGGCTTAGAAAACCTTTTACCAAGTTACTACCTATTGCAAAGAATACTATATTACTTCAGTAATTGAAATTTTTTACTTATGAATTCATTCTTATTTCAAGTATTTGGCTAGGTTCACCAATAGCTCAATTAGTTAAAAGATAAACTAATGAAAGGACCAATTCCTTGTCTAAGGGTCGAATAATGGAGTCATACTTTGCAATTAATTAGTAATACAACTACAATCTAACTCAATAATTAGAGGACTATTTGCATGCTACTTTGTGGCATCCAACTCACTTTGTTGAAAATATTGCTACTTACCGAACCCCATATCCTTTTCCCACAAACCCATGACCTTAGTTTAGCATTTAATCAACTCATTAAATTGAAGCACAAATAAACCCATTCATTCAATGAAGTGGCATAAGACAAATGAAATTATTATTAACAATCTCATTCATAGTTTGCAAGGAAAATACACAAGAGAGCACATATTTTAAAACTAGTATTTTCTTTCATTACTGATATTATTTTGTAAAATCATTTTAAGATCAAAATACATTATGACTCATACCCTAAAATTTCTTTTGATATATTCATCAACTTATCTATTTACATTCTATTGCTCTCTGAGCTTAGCTTTTTCCTAGACCCTTTTGAAACTCAAAAAAATTTTGAACTACGTAATCAACCATGAAATCCCCTTTATAAACAAGGGATCAACAAGCACCTGGTTGAATTATGATTACATTTCATACTTCATTTCAAAACCTAATTTCAACTAATTTTGAGAAACTCCCTAGGTAGTTACATGCAATCATTTTGGAGCAGGGGATGGCAAAAGACAAAATTTAGCCATAGGGTACCGTTAGTTGTTGCTGCAACATCCACGTCAAGAAAAAGATTCCTTATAAAACTAGCTAGAGGACTTCCACATTAGCATGGAAGAGTAAAAGTCAAACACCACAGACATTGAAAAAGGAAATTCCTAATGTAGAAACCATGGTGTCATGAAAAATAAAAATGAGGAGACACTACTCTAAGTTGTCTGCATCAGAGGATGCTCAACCACTCCTTGTTCATGACATAATTAGAGGAACCATCACCACATCATCGTCAGAGTCATCATACAACACTAGGGAGAGAAGGTAATGGTCGTATCCCGAGTCAGTGTCACCTTCACCGTCCAGAGGGCTTTTAGAGAGCACAATGGGATAATTATGTATTCCCAGGCAGGCCTTATGACCCTTGTTCCTTTTCTTGGCCTTCTTCATAGGCTTAGCCTGCTCCTTGCCCTTAAACTTGACCAATTCTTCTAAAATGGTCCTATTTCTTAAGTTGTAGGTACTTTGGACAATGGGTTTCTTCTTTATATCACGAGCCTTCCTTTTACCCTTTGTAACCAAAGAATTTGTAGGGACTTCTTGCCCAGACATATCCTTATGACACTCAAACATTCTAAGTCGGATAGACCTCCTAGTTGGCTGAATTGACACACTAGACTTTCCCATTTTGTAGGACATAGGGTGAAAGCTAGCAAATCTAAATTGAGCAGAAATTAACTAACTTAAAAGCATTTTGATCAAATTTGCAAGAAAGCACATCCACCAGCCCTGACTATCACAATCAACGCTAGAAAAAATGGAATTCCTAGGCGAACTAGAAGCATGGATTAAAAGAAGCTCACACGAAACATCAACTTATTGAAGATGAAAACAACAACACCTCTACAGTTGGAAGCTCAACACTTGCACATTCCTTCTATGACCCACACTTCATAATTTCAGACAACTGAAAATGGTGAGATCAAACGATAGGTGTTCTGCATTAAATAAACCATTTGGAGCATGTTGCAATTAATGATTGATGAGATAACTTCGCATGAGTGAGTTGATAACTTAGTAGCTCAATTTTAAATCTAAATCATCAATCTTTGAGGATTTAAAACTTTATCAATGGCAACCTTGAGTATTGTTTCTATTTTTTACAACTTGTTCCTAAAAAAAGGTGATGCCACCTCAAAAAGTTTCCATGTCTACACTTAATCCTCACTAGTCACATGTAATCTGACAATGATTATGCATCACCAACTCAATATACACTCCTTCATTAATATCGGCGAAGTACATGAAGTTGAAATTTGGAGAGAACAATCCTTCATACATCCCATCGCTCATCATGGACTTGCCCCATCTTTCTAGGGTTCAATCAACAATGAAAGTATTGATGCGATGAACTTCAGCTCGTTGATCATTCTACTTTAAAACCACATCAATGGTTCTCCACTCACCTCACTACTTTCTTCCTTACTTTATATGATTTCCTCAAGTTCTACCACGTTTCTTAGAGTTATCGCTTATTGCTAACACATTGCATCCTTCACTAGTTCTATCAACGATGTAAGCATCCATGCGATGAAATCTTAGCTCTTGAAAATATGGCCCATCTTGGATCACAATCATTTTCCAATTGTGCATCATTGATTTAACTTCAAACATTGGATCTCATTAGCGATAGGAGATAAAGTAATGAAACAATATTAAGACATGTGCACTTGCATGAAAATCAATGATACAAAAGATATTACTCATAGGATTAATTCAAATTAGTAAAAGAAATTTGAAGAGATGACTCCATTGCTCATCACTATTTTGAAACTTAAGTTTTAGAAAGAATCCACTATGAGCGATAGGAGAAAAATACAAAAGCACCAGGGCTATTGCTTATTGCTAATTCTCCTCATAAAGTTTGCAAGAAAATTAGTGATGAGAGATCCCAGCGATTTACATCATGTATCGCTAATACAAAACTTGAAATTCAAAACCAATCTGCAATACGCGAAACACAGGATATACCTTATATCGCTCATTGCTATTTTGAAACTTACAATTACACAACCATCGACGATGAAAGATGAAGAGAATCTGAAAAAAATTCTAGAGGCCATCACTGATCACTAATTCTATTCTTAAGGTTCAAGAGTCATTAGCGATAAGCAAAAAATCAATGATATAAGGAGAGGAAAGTGCATCACCCATCACTGATTCATCTCAATAGCTCCAAAAGCTATTTGTGATGAGTTAAACCAAATAAATATTGCTCATCGCTTGTTGCCAATCTAAACATACCTTTCAGAAAATATCTGTGATGAGTGATAAAGAGAGAGGGTCGAAGGGACTTAAGTGGAAACTTTCAAGCACGTGCCCATAAGTTGTTCTAATGAAGGGGACAGTCCTAGGATGATGCAGGAAGAGGTCTCCACAAGATTTTTAGTTATAAAATGCAAAGGATGTAAAGGCCAGAAAGGCTTTTGGGTGAGTGCATGGAGATGGGTAGCCAATTTGTGGCCACTTTTTTAAAAAGGTTTAAAAACTCATAACACAAGTGTGTTATAACATGCTTGCATTATAGCTTGGTATGGAAAGCCTGAGGCTTAATCATAATGATCCCATAATGCGAGTACATTATAATGTGAGTGTGTTATAACACGCTTGTGTTATGACTTATTAAAACAAAAAAAAAAGTAAAACAAATTCATTCTTGCATTTTGACAGTGTTTTTTCTTTTTCCCACGGCGAAAACCCCCATTTTTCATGCTCATGTTCTAGGAGGAGGTATTTTGCAAAAATCTTCATCAACGATTGCTATTTTATCGCAAGGATGCTTCCACGTCGACGAGGAGGTGTGAGAGGTAAGGATTGTTTGCCTTTTGTTTTTGAATTTGTTAGTTTTAGGTTGTATTTGATATTTATTTTTTTGAATTTGTAGGAGATGTAAATCAACTTGCAAACCCTCAAAATCCTCAAGAAGGATAGCAACAAAATCCTCAACAACAAAATCAACCACAACACCAACCTCCACCACTAATCCCTCAACACCCTCATAGCACTCAACAAAATTTAATGAGTGAAATTGAGAACAAAAAAAAGCTTGAGGATTTAATCAGTAGGTTGAGCAATCCAAATGGTTCAACTACAGAAAGAATGACCCGGGCAAATTCATTGAAAGATATGTTAAAAAATGTAGATTCAATTAGCAAAAAAATAATTGGATGGCAAGATAGGAGGTAGGCGGCTAGGGCTTATTATGTGGATAAATTATCATATAAAGATGTAAAGGATTTAAAAATTACAAAAGGTGTTTTGTGCTCATTATTCATTGACCCACACACAAATCAAAATATTACCCTCAATGCATAGAGGTTTCCTATTTGTTGGTGCCACCACCAACAGATTAGGAACTTTTTTTTATGATAAGTAGTACATGGTTTTTGATTACCCATCATGCAACAATTGTGAAGTCCCACAACATTTCCTTAGGAAACTATATTATAAGCTCATATTGAACAAACTACAAAATTATTTTGATATGAGGGACTTCTAAGGGAGAGGTGGGGGGTTAGCTCAGGATAGACCTGGTGCATAGCCAGATCCTATGCAATAAGGGAGATGACCTCTCGCTAGGTTGCCTCATGAACACATTGTTATCCCTTCCGTTGCGAAGGAGAGTGCCGATGTAGAGACATTGTAGGCAATCAACAGTTTGACCTAGAGTGTCATCGAGCATGCTAGCCCTATTCTATAGTGCCATCCAGGGGAGTCTTCGAGTGGTGGCATTTTAACCCATGTGTGTCAATCTTGCAAGGTGACTTGTTCATATGACCCCATCAACACTTAGGAGGCTGCTATGCAGGATTCGTTTGTAGCTATGGAGATGGAGAGGGAAACTAACATTTTGCATGAGGTGTATGGCATTGATACTCTGCTAAAAGTTAGCATGTTCATTGAATTTAATTTATTAAAATTTGATTTTGAAATGACTAATTTAGTTTTATGATTGGAGGGTCATAGTGTTGAGACTAGATACACTGGCCCTACACCTACTTATTTCTACAGTACACCTATCAGTAGGGTATGTAACTAGTAAATAATTATAAATTTATTACATGTTAGTAGCATTGTTTTATGAATGATATTTTAGTATGTGATTTTGGATGTTGAATAGGCTAATATTGAAGGTTTTGAGGGAACACCTCCTAGTGCCAGTAGATTTACTCAAACCAACACATAGGTAATAGAATAAAGATTTTAACTAATTAATTTTACTTAATAGATTTGTGCATATTGTTGATTACATTGCATTGTACATCATTCAAACTCAAAGCATTACTTCACATTCCATAACTAATAACTAGATGTTGATAGATGACAAAATTTCAACTACAATATAGTTGTTTAGAATGTCAACATAAGTAGTGATGCAATTAATTCACATAGCATAAGTAATAAGTCTAGGAACAACTTCCAATTGCATTTGCTTGTCATGGCATTCAATGAGACCACTTTTTACACTCGACATCTTTTCAAACAATTCACTACCTTGTCTATGCTATGGATGCTTGGAAGGAATATATGAAAGAATAATAGTAAGTAATAGCATAGATAAGGCAATGAGTTTTTTGCAAAAATTCCTCAAAGAAATGCAATCTCATGGTGATGTCTATCACCATGAGACCCAATTTCTTTGAGGAACTTTTTCAAACAACTCACCACCTTTTCTATGCTACCACATTTTCCATACATGTCTACCAAAGCATTTTATCAAATAGTTCATTTCCTCATTACTATGGCTAAAATTTGAAAAAAGGTGCTTTTCAACAAACTATGGATGCTTGGAAAAAATCTATCAAAGCATAATAGTAAGCAATAGCATAAACATGTCAGTTAGTAGTTTGAAAAAATGCCTCGAAGAAATGCAGTCTCATGGTGATGGAATGCCATTCCATCACCATGAGACCACATTTCTTTGAGACATTTCTTCAAACAACTCACCACCTTTTCTATGACACCACATTTTCCATACATGTGTACCAAAATATCTTATCAAACAACTCGTGCTTCCTTGCTGCTATGGCTAAAAGCCTAAAATAGGTGCTTTCCAACAAAATATGGATGGTTGGAAAAATTTCTATCAAAGCATAATAGTAAGTAATAATACCATAGAGAAGGCAATGAATTGTCTGAAAAAATGCCTAAAAGAAATGTAGTCTTATGGTGATGGAATTCCATGACGTGCGTTTTTTTGTAATGGCATTCCATCACCACAAGACCCCATTTCTTTGAGGAATTTTTTCAAATAGGTCATTGCCTTCTCTATGCCACCACAATTTTCGTACATGTCTACAAAATAATTTTATCAAACGGTTCACCGACTTGATGATATTGGTAAAATCCTAAAAAAACATGCTTTCAAACAAGATATGGATATGGAAAATAGTAACCATGATAGTAAAAAATATATAGTTTAATAAGTACTCAAAATTTTGTTCATTATCTCATACATTAAAGTCATGACATGGATCGCTATTGTAGTTTTTGTGATTGAATAATTTGTTGTTTTATTTTTAGATGTTGTAAGCAGAAACACCTCTGAATTTGACAAGGGAAATGGAGATCGGTGTTTCATCTACTATAGAATCCTCAATGGCTCTGATAGGGGATGTATGAGGCAAATTACTAAATTTTAATTTACATTCATTGTTATAGATGTTAGTTAGTGAAAATTCAAACCATTATTGATTTTTAGTTTAATTTTTATTTGGATGGTTTATACAGGGGTTCAACACGCCTCAAAATGGGCATGTGAATATTTCCCTCATGGAGAGTGATCATCAATTGGTGGTAAGTGATTATTTTGTTAAATATATCATTTTTTTAATGTAATTTCTATATATGAATGTCTTTAATTCTTATTGTAACAAATAAAACTTCACTAAGAACTAAACACTAGGGGAAGTAGGAAAGTAGGAGCACTCCTTGAGTGCAGCGTAAATGAGTGACAGATGTATCACCATCCAATTGAAAAGAAAAGGGAAATAATTTATTTCGAGAGAATGGAGAGCAATAACTTTTGATTCCAAAGCCCTTTTTTGTATGCCTACATGGTAGTTTTGTACATATTTTGTATTGGATATATTTGACATTGTATGCCTATATGGCATTCTCGTAAGCCTATATGGCTATTTTATACCTATATTTCATACTTATATCGATATATATTGATGTATGCCTACATGGCTATTTGGTTTATACAAATCCTTTTTATCGATGGTGTCCATATTTACATTATAGATTCATGGTTCAATAGATATGCGTTACGTGTGTTCAAGTGTATACTTTACAACTTACGTGTATACTTTGTGAACTACATGTGTTCCAATGTATACTTTGTGACTTACATGTTTTCATGTGTATACCATGTATTCGTGCATATACTTTGTATTAATTTGTGTATACTATGTATTCATGTGTATACTTCAAGGCTTACGCGTTTTTGAGTACTTTTGCTTCCCTTATTCACATGTACATGCTTGACTTATTCACGTGTATACTTATTAATTGGTTAGCACTAGCAATATTGATCATTGTTGTCCTTCATGGTTTGTCTTGAATATTAATTGATTGGTGCTAAATAACTTTATCTAAAAGAAAAAAACACATTTTCAATTGGTATTCCATGAAATGATTCATAAAAGGATTCTATTATATTTAATCGTTTGATTGGAACAACTCAATTAAGCAAATGATACATAATCTTCACAACAATTGTAAAACATAATATTCAGAGTAGATGAAGTAGTTAACTTCTTGACACATTATCATACAAACATTTATCTTTAATAGTCTTTAAACATTTTCATAGCATAATCCTAATAGTGCAAAGTGAATTGTTATGTTCTTGATCTGTCACCACATAAACACATCAATAAATTTATATATCAACTTTTTGCAATATTATTTCTTGTACAAGAAATGGACTCGGGAGAAAACAAGTTATAATATATAATACAAATAAGAAATGGACTCAATGCTGTCCTAAACCCCCAAATAGGTCTATTTAACAAAACAACACCCTCTCAATCACTCTTCCAATTGCAAAATACCATTGGGCAACATTTACAAGTCAAAAAATCCATAAAATCCATAATTTTTAGGGCGTGATTGGCGCTCTAACCCCACTATCTTCTAAATCCTCACTTTTCTCAAATTTCACTAGGGTTTATTGAAAACCCCATATCCAAACCTCATACAACCTCAAAAACTCTTCCAACACTCTTCATTTTTTCTACACAAACTTAATTGACCACCAAATTATGCTGCTCCCTGACTTTACCCACTTTTACTCCCTCAAACCTCTCCTTTTCATTCAAAAACCCTCTTTTCCCAACTAGGGAATCATGCTATAACATACTTTTGACCTCCCTTGTCCTTGCATATTTTTTGAACACATCAAACTCCACAACCTCACCCTATTTCCAACCTATTCTAACTTATTCTCAAGCAATTTCTTCCTTTCACCTCATCTAGCCTTTCTTTTAAGGCCTAAATTCTAAAATTTCAAGAGGGGAAACATTAATAATCTTTTCCAATGCTTATACCAATGCTATTTTCTTATTCCTACTCCCTATCATACTTACATAATTGACTCAAATGACCCCACACTAACTCAAAACTAAAAGAAAGATTACAAAATGGCCTATCATGGCCTTATTTGACATTATCATAACTAAAACCACTGAACTAGATCTTCTTCATCAAATGGAGGAACAAGGTGTTTTGTACCAATGATCATACACTGTTTGTGTGGAAAACTCAGACTTCTCAACCATCATGTGTATGTTTCTCTTTTTGATTGTTTTGCATGCCATCATAAGGATCAAGTCAGTTGAACGTAGTTCGAAGCGATTTCGCGTGTTTGGGTGTGAAATAGGACCATGGGTAGTGTAAACCTACCTATCAAGATGTGTTGGAGTATTTTGTTTGGTCACATGAATTGCAAAATAAAAGTTGCACCGCTTTGCAACTTTATGCTGCTTGCATTTGACACTTTTTCCATCAAGTGAAAACTAGACACCATAGAAAAATGATTCCGAGATAACAAAAATAAAGAAAGGTTATTATAGAGGGGTCCAATGCAATCCCATAGGCTTAGATGAATGGTTCGTAAGCATCATGGTTTCTGAGTAATAGCTCATCAAAGTCTTCTTCCCTTTTGCACTTTGGATCCTTAAGGAAACATGCTGGTTGAACATAGCTCAAAGTGATTCCATGTGTTTGGGTGTGAAAGAAGACCATTATTAGTGTAAATATACCCATCCAGATGCATTTGAACAATCTATTTGGTCACATGAGTTATAGAACGAATGTTGCACCACTTTGCAACTTTCAATTACTTGCATTTGATAACTTTTTCCCCAAGTGAAAATTCACCACCACTGGAAAATTCCTCTAAGATAGTGAAAACTGAGAGAATTTATTGTAGAGGGGCCCAACACAATCCTATAGGATCAAATGTGAAGTTTCTAAATGTCACAATATCTAAGTAACAACATGCTAAAGTTTGCAACCATTTTGCACTTAGGACTCTTAAGGGATTGATCTGGTTGAACATAGCTCAGATCGATTCTATGTGTTTGGGTGTGAAAGAGGACCATTTCTAGTGTAAACATAGCTATTTGGATACATTGGAATATTGTATGTGGTCACATGAGTTGCATAACGAAAGTTGCACAACTTTGCAACTTTGCACTGCTTTCATTTGACACTTTTTCTATCAACTAAAAATTCACAACACAGGAAAACCACTCCAAGATAAAAAAAACTGAGAGAGGTTATTGTAGAGGGGCCCAACATGATCCTAGATGATTAAATGAGAAGTTTCTAAGCATCATGGTACCCAAGTAACAACATGTTGAAGTTTTCAGCCATTTTGCACTTTTGATTTTTAAGGGATCAATCCAGTTGAATGTAGATTAGAGAAATTCTGCATGTTTGAGTGCAAAAGAGAACCATGCCTAGCATAAAAATACCTATTCATATGTGTTGGAATACTCCATTTGGTCACATGAGTTGCAGAATGAAAGTTGCACCACTTTGCAACTTTCAACTACTTACATTTGATAACTTTTTCCCCAAGTGAAAATTCACCACTATGGGAAAATGCCTCTAAGATAACGAAAACAAAGAGTGGTTATTGTAGAGGGGTCCAATATAATCCCATAGGATTAGATGAGAAGTTTTTAAGCATCACGGTATTTGAGTAGCAACATGTTGAAATTTGCACCATTTTGCACTTTGGACTCTTAAGGGATCAATCCGGTTGAACATAACTCAGAGTGATTCTATGTGTTTGTGTATGAAAGAGGACCATGCCTAGTGTAAACATACCTATTTGGATATGTTGGAACAATCCGTTTGGTCACACGAGTTGCAGAACAAAAGTTGCACCACTTTGCAACTTTCTACTACTTGCATTTGACAACTTTTCCTCAAGTGAAAATCTACCACCACAGGAAAACCACTTTGAGATAGTGAAACTTGAGAGAGGTTTTTGTAGAGGGGCCTAACATGATCCCATAGGATTAGATGAGAAATTTCTAGATGTCATGGTATCTGAGTAACATCATGCTGAAGTTTGCAACCATTTTGCACTTTGGACTCTTAAGGGATCGATTCGGTTAACTTAGCTCATAGCTATTCCGCATGTTTGGGTACAAAAGAGGACCATTCCTAGCGTAAATATACATATTCAAATGTATTGAAATAGTCTGTTTGGTCACACACATTGCAGAATGAAGGTTGCACCACTTTGCAACTTTCAACTACTTACATTTGACAACTTTTTTCCCAAGTGAAAATCCACCACCACAGGAAAAATGCCTCTAAGATAATGAAAATTGAGAGATATTTTTGTATAGGGTTCCAATGTGATCCCATAGGATTAGACATGAAGTTTCTAAGCATCACAATATTCAAATAGCAACATGCTGAAGTTTGCAGCTATTTGGCACTTTGGACCATTAAGGGATCAATTCAGTTGAATGTAGCTCAGAACAATTCTTTGTGTTTGGGTGTGAAAGAGGACCATTCCTAGTGTAAAAATACATATTTAGATGTGTTGGAACTTTTTTTTTGGTCACACGAGTTGCAGAATAAAATTGCACCACTTTGCAATTTTCAACCACTTGTATTTGACAACTTTTTCCCCAAGTGAAAATCTGCCACCACAGGAAAATTCCTCCAAGCTAGTGAAAAATGTGAGGTTTTTTTAGAGGGGTCCAACATAATCCCATAGGATCAAATGAGAAGTTTTTAAGCATCATGGTATTCGAGTAACAACATACTGAAATTTGCAGCTATTATGCACTTTGGACTCTAAAGGGATCGATCCAGTTGAATATAGCTCAGAGTGACTCCATGTGTTTGGGTATGAAAAAGGACCATGCCTAGTATAAAAATACCTATTAAGATGCTTTGGAACATCTGTTTGGTCACACAAGTTGTAGAATGAAAGTTGCACCACTTTGCAACTTTACACTACTTGCATTTAACACTTTTTCCATCAAAAACTAGACACTATGGGAAAACCACTCTAAGATAACAAAAAAAAGAGAGGTTATTGTAGAGGGGCTAAACATGATATCGTAGGCTCAGACAAATATTTTGTAAGTACCACAATTTTTGAGTAATACCTTGTCAAAGATTGTTGCTCTTTTGCACTTTGGACCCTTAAGGGATCGAGTCGATTGAATTTAGCTTAGAGCAATTTTGCATGTTTGGGTGTGAAAAAGGACCATGCCTAGCATAAATGTATGATTCCTAGCATAAATGTACCATGTACTTAGAAGAAGATCAATAAAATTCATTTTCTCCTTGCATTTTTCTATATTTTTACTAGAAACCCGATGTTTCCTTAAACTGTATGGCTCCGTATAGGGTGATTGTGTTCTCTTTTGGAGGAACTCAGTGGGAAGTAGACTTAAATCCATTTTAATTTTAGTTTTGTTGGATTTCAAGTGATTTTGTGCATTTTAGAAGCCAATTATTGAGGGTCAGTTTGTATACCCTATTTTAAAGGTTTTGAGTGCATTAAAATGTCATATTAAGCCTTCCACCCACTGTATGATTTTGTAACTCAGTGGAAAGGCTTAGTTAGGGTTATAGAAGATGTGTGCAAAGTTTTGTGTGCAAGGGAGGCAAATAGAGGATTTTTAGATGATGCCCTAGATGTCAAATGGTGCATTTTTTAGTGGAAAATGGTGGTTTAGTGCTAGGGTTTGAAGAAATATTTTGGGGGCAGCAATATCTCTTGAACTTTTAAGCTTGTATATACCTTTTTGAAGGTATTTCAAGCTTTGGTTAGCTATGGAAAGGTTTGGAGTTGTTCATGGGTGTTTTGTACACTTTCTCAACACAGACAGTGCATAGGCGCACTACCTCTCTTGAAAGGTAGAAATCCACCAGCAAGTTACCAATTACTACCCCAAGGTCTCTTGGGTGTCAGGTCATGATGTCCATTTTATTTTTTAATTGATGTTTGACATGATTTTTCTAGTAATCACAAGGTGGCTGACAGAGTTTGGCTAGATAAGAGGTGAATCTTGAAATGAAGTTCCTAAGATGGGAAGTTACAGTGCAGTTTGTTGTAGGTTTGAACAATAGTATTAAACTCCTATTTTGTTTTAAGATTTTTCTTTACAGTGTTTAATGAACCTTAGGATAGGCTACTTATTAAAAAATAAATAAAAATGGCAGGGAAGAGAAGAGGTTCCTGGATTTCAAACTAGCAATGAACAATGATCATGGAGGGTTCTACTATTGATAACTTCCTCAAAACAAAATATCACTTAACTAGATTGAATCACACTATCGTGAAACTTGTGCAAACTTCTAAGGAATACAAATATTCAATCATTCATTCACCATAATCATGCATGAATAAAAAATAGAAGTTTGGAGCAGCTTTTAGTTTATGCCTTGACTAACTTTACACAACTATCTACCATTAGTAAACAACAAAAAGTATGGACAAGAAAGGAATCAACACAACATAAATCTACACAACCATTAAACAACATTAACTAATCTACCAAAGTAATCTAAAAATATGAAGAACAACAAAGTAAATCTATTTAAATCTACTAACTATGGGAGATGAACCATGCAATATGCAAAAGAAACTCAAGAGTCCACCAAAAGCCAATGAACTATTAAAATTTTTGCAGAATGCCTATACAACAACTCAACTCTGTCTTGAAAATGAGAAGAGACCACCTATTTATAGTGTTCAAAAAGAAAAATGAATGACCAAGATTGATTTGCATTGTGTGGCCAAGATTCACTACAAACTAGGGTTTCATCTACCCCAAATATATTACAATTTAAAATTATATCTTTGTCTTTTCCCTATATTGTCCTTATATGGCAACACTATAGCACTTTGTCTTCTAGCAGATTTCCTTTGTTGCAGCTATTTTGTGAGGAGCTTGTCATCAATGATTAGATTTCCTTCCCACTTCTTCAAAGTGGCATACTCCATAAACTTGTTGATTAATGCTTGGAGTTTATCAACCTCCATTATGTTAGATTGGAGCACTTGGTAGTTCCACTGCTTGGACCGGTCTATGAGTGTATCCTAATCTCTGTCATACTTAGCAGTGTTGTCCTTGACTTGTTCAGATTGGGAGAAATCCTGAGTAGAAAAACTCATGAAATCTATGGTGAGTTCATCTAGCATTCCATCTTCCATCTTCTTTTGGAAATAAGGCTTTATCTTTTCTAGATCAATCTTGATGGCGGGCATGTCATAACCTGTCATTAACTTCAAATACTGAACACAATCAGTCCTAACATCCTTTTCCCAATCAATGTCAGGTTCCACCTTGTGGAGAACTTTCTCCAATATTCCCTTGGCATGGTGGAAGTCCATCTTCCACATATCCACACTACTGAATTTGACACCATTTTTCGACGAACGTTCATTGGTCATTTGACAAATCTTTGTCAGAAAAGCGATGAAATGATGAAAACATTTTCATCATTGTTTTTTTGTTGCAAGTATAATGATTTAATAAATGTCAAAATAGCGGTGAAGATTTGTTGGCATTATAAAATGACTCAGATGTTCATATGAATATCGACAAAAACTTCGTGTCAAAAGAACACTAGAAGTTCGTTGCCATTTCGATGAAATGGGCTAGCATTTATGACGAAGCCTTCATGACAACTAAGCAACTTCGTTAGACCTTTTATGTGATTCATCGGTGGCGTTCATCGAAATTGTGATGAAATGGGTAAGGAGTTACGATGAATCCTTTGTTGCAGCTAAGAAACCTTGTCAGACCTTTTCTATGATTCGTTGGTGGACTTCATTGAAATTGTGATGAAATGGACAATGAGTTATGATGAAGCCTTCATTGTAGCTATAGCAACTTTGTCGGTTGTGTGAACATCAAAATTTTGATGAAACAATGCAATTTTTGTTTTAAAAAATATTCGTTGAAATGTACCATTGGTGAGACATGAATCAAGTCACCTCCCTTCATATTCAAATCTTGAGCAATTATTTTATTCAGTCATTTTCCATGTTTATTAGACACCCGTTGAGACATCATGTAGTTTCATGAATGCCTTGAGTCTCTTCGACAGTCAATATTACATATCGCTTTGGTGTCACATAGTCTCATTGATGTTCTGAGTCTCACTGATAGCCAAAAGATCATAAGTCGCTATGGTGTCATGCAGTCATACTGACGTTCTGAGTCTCCCCAAGAATTATTCCTTCTGTCTTAAGTGTATCACTACGATTCTCACCAATGATAACTTATTGTTGTTACTTTGGGGGTTGTCGGGACTTTCCTTCGACTGCTTGTATCTTGCTAAGAACCTTCCTTCGGCAATTCTAATCACCGAAAACAAATGTTTCTCCTACCAATAAAGCTATATTCGGTTTGACTTCCATATCTCTCTCTAATGATGCCAATCTCACCGATGAATCTTGTTATTGACAAGACAATGAATATTGCCAAGTCCTATTACCAATGGAATTCCACTATAGTGATATGATGGATCAACAAGACTTCCTCGAACTGACTTCGATGGTGCTATACTACCAATAGGACCCACTTTTTTGGGAAACTTATTGAGAATATTGCAGATTCTTTTTTGACGCTCCAAAATTGTACCACGATCGGTAAGATACAAATAAGCCTATTATGACTTACATCGATGACTTCGGTCTCACCGACAATCATTTTGTGCTTCATCGGTATAACACACATGTGCTCATTATGACTTATATTAATGAATATTTTCTTGCCGATAGGATCCTTTGGTCACTAAGACAATGAACTACATCCTACCGATATGTGTCTTCAAATGAAATCATATCAGTATGACATTCCCGAACTCTTGCCGATAGACTGCAAAAAATATATGTTAATATAAAACACTTTATGGATCGAGGAGACCCTCACCATCTCTTGCTGATATGAATTATACATTGAAATACTCAGGGTTAGATGAATTCTATGGGATCACATGATAGAATATAGGCAAAAATGTTATGAAGAGAGGATTCTTGTGCTTATGGTATGGTAATTTTTGGGAACTAATGAGCATGTGTAGCCATGAAATATATCAGCATTAGGTTCCATACAACATCAAATCATTTCCATGATAGGAAGTATACCATATTAGTACTTTACACAACAAGAAAGGAACTAAAAAGCACTAGTTGTTTTCAAAACCAGCATAGATAATACAAATTTTTGTTAACAACACCATAGGTTGCTGCTATTCAAATTAGTGTAAATAATACATAGTGTTGATTACATTCTCCTCATTGTTGACTTCTTCAATATCAAGGTTCACCATTGTTTCTCCTTGGGGGTTCAACTTCTAGGGGCTGTGCTATCTTTCTAGGCTTGCAGCTTCATCAATTGGTCTCTAGATCTCATCAAATGTCTGCTAGAACAACACGGTCTCTTCCAAGCTCAACCTGCAGGTGGGTCCACTTCTCATATCCTCTCTGGTATTGTTAGCAGTACCTTCAGTTATTGACTTCAAGAAATTCTCCATTGAGATCTCCACAAGAGTTGAAACCTACAGAGCAACAAAGTAGAAAGTGAGTCTCTTGCAAGACTTAGTAAGTACCCTCTTGATACTCTTAAATTTATCATCATTTCTCACCTTCCACAAATGCCACATGATCTCATTGAATAAGAAATACCAAAATAGATTACAATCAAACTTGAGCTTGAAATTACAAAAAAAAATATCATGCCAATTAATTTTACCATTGCTATTCTAGACCTTCAACTTATGGCAGAATAAGTACCAAATTTCCTGAGCATAAAAACATTCAAAAAGAATATATTTGATAGTTTTTGGAGTCCTACAGATACTAAAAATTTCAACACTTTCATGATTAGATTTATAGGGATCTATCTTTTTCATTAATGCAGAGGTAGGTAAAGGAGAAATAATTATAATTGTAACACTATTCATAGTCCAATAAATTATGTTCATAATTTGTGTTCAATAGACCTCAATTTATCATTATACTACCCATCTAATACCATATTTTAATCTAGGGTTCAACTATCTCAGATCTAAAGAAGCACCTTCAATTAACCATTTAAAGTACTATAAAATAAGGTAAGACTTTTACTTGAGAAAGATTGGGTACACTTGTATGATTAAAGTTCTCACAATCATTAAGATTTATTGGCACACAGACACAACCTGCAACATATGAAGTAATGGATGACTACAAGTTAGTGAAATGGTCCTTAATATGTGAGTGGTTTGCAAATTGATTGGTAGAAAATAAGGTTATAAACAGATCTACATGAAAAATTATGAGGAAAATCTATTGTAATCATCAAAATAGATGAAAAGTGCAAAGGAAAGAGTCAAGCTATATCTCTAGAGCCTAAAAAAAACACATGCAAGAAACATAAAAAAAAGAACAAACCAGTTTTTGGATGAATACAAAATGGTGCCTTCAACAAGTGATTCATATGCTTTCACACCTAACACAAGACATTAAGAATATTTTAGTCTTCCTCTATGAAATTAACTACTTATAGAATAAACACAAAAACCAATATTATATACGTCCATGTCTAGCCAAGGGTAGGTATAAGAGAAAAAAATTTCTTCAATGCAATGCCGAAAAATATCAATGTGTGAAGGTTTGTATTACTCAAAATATCATTTCATTGCCTAAGGAAAACTACCAAAGTGATGTTTTAAATTTCAATCTTCACATAAGCTCCCTTATTGCTATGCATGCATATACAAGCATTATTCGAGCTCTAAACCATTCAAATATTAAGGATTTAATTAGATATAAGATGGAAAGTTGTTGTTTAGACATAATCCATCATCTTTTACATATCTTTATTCACTCCTAGCGCTTTAGATAAATTTGTGTAAATGAGACAAAAATGTGAATATTTTATGATGAAGAAAATTCTTAAAAGGAGGGGGGAGAGAGCAAAGGGTAGGGGGCAAGATAATTCTTGAATGTATAAAAGTATAACATTTTGATCATTATAAGAATGAAATGAATCTTAAGTTTGAAGGATTAATATCATTTACAAAATTTATGATCAAGAATGAATGTAAGTAGAGAAACTTTTGCATAGTTGCAGATGGTACAAAATTTCATGGTTAAGTCGAATCCTCCCATCAACAACAAGATCCAAATATCTATGTATCTATCTCAATTGAGCCTCTAAACCCTTTAGAGTTGTCAATTTTTCTACTAACCTATTATGCACAAAAGTCAAATTTTAGAGTTATGTCACCACTAAAAATAGAAGAAATAGAGCTTTGAAACCAAATCCACACACAACACAAAGCGGTATTCATACAAATCCATACAAATAAACTAAACTCAAAACATTGGAATGGAAACAACTTCAAATTATGATGCAGAGCATGGATTAAGGGTATAAAGAATCATTTTTTTGCCACCATAGCAAAAAGTTAGTACTTTATTTCATCTTTGCATATTGGTTTGATGCTTCAAATGATGCATTTCTTAAATTGAAAAGTACATTACCTTATTGAGCTTCTCTCTTTTTTGAGAATATTTTAATATTCTCTACTTAACATTGCCAACCACGTGACGGTGGAAGCTCATTTGACCCCTCCTCACCCACCCCCACATCACTCTTAATTCCCCATACCCAATCATATAACATTAATCATTTATTCATCCATTAATAACATATAACATTCATTCATTAACATATAAAATTCATTAATTAACATATTCACATTCATTCATTAACATATAATATTCATTCTTTCAATTTTACATATTATCAAAAATATGGTTGTCATGATATGATTACAATCATTTTTTTTTCGTTTGTTTTTTAAAGCTACAAAAATATGAAGTGGAGTATCATTTTATAAATCAATATCTATCCCCCCTTTAGTTGTTTTTCCCTAGTCATTTTCTCATGATGTGGACACTGCTGCAAGGGGGAGTCTGCTGCAATAAGAAAGAACTATTAAACTGATATGTTTTATTATTATTGTTACAAGTATTTCATTAAATAAAAGAACATTAGAGTGGTTCTCTTTACCTGATGGGTCCACATCATGTTCCTGAACTTTTGTTATAGACTCATGCTCAACATGCTAAACACCCTCTAAATCCTGATCTATAGTTGAAACACAAAAGGTTAAATTAATTAATACACCAATTGAAATTAAATATGTTTAAGAGAACATGAGAGTGGTCCTCTTTACCTAATGGGGCCACATCATGTTCCTGATCTTCTCTAGCCTGATCATGCTCAACACGTTGATCACGCTCTACATACTCTAAAGTTGAAACATGAAAGGTTACATTAATTAATACACCAATTGCAATTAAATATGTTTAAATGAACTTTAGAGTGGTCCTCTTTACTTGATGGGACCACATCATGTTCCTAATCTTCTCTAGCCTAATCATGCTCAGCATGTTGATCATGCTCTAGATGCTCTAAAGTACCGAGATGCACACCATGACCTTCATTTGTAGGTTGTGCTCCACCCTCACCAGGCTACATTCCAATGTCATGTGCAATATTATCATTGCTTGAATGTTTAAAACAAATAGGCATGCAATTACTTTATGGTGGAAATTAATATTAAATAGATTGCACAAGTATTCAATTTTAAATAAACTTTATTGAATTTATTTACCTACATGTCGGATGTAGTGGAAGGTTGTGTTTTCCCAGTCAAGACTCTTAGGTGTTCAACCATGGCTCCATAGCCTTGTTGGAAGGAAATCTTTAGGTCATCTTCTGTGGGAGCTTTGTTGAATTTAGAGGCCTAAATTTTTGCATAAGATCATGAATTTTTCTTCTATGGTGTGATAAAACCAAAATTATTTTCAATTTATTATTTGGATACTATATGTCATTTATTGATACTTACAATTCATGTGGCTAATTTCATATAACCACCAGAGCCAAGTTTGTGCTGCCCGTGTTTTTCTAGTCTTGCCTTTGTTTTCTTCGATGTGTCGTGAAGCCTATGAAAAGTTTGAAATACATTAGATTATGTAAAAAGAAAGAGTAATCAATATATAATTACATTGTTGATAGTATCACATACCTTCTTTGGCCCGGTGGTGTCTATTCTTTTTTCTTTTCATCCTTCTCCTTTCCATTTGACACTAGGTCCTTCCACTCCCTCTTCAGAATCATGGGGGAATGCTCGTACTTTTTGTTCTTCTCTAAATGTGACCTATATTGGTCCCTCGTATACTTTAGATAGGTACCAAATTTCTTAAGGACCTTGGTTCAGTTGAATGTTTTATCACTAAACAACACAACTAAATGATTAATGAGCTCATCTTTTAAATCTTGATTTTGGGCATTCCACCATGTATGTATGGTGGGCCTAAAGAGATCCAATGTAATATCACTTAGATTTTTATGAAAAACATCATTTCTTAAAAAATGATCATGGGATCAATAGTCTAAAAAGATTGATCAATAAGTAAATTTCAATTGGATTATATATAATAATAATTAAAACATTTTAAAGTACCTGGTACCTTCTTTATCTTTATGGGAATGAAATCCTTGGTCACCACAAGTGTGACTGGAAATATTCTCATACTAGTAATACGAGAAGATCTAGGAAATGATGGTAAAACATTACTAGTACTAGTGGCCTCTGCATCCCCAGGTACATGTCTTGATGCATGTTCTGACATGTGTTCACTGCCAGATGGTGCATTAACAGATGCCTATATGGTATGTGTTTCTGACATTTTAGATGATAATATAGGCATGATGATGGGGTCAGATGATGTGATGTATGTGTAGGAAGATCAAGATTGACACTTGTACCAACCCCTACTCCTTAGGAAGCACTTGCAGTACCCTGATCAAGGCCAGGAGCATCATGAGGAGGAAAATAACCCTTTAAAAACAACACATATTTTTGTTTATGACATAAAAGAGTACAAATTACAAAACCATGAATGAACTTATGTTATAATTAAAGACCTCATGAAAACTTGCAAGTTTTGTAATCTCTTAGACAATACTTTAACCCTCTGTATTATCTCATCTGTTTGAGGCACTATGAATATCAACTTAACCATTTCTTCATTGCATTTTTTTTTGTTCTTCTTTATTGTATCAAGAAGGTTTTCTAAATAAGTGATGTCATCATCACAAAATATTGATTGCACCTCACTATGGATGCTCTCCTCTACCGCTGGTGCCTTTCCCCGATCAGTCAACTGCAAAAAGAATATTAAAAACATTATCGAAATTAACTCAATAAACTTATGAAAAAACAAAATAATAAAATATTTTGCTTGTATCTAATTTGTACAATTACAATGAGGTAAACCTATCAGGTAGAAGTGCCTGAAGATGCATCACAATCTATGCTCTAGGCTAGAGCCTTCTCCGTACGATCAATGTCTTGCTGTGACAAAAATTAGATATAAAAAAACATTACTAAAATGAGACCAATAGACTTATGAAAAAAACATAAGAATAAAATGGTATATGGGAGTCATTAATTAGAGGTTGGATAAAATGGTACATAGTACATACTACCCCCATAGTAACTGTTCTTGTAACTAAGCGATTCGAATTGTAATTGATTAGAAACTCTTCCCCTGCAGTTATTGATTTTATCGCACATATGAATACATGGTTCTCCTCGTGTGCCTCAAATATGCAATTGGGTTGCTTATTTGTTGACCCAGGTTGTGTTTTATTTATAAACCCTGCAATATTCCCTGATGCTTTTGGCCTTTCGTCAATGTACATAGCCACTCCTTTATTTTGATCCTTATCTTTTAGTTGTATATAATTTGTTGATAGTGCATAACTACGCATACTTCATGTATATCAAATTAGTTGCATCCAGTATTTGTAACTGTAACAGGGTCTAACATACTCCATCAATTCAGTAACATTTTTGTAACAGACCTTTATGCCATCCATGCAAAATAGGCCCAAACCATGTAATGAATATGGTGCTATGTGATATATCCTCTCATTGACACAAAAATCAGTGTTTATTGGAGGAAGTTCCTTGGGTACCCATTGTTTCTGTAGATATTTGTACCTCAAGGGAACCTCAACTTCGCCTATGCTCTCATCATCATAAGAACATGACCCCCCTTCAACAAGAAAAAGTTCCATGCGTTTACATAATTTTCTTCTAATCTTTTGACCTCTAGTTGATCTCCCTCTTTTAGACATACTACACGTCTCACTTTCCTCTTCTCTTCCTAAATTTCCTTCGCTTAAGGAAGAAAGATCTAACAAATACCTATTTGGTGGTACTTGCACTCATAAGGATATTGGATGAAGTTATTTCATGGTGATGTGATCCAAAGGTGACATTATGATTAATCTATCATTTCATCGCTAGAATTTCATAGGTTATAAGGTAATCAAGTCTTGATAGATTGCAAGCTATTGTTACTATCGTCCAAATGTGTCCATCAAAAATCAAATCTACTTAATGTTTTAACTCCCAAACTTTGTAACAAGTGTTAAATGTGACTATGGTCCACCAATTACACAACCAAGACCTCAAATGTATTCTTTAATTGTAATCAAAGGACTTTTTCTCTTCATTCAAGTAAATAAACTTGAAGGGAAACACCATCAAGTGGTTTATTGGACACCTACATGACTAAAAATAGCAGCAAATTTACATTTAATTTCCATATGTCTAAGTGGTTAATGGGTAGGGAGTGTGTGCTAGGTCTGGTTAAGTCATCATAATTTTATGCTTTGGCAATAATTTTTTTTAAGTCATATTAAATCTTCCTATGTATAATTGCTAGGAGACTTTTGGTATATTTTAAGGTAGGATGATTGATAAAAGAGCCCAAAGACTAGCCTTTCTCCATGGTATCCAGGTACACATAGCGACGGTCTTCTCTTATATGGTTGGAAATTATTTAAAGAACTTAGCTAGGAATTATTCATTTAACCTAAGGTTTTCTCATAATGCCATCATTGGAAAAGTATGATCAAATTCTTCTATTATGAAGAATTGGTCTATCTGCCTCTAGTAATCACTATAAATGTTTGTAAGGATAAAATGACTAATTGCATTAGGCAGGAGAGAATCAACTTTGAGTTCTTCAAATATTATATTCCTCTATTCATATTTTTTAAGGGTTGTGTGTGGAGGAGGTTATCACTACCAAGAAGGGAGGAGACCTTTCCTTGTATTCTTTTATAATTTTCATTATTCTTATTTATTTTACACTAACATTAACAAATACACATACATATGCATTTATTATTTTCATTTATTTCTCATCTAGTTTAATAGTTTGATTGATTTCATATTATATGTGTTGAAGACTTTAGAATTTCAATTACATTAATTTATGGATATGTTGTATCGATAACACTACAAAACCATATACTCCTTGCATTTACACTTGCATTTAGAAATACACATTTATATACATAGATATAGATTTCTTTAATGATATGTTGCATTTATTGTTCTAGGAGAGCATCTAGTAATTTCATTTACATTTACATTTAAAAATACATATACATACATACATACATACATACATACATACATACATATATATGTGTGTGTGTGTATGTATGTATATCATTTATATTCAGTGTTTAGAAACAACCCATTAGGTCTAGACATGGATAAAAATTCATAAAATTAGATCTCCCATACATGTTTTTATTGAAACCTAGGCTTGAACCTCTCATTTCACATGATTTTCTTCACAAAACTATTGAGAACAACAACTATACCTTCTTTATTTCTCATCCTATGCCCTATTCGTGCATCCTACAATTACAATAGTAGCTATGGGGCCTCTTACATAAGCTACAGTAATCACAAAAAGTGTAAGAGCCCCTTTATATCATGTTTGGACTACAAATCCCTCAAAAATAGGGTAACTTAGATTATGATTTGTTGGTGAGATGTATGGAAAAAATTACTAGCACCAACTCATTCTTGGAGTCTTTTGAAAGAAAAGCGAATTAGGTGGCAGTTAAGTACAAACCTTATAGTGTCAAGGTGAATGAGGTGATCAATTTTGATTGGCCAAGTAATGAAGAGTACCAGAAATGGGTAAATATATATTTAACTGAGGAAGAGTGAAAAGGAGTAGGATGCTAATGCTTGACAAATCAGCTGTTGTAGTTACAACAAATTCCAGTTTTGTTTTTTGGTGATAGTCTAGACACAAAATTCTTGAAGTTTTTTGTTGCCGCATCAACCATTCTCAGTGGGCACAATGAACAAGAAGATTCTCTGGGGAGATTGCTATTGTAACAATTTTTTGGAATATCACAAGGCAGTCCAATTGGCTGGTGACATGTGTGATTTCTGGCCTGATGCTTGTTTGCTCCTTTTTCTATAAGAAGGATTTCAAGGCCATAAGTATGGGTTAGCAAGTTACATATTTTTGGTCGAGTCTATATGAAGTTGTAGAGAAAATTGTAAAGTCTGATTGTTTTAGGGAAAATGAAATTTAGGTTTTGAGTTATTCTATAGTAGGTTTTGAATTCATGGGGATTTGATGTTTTATGATAGTATTGAAATTTGAATTGATATGATTAATTCAAACTCATGTCTCTCTATTGTACGAGCATATTTGAATTTTGAATTAAATGATCAAGGGTTGTTTCATTCATCTCATTGCTGTAGTGTGTATGATTCTTGTTTTAGGTTTAATTCAAGGAATTAATTAAAATGCTTGAATGGGATTGTAGGTGGATATGTTTTGTATAAGGATTTGATAAGTAGTATTGGGTTAGAATACATATTGATGAGATTGTAAAGCAATGTTATCAAGGATCTTATATGTTATGTGTTAAATTTGTCATAAACCCTTAGATGTTATAAATTTGACTCCTCCAATGGATATATGGCACTGATCTAAATTGTACTTATTCGTATGGTTCAGTATTTTTTTGACTTTACCTAGAGCTTGCTAAAAATTACAAATCAATGACTATCTTCTACTGTGAAATTTTTTTGTAGTTATCTCATGCTCCAAATAGTTGATATTATTGATAAACAACCAATTCTATTTGGTGTTATCCTATTATGTTGAGCTATTAAATGAGATTATCTATTGTTGTTAATATTATTTATGATGATGGTGTAGAAGTTGTAAACACATTAAGGGATCACCCTCCCGGGTCTTGCAGAGCCGAAAGTGTAGGAGGTCTTTTAAATCCTTGTCAATTGGTCCAGGTCCTAAGAGCTGCCCTTTATTGGAATTGGAAATTCCATAGGTAGATTAGAAGATCAACATGCTTACCATAAAAACAACCAACAACTTGCATATGTTTGTGGTCGAGGTATTAAAGAAGAATTGTATGCTTCTATTTCCATTCATTAGATCTACCTTAGCCTAGCATATACTTGGGCTAAGTTTACAATTGCTTTAGACTCATGTGATGAAGGCTATGTGTGATGAAATCCCAGACCTCAACCAATATGTGGGTAGATTATGGGAGTTTTTCCAAGACCTGAGGTTGGTGGATAAAAATATGAAAGACTAAGCTATTTTTTTTTCTATCTTATCTTATACCATTTTACGAGAATGGGGGTGCCAATGTATGAGAAGATCTTTGGAAACTAGGCATGAAAATTGAAGGTTAAAGAGAATGGGGGTGCCAAAATTACAACACTCATTGCCCCTTGGTCGTTGATTTTCCCTGAGTGCATTCAACCTCATCCTTGACACTGGTATTGACCTTGTTTTCACTCCTCCAAACTCTTCCTCAGGCTGATATTGACCTTCTCTTCACTCCTCCAAACTCTTCGTCGGCACTGGTATTGACCTTGTTTTAACTCCAAACTCTTCCTCAGTGTTTGTATTGACCTTTTTTTCACTCCTCCAAACTCTTCCTTGGTGCTGATATTGACGTTGTTTTCACTCCAAACTCTTCGTCCGCACTGGTATTGACCTTGTTTTAACTCCAAACTCTTCCTCAGTGCTAGCATTGACCTTGTTTTCACTACTCCAAACTCTTCCTCTACACTGGCATTGAATTTGTTTTCACTACTCCAAACTCTTCCTCGACATTGGAATTGATCTTGTTTTCACTACTCCAAACTCTTCCTCAGTGCTAGTATTGACCTTTCACTTCTCGAATTTGATGAGCTACAATGTAGTTTCATTAGGTTTTATAGTATGTTAACTAAGTTCAAAATTTTGGCACCATTTAGCTAGGTTTTAATATTATACAATATAGTTAAGTATATATTAGCCATATTTTACATAATAAATAATATAATTATTCAACTTATTATAATTATATATTATATTCTTTAACAAAATTATTAAATGAGTATAAAATTATTATAATTAATATTTAATAATAAGTATATTTTTATATAATATAAAATATAATTAATATAATATATATTTACTATAATAGTAATATATATTAATATGAGAGAGAGAAACAAAATTTTGATTGGTTGTTTCATGTCAACAATACAAGGATGGCATGTGCCCTTGGGGAGTTATGCTTAAGGTAGCATGCCATTTGATTAAAGATATGATAATTCTCCTTTAAGACTTCTTCAATGTACCCATTGCACACTTAGGAGAGAAAGATAAATATAGGGAAGAAAATATAGAGAGAGAGGGAGATAATGAAAAACATACAAATAGAAAGGGAGACAAAGAGATAGAGAGGGGTAGAGAGATAAAGAGATAAGGATGAATAGCTAGAGATATAGGGAGGCTGATTGGTATATCTCTCCCTGTCGCTCTCTATATCTCTATATCTCCCACTATCTATGTCACTCCTGCCTCTTCTCCCCTCTATCTATTGAGCTATCTCTCTCTATCCCCCCTTTCTCTCTCATTCACTCCATCTCTCCCTCCATCTCTCCATCTCTCCTACTCTATATCTCTATCTCTATTTCTCTTTTTATCTCCCTCTGATTCCTCTCTCTATATCTTTCTATCTATATCCCTTTCTCTCCCTCCCCCTCTCTATCTACCCCTCTATCTCTCACCATCTCTCCCTCCCTATCCCACCTATCCATCGACTCTCTATCTCCAGCTCTCTTCCTTTCTCTTCCAATATATCTCCACCTCTCTTTCTCTTCCCATATATCTCTATGTCTCTCACTTTCTCTCCCCATATATTAACTAAGAAGCCATGCAAGCATACAATAGTATATGTTGGTAAAACTATAATAGTTTTTTATTAAACTATAAGTAATACTTATCTTTCTAATGTCAAGCCCTCTTATTAAAATAATGTTTTATTAAACTATAAGTAGATTATTGTCACCACTTTTCATTCAACATGAAATGCCAAATGTAGCAATTGTTTTTTTGCTTTTGTCAAGTTTCATTAACCAAGCTATTTACTAGGTTGAATAAAGTTGTGTTATGACCCTTCATCTCTTTAAAATAATTAGAAAATATTAATGAGATCATGAAGGGGAGAAAACTAAACTCCTTCAAAATAGGGGTAGTTGTGGGTTTGTTGGTTTTCTTTGTATACTATATACTTAGTTCCTCTAGGATAAATAAGTAACTTTAGATCATTTTCTTAGTTGTGTATCCTAACTAATATAGAGTAAGCTTTGTCATTTTAATTGACTACTACATAATAGTTTGTGTTGAAATAATTGTTTCCATTCTTTGAAGTTTTTACATTGGAATACAAATCATATTTAATTCCATGCCAATATACTTCTTTCATAAATATATTTGTTTTAAATGAGTGCTTCATAACCCATCTAATCAAATCATAATTAACCTATAAAAAAGGCAATATGAATTTTCTAAAGAAAAGAACACTTGACCCAATCATAAGTGTATAGCCTTCAAAGAAAGGAGTCATCCACCTTAGCAATAACAACTACCTGATTTAGACCTGGGTATGTGCAGGATCATGATGGGCCAAAAAGTGGCAATATGAAAAAGTAGCATTTTGAACTTGCCAAAAAATGTGTATCCAATTCGTGTCTAATATCTAATTTGAAAAACATTTTAAAATGTAATATTTTGGTGCTATAAATCGGATATCCAATTTTTGCACACATATACCCAAGAGTAATTAGGAGGAGAGGGAGAGAGAGAGAGAGAGAGAGGGAGAGAGAGGGAAAGGGAGAGGAAAAATGAGGAGAGGAGGGAAAAAGGAGAGATGAATAGAAAAATTAGGAGGGAAGGGAGAGGGGAAGAGGGGAAGAAGGGGATAGGTAGAGAGAGAAAGGGAGAGATAATTAGGAGAGGTAAGGGAGAGGGGAAGAGTGTTGAGGGTAGATGATAGAAGGTTTAAGGGTTTAGGGTTTAAGAGTTTATAGTTGATGGTTTAGGGATGAGGGGGTAGGAGGGAGAGACTTGATAGAGAGAGAGGGAGGGAGTGGGAGAGAGATAAAGGAAGGGCGGTTAAGGGTAGAGGGTAGAGGGTTTAAGGGTTAATGGTTTAGGGTTTAGGGTTAAGAGGAGAGAGATAGAGGGAGTGAGTGAGTGAGAGAGAGACCTAAGAGAGGGAGAGGGGTAAGGATATTGAAGATACTTGAGAGAGAAAGAGGGAGGGAGGGAGAGAGGGTTAAGGGTATAGGGTAGATGGTTTAAGGGTTTAGGGTTAAGGGTGGAGAGGAGAGAGATAGAGGGAGTAAGTGAGTGAGAGAAAGACCTAAGGGAGGGAGAAGGGTTAGGAGGGAGAGACTTGAGATAGAGTGAGATAAAGGAAGGGAGGGTTAAGGGTAGAGGGTAGAGGGTTTAGGGTTAAGTGGAGAGAGATAGAGGGAGTGAGTGAGTGAGAGAGAGACCTAAGAGAGGGAGAGGGGGTAGGATATTGAAGATACTTGAGAGAGGGAGGGAGTGGGAGAGAGAGTGAGTGTGGGAGGGTTAATGGGTACAAGGTAGATGGTTTAAGGGTTCAGGGTTAAGAGGTGGAGGAAGAGAGATAAAAAGGGAGTGAGTAGGTGAGAGAGAAACTGACCTAAGAGGGGAGAAAGGGATAGGATTGAGATACTTGAGATAGAGTGAGTGAGAGAGAGAGAGAGAGAGACCTCATAGGCAGTGGTTATAGAAGGGAGAGACTTGAGGAGAGAGAGAGATAAAAGGAAGGGAGGGTAAAGGGTGAGAGATTACAGAGGGTTTAAGAGGTTTAGAAGGGTTTAGGGTAGAGGAAGAGATATAGAGGTGAGTGATTGAGAGAGAGACCCTAAGAGAGGGAGAGGGGGTGGGAGGGAGATAGGAGTTAAGGAGTAGAGGTAGAGGGTTTAGGGTTTAGGGTTAAAGTTTAAAGAGGGTTGTGGGTTGTGAGTAGAAGGGAGAGAGATAGAGGGATTTAGAGTGAGGGAGAGAGAGGGAGGTAGTGGGGAAGAGAGATAGAGAATAGAGGGTTAAGGTAGAGGGTAGAAGGTAGAGGGTTAAGGGTGGAGGTGAGGGAGATAAGAGTGAGTGAGTGAGAGAGAGAGAGAGACTTGGGAGAGGGAGAGGGGGGAGGAGGGTGAAACTTGAGAGAGAGAGGGAAAGAAGGATAGAGTGGGAGAGAGATAAGGGGTAGATGGTTAAACACGGAGGGTAGAGGGTTTAGGGTTTAGATTTTAAGGGTTAAGGGTTTAGGGTAGAGGGAGAGAGAGAGAGAGAGAGAGAGAGAGAGAGAGAGAGAGAGGGTTTAAGGGTTAAGGGTTTAGGGTTATGGGTAGTGATGGAACTTCAAATTTTTGTTGTCTGTGTTCTATTTTATCCTGCCTTGTGTCTTTGGTCATCTATGGTATTTGGGAAAAGCCTAAGGATGGGGTTTTACCTTCGTCTTCAAGTAATACCCTAGTGTTCATATTACACCTTGGATGAGATCTATTTGGCCATTAATTTTTGGGAAGGATTTAAAATGACTTAAACCCCATCCCTTTATATGTCTAGGCTAGGCCCCCTTTTGTTTTATTCTTTTATTTCCTTCGCCTAACTTTATTTTTCCTAAGTCTTTTGTTGGTCATGTATTCCCTCGTTAAAAAAACTTGTCATTGTTTGTCTTCGACCTAGTGATGTCCCCTTATTCCTTTAGGGGAGAGGGCCCATTAGTCATATAGGATAACTTTCTCAACATGTAGCAATTGACTGGAATATCATAGAACCTTCATTTTATTTTATTTTTTGAAATTTAGACTAGTCTCTTATTTATCTATAACTAAGGTTTGGAGGCGCGACTCATCATGCAACTCGCCACATTGGTAGATCTTTTGAGAAGTGTCTAAAATTTGACTTTTTAAAGGTTCAACCAAAACTTAATCATGCAACCCCCAATAGTTGAACCAAAAAAAATATCATTTGTTGCTTGTAGAATATGATATTTTTATTTAAATTAAAATTAATATACAACCTAAGTAGACCAAATACTTATTGATAACCATAAATCTTTGATATCTCTACCTTTTATATTCAACACATATGGACTGATAGTTGAACACAAAAAATCTATTTGTTGTTATAGAAACAACACAATGATTTAAAATACAACTTATATTGAACAAAAATGGACCAATAGTTTAACACTAAAACTTTTTGAAAATCCTCCACATTTAATGAGAAAATACATGTTATTTATTGTGCTCACCTTTTATATTTGTGATAGGACAAACTATTAATATAAAATTATCCAATGCTTGTACATTGCTACCCCAATTGTTGTACACATAAGAACAATATTTTTTCACTATGATAACAATACTTGTTTAAATGAGTGTCTTATTTTATTAAATGAGCATTTTATTTTTTAAATGATATACTTATAGTGGAGAGTTGTGATATTTTATTTGAAACAAGAAAATACTTATTTCGCTTCTTCATGAATGTATTTATGCTTTTTTCATATAACATTTAGAGCTTCTCATGTGTTCAAGTATGGGTCCATTTTTTTATCAACATTTGGTTTTTTCTTTATTTACATTTGGACTGTTTATTTACAATATATAGTATAAATATGTGGTAAGACTGGGTATTATCATCATGATTGCTCTCCCCTAATAAATTTTTTTATTTTACACCCCGCACAACTACTGGGCCCTCTCCCCTAATAAATATTTTTATTTTGTAGAGGGACAAGTTCACATTGCCGTAGATCAATCATCGTGTGATCTCAACCCTTCCCCACCATCCCATGATGACCCCACCAATTGATCATGATATCATGGGTGAGCGACACATGTATTGGGACCTCTCCTCTAATAAATGTTTTTTATTTTGTAGAGGGACAAGTTTGCATGGCTGTAGATGAATCGTCATGTGATCTCAGTCGTTCCCTACCATCCCGCAATGACCCCACCAATTGATCATGTTATCATCGGTGAGTGCCACATGACTCATCTAGTGAAGTTGAAGGAATGATAAATAATTTGATGCATCTTTAATACATTATGCCATGGGTTACTAAAGAAATTATAAGATGCATGTGTTTTAAATCAATGGACATGTTATAATCATGGTAGAAAGGTACTTGATGGTTAATAACAAGGTTGGCGACTATGTTGTACAAATAGGATTGTTGATGGTTGAGATCCATTGTTGCCCACAATCATGTGATCAAAAATTGTGAGGTCTTTATTGATTGCGATATCATAGGTGAGCGCCATGTGTCTCATTCGATGAAGCCGAAGGAATGATAAATACTTCGATGCGTCTTTAATAATTTATGCCTTAGGTTACTAAATTAGTTATAATATGCACGTGTTTTAAATCAACAGAGATGTTATAATCTTGGTAGAAAGGTGCTCGATGGTTAATAACAAGGCTGGCAACTATGTTGAACGAATAGGATTACCGATGATTGAGATCCATGGTTGCCCGCCATCATGTGATCAAAAGTTGTGAGTTCTTTATTGATTGCGATATCACAGGCAGACACTATGTGGATCTCCTTGGAAATGAGTAGTATGGTAAAAAATTGATATATTTATTTTATTTTATTTATTAAATACTTACTAGCATATATATTATTTATTAATAATATATATAAAATATGTCGAGAGATATCCTTTTTATGCATCTATTGTACTATTATAAAATAGGTGCATTGACAAAAATATCTTTTGGCATATTTTGTATATATTAATAAATAAATAATATATGCTTGTACCATTTGCAGCACAATTTGAAAGAGAAGATTAGAATTACTTTTAGTTATAGAATTATAATCCTAACCCTTCTAATTTTTAAAATTCATAAAATATTTATTATCTATTTAGTTTTACTAATTATCTAATACAATACAATACAATTAAATTAAATATTCATTTTAAATTAATTAAACAATTATTAATTAGAATTTTAGAATAAATTAAGAAATAAGATCTATATAAAATCAACTTTTCTATTTTTTTTCTTTGTGTCCAAATCATCTCATTTTCTAAAATTATACTAAATTCTAGATATCATAATTAAACACAAAAATTCATTCTATTCTAATCCTAACCCTAGTTAAACCCTAACCCTATTTGGACTCTAACCCTTACCCTAATTGAACACTAAATCAAATTGTAATTGACCACTAAGCATAATTGAATTCTACCCCTAACCCTAACCCTAACTCTAACTAAACCCTAAACCTAACTTTAATAAAACCCTAACCCAAACCTACTTGATTCATAATCCCAACCCTAACCCAAACCCTAATTGAACTTTAAAACTAAACTTAATTAAGTATTAACCCTAATTGAACATTTATTGAACAGTAGTCCTAATTGTACCACGATTTAGGAGAGGTCTCATTTTGGAAGCCAAGGCCATAGTACAAGTGTATATGAACAACAACTATGAGGTTATGCTACAAGACAACCATGAAGGTTCATGTTTGACATCAAGAATTACAATGGTACAAGTGCATATGAAAAACAATCAACAATCAACAAGAAGTAGTGAAGGAAGTAAAGCATAGTTGTATTTTTACCTTTTCATACCATTGATCATCCATTCCAACAATAGGATATAATAGTGAAGGCATATACTTGCACATGGGTGTTTTAATGAAGATATTCAACATAAAAACCATCACAAATCATGGTGCTTTAAGGGAACAGAGCATAGTCATGAATAAGAGCAGTACCATTAAAGGCTACAGGTTTGTCTTCATGTTATCAAGGAATTTGAAAAAATAAATCTACACTGGGTGACAACAGGACTATAGCCATTAAATGGATTATAGTGAGATAAATAATATAAATGGTTGTTGCCACTATCTCATTTTCTCTTTGGATAGTCATTACTAAGTCCTAACAAGTGAATAGAAAAGGGATAGGTGTCAATAATATACCTTCATTTGACAAGTCTTAGATTTTTGGTGATCTCATTGACCCAATAAGGAATTGCTTAGAAATCATTTCATATCTTTTTGAAAAAATAAAAAGGAGAACTAATGTATCCAATTGTAAGAAGAGAGCAATGTCCAAGGGAGGGGTAGTACCATCATCTTAGGTACCACTACTACAATATGATAAATGACAATCCTTGTGTTTGTATGCATGGAGGTCCTAAAGCATACTTTGGGTAAGGTGCATTCATGGCATCTTTTAGTGAAAGGTTTCCCAAGCATAAGCAAAGATCCAGTGTTCCATTAGGCTATGTTGGAACAATTATACACTAATCCCTACCATAGGGTGTTTCCTCGCATCAAAACCAATCCCTTCTTCCTATCATTTGTTGACAAGGGCAATTAATTAAAATGCTTAAATGGGATTATAGGCAGATATGTTTTGTATAAGGATTTGATAAGTAGTATTGGGTTAGAATACATATTGATGAGATTGTAATGCAATGTTATTAGGGATTGTATATTTTATATGTTAAATCTATCATAAACCCTTGAATACTTATGAATTTGACTCCCACAATGGATATATGGCACTGATCTAAGTTGTATGATTCAGTATTTGTTCGTCTTTTCCTAGAGCTTGCTAAAAATTGAAAATCAATGACCTATTTTATCTTGGGATTATGTTGTAGTTATCTCATGCTCCAAATAGCTGATAATGTTGATGAATAGCCAATTCTATTCAATATTATCCTATAATGTAGAGTTATTAAATGAGATTATCTGTTATTGTTAATGTTGTTTATGATATTGGTATAGAGGTTGTAAACACATTAAGGGATCTGATGAGCAACATATTGACTAGATTTGGATGTCCAGAAAGGATTGCGTCAGATAATGCAATGTGTTTTAGATCTAAGGAATACATAGAGTTTTGTGAGAAGCATGACATCCAAATTTCTTATTCATCACCATACCACCCACAGGGAAATGGACAAGCAAAGTCAAGCAATAAAAGATTGATGAAGATTATTAAAAGAATCCTGGATCAAAATAAAAGGGCTCGAGATTCTAAGCTAAGATTAGTAGTTTGGGCATATAGGGTAATTGTGGAGAAAGTAATAGGTTGTGCCCCATTTGACTTGGTTTATGGGATAAATGTCAGGTTGCCCCAAAATAACTTAATGGAAATGTATAAGTTTGTCCATATGTATAATAATGAAATTGATGATGAGATGCAATTGAGAGTGGAAGCTCTTATAGAATTAGAGGGAAACAGGAGGGAAGCCCAAAAGAGAAATGCAAAGTTACAGTTGCAAGTAAAGAATCTATATGACAAGAGGGCAACTGCAAGGAGTTTCAAAGATGGAGATTTGGTTTTAATATGGAATGCCAGACTGAAAGATAAAGGGAAACATGGGAAATTTGATGCAATTTGGTTGGGTCCATTTTTGATTAATGGTAAGTGGGGTGAAGATTCATACTTCCTCCAAGATATGACATGAGATCTTTTGGAACTGCCAATTCATGGATAGTTCTTGAAGTTATACTTCACTTGAAATATTCTTTTCCATGAACAGTAGTTTAGATTTGTATATTTTGTATATATTTTGTACATAGTTGGGTTTTTTTGTTCGAACAGTCCCTTTTTGGTCATCTCTGCGTCTTGGTCTACTCTACCTGAGATTCTAGATTCTCACTTCATTCCAGTGGAATGAACGTCCCCAACTGGAGCCACTGATGGAACTTTAGTATTTTTCTCCTTGTTTTTCACTCATGCCTTGCCTTATGTCTCTAGTCTTTCATCCAGTGTTCGATTTTTCTAAGGGTTGGGGTTTTAGCTTTGTCTTCATGTAAAACCCTAATGTTTAATTCACACTTTGGCTGGGTTCTATTTCACTGTTACTTTTGATGGGGTTTTAAAACAACTTATGTCATATTGGTTCATCTAGGACGAGTCCCTTTGATTTTAATACTTTATTTCCTCTACAGGGTTTTATTTCCTAAGTCTCAGTTGGCCCTGTGTTTCATCTTTTAAAAAACAACTTATGTCGTTGTTTACTGTTGGCCTAGTGATGTCCCCTCATCCTTTTTAATGAATGTTTTATTTTGTAGAAGGGATCAAATTCATTCTTCCGTTGATCAAATTTCCTTCGGATATCAACGATTGCCCACCATCGCATGATTGGAAGTTGTAGGATTTTTACCAATTGTGATATCATGGGTGGGCGCCACATGTCCTTCAAGGAGATGAAATTGTGTGACTCTTGATCAACTATCGTTTGATCTCAGCCATTCCCTCCCATCCCATGATGGCCCCACCATAGTGCTTTGGTCAATCGTGATATCATGGGTAGTCGCCATGTGTCTCATCTGATGAAGCCAAAAGAATAAAGGATATAACGTGGAACATTAATCTAGCTTAAAAACATTAAAATCCAGGTTACTAAAGTGCTCTTAAGATGCATGTGATTCAAATCGATGGATGTGTTATAATCTTGATGGAAAAGCTGCTCGAGGGTTAATGATAGGGCCGATGACTGTGTTTAAGGATCAATGGCTCAAATTTAAATCTGCATCAAATATGGTTGGAGTCATTTGTGCAGCACGTTATGAGCTTTAATGGCAGATAAGACATTTACTGGCACAATTTGATCAAAATAGAATAAATTATCTTGCTTTATGTGTGTCATAAAGTATTTAGGTATTTTGCAAAGTAGTTTTAGAGCCGAGAGAAAGGTTGTGAATCCTGACAACCAGAATTTTGGATTTCTGCGATAAGAGCCATGAGTTAATTTATGTGTTTCCCAGTCACTCTATGCTTGAATTAAGGAAAAGATTTGTTGTACTTATCATAGGGCTATAATTTATTTAAATTGTGAGAAATTGCAATGTTTTATTCTATAATTTCATATCTCTGGTTAGTCCTAACTATTTGAAGTGTGAAGTTATAAGAAGCCCTAGTTTGTCCAAGATGGCACCACCCAAGTAACATTTTGGCCAAATTGACTATTTAAAAAGAAACGTGTATGATGATTTCCTGGATCAATTGCCCTTGTCAACGAATGATAGAAAAAAGTGATTAGTTCTGATGCAAGGGAAAATCCTGGGGGAGGGATTAGTATACAATTGTTCCAAAATAGCTAATGCTAGGGTTCCTCTCATAGGTTTGGAAATGCTCAAATTGTGGTATGGACAGAGGAATTTTCCTCACCCTTTTTCAAATCGATGGATGTATGATATGGGGAAGCTAGTGGTACCAAATGTTTTCCCTAATGTAGACCTGCTTAGGGCAGTAGCTGTAAGATATGACCCAGTCACATGGGTAATTAGGGATAATGATGGAAAGGTTTTGTTAAGCATTAACATAGATGATATTCAATATATTTTTTGACTTGAGTGAATTGAGTGAGGACTTGGTGCCTATCAACCTTGAGGAAATGAAGAAGAATATGCAAAGTTGAAGTCTCTTTTCAAAGCTAAATTTCTTCCACCTCATTTGGCTAGGGCATGAGGTTCAAGATTTCATATCAGCCCCAGTGACTAGGAACCTTTTAGATTAAATTGTTTTGCAAATCATTTCCTGGCCACTTTTCATTCATTATGTCAGATTTTGGGTTTCATTCCTAGTGCAGTGATGCCCATTGCATGCATGTTCATCGGGGTGCAAGTACAACACCCTAACTTCTCTGTCACATATGACTTTGCTTCTTTCTTGGCTAAGAGGATACATGAGGCGCTGTCAAAGCTGTAGAAAAATGATACTAACACTCAATTCTTTTAGTATTCTATGCTGATGCATATGTTTTTATTCAAGAATGTTGACTTCTTATCTAAGAAGATGGTGCAGGAGCACCCAAGGCTTTCAAAGAATTGTTCAAGAACCAGGAAAGTGAAAGGGTCAGGAGGGCCTTCCAAACAAATCAAAGCATTAATTATGATGTATTAAAACATATAATGGCATTTGAGTTGTATAAGTGTCATGAGGGTGTTAAAAGTCTCAAGGTTCCAGATAAGGAATCTAGGTTGGAAATGCAATATAAGGGTAAAATCATGTCCTAGGAGTTTGAATAGTGGTATTATGCTTTATATAGGTTAAATAAGCTTGGATATTGAATATCCAATAGTCTTTAGGTGATGCTTGTTAATAAATTTCAAGATTGTTATTTCAAAAATTCAAATTTCTGTTTGGGCGGGAAAGTAAGTTTAGTGGATTAATTAACCTTAATACAATGGGAACTGACTTTAGTTGGTTGAAACTATTTGGGGATTGATCTATAACCCCAGGGAATTCACTTGTATGGGTTTTGATGAAGATTTGAAGAAATTGTATGGACTGTTTCCAAGAAAGGGCAGTAAATTACTATTTTTTGCATTTCTTTTGTGTCTTTTTGGCAGTCTATTGAATTCTTTTTTGAAGTTTCATTAAATGTGATGGATTAAGAATTAGAAATTGCATGTTTTAAAATTGTTGAATGTTCTGAAAGATCATAAGAATCAATTCTTGTACATGTTCTTGCTGACTGTCTATAGGAAAAGGCAGAATTATATTGTTTTGAGGGTTTTTAAATGAAAGAATGATCCATTTAAGGAGTGTATGACTGGAACCCTATGAAATGGATCAAACCTAACTTGTACCAACAAAAACTAACAAATAGATATGTAGGAAAGATGGAAAATTGAGTGTGCACAATGAATTAGCAAAGGAAAAAGCAAGAAAGTTGACCCTAGGGTATAGCGGTGGACAAACTGCCTTAACAAGAGGCATATTTTTGAGTTCTAATAGTTGAACCATGATGAATGAATGGTGAAAAGTCAAAAACCAAGACCTGGAAGTGTTTGGAAACCTTGGAAACAAAAAGCCCTAGTTTTAAGCCAAATTGGGGAGGGTTTTGTAGTTGAGTATGTTGTGAGTATCCTAGAAGTTTAAAAGTGTGAAAATATTTGATTTGAGAGTGTTTTGGAAGACTGTTGAGAGTTTCAAGGCCAGGAGACAAATTTGAAGAGGGGTTGCTTTGTTAAATAGGGCTAATTAGGCCTAATTTAAAGGAAACAATAGGGTTTGAAGTGAGGTTGTCTAAAACAAGTGATGCCAAGGAGTTGACATAATGTTTGTCATCACAATCCACATCTGAAACCATCATTATATTGGGGGTTCATTTGCAAAATTTGAGGAAGAAGTTAAAAAATCCATCGCCAAAGGCCTAATAGGCTAGATGACTATTTGAGCAGCAAAAGAGACTTTTGTACAAAATGGAGGGTTAGGGCTTGAAACCCATTTGAATCAAGTTTATTCAAGTCTTTTGAGATCATTTCAGTGATTAGGAATCAAAAGTGAGGTAGATAAGTCTTAAGTGCAAGGTGAAGGCCTTATCTTTAAGTTGGTGTCTAGTTAAGAGATTGAAGAACAAAACTTTGTTAATCCTGAATCTTTGTGTATCTTTTGAGATCCCTAACCCTCTGCATCAGAAGATGAAATTAAGGCAATTGGTTGATGGAGAAATATTTCCAATACAAATATGGGCTGCAGATTTATCTTGTAATAAGGAAAGCACTAGTTATGTGCAATTTTATAATTGTTTTGCTTCTAAATTGATGACTAGATTGATGGTGAATGTACCTAGGATTCTTGAGGAATTACATGATTTCCTTAGGACAAAAGGGAGAAAGCCAAAATTAAAAGTCAACCATAACTGGGGTGACATTATCCCACACCTAGTCAACACTGTTTTGAGGGTATATAGTTTTCAAGGAGCCCCTCATATACTACCATACAATGTGCCACCAAGAGTGGGATTTGCAGAAGTTATGTGGTAGATAGGTTGCATCCATGAGGACAACCTCATAGGGAGGGGTAAGGGAACATTTTTCCTTGATTATACAGTGGTATCTGATTTTTCCTTTTCAAAAGGAGGCTAAGTGCACTTTGAGAAATTCTTTGAGGATTATCATTTGAGATGTGGTCCAAAGTGACAACATGATCCTGAGGGTTTCTTTACCCTCTTTATACAAAGAATAAAGGCTAGAAATTTTGTGCATGAGTTCAACTTTCCTAAGGACCTGATCAGAAATGAGTTTGACCTAAATAAGTAGGATTTGAACAAGGAGAAGTGGATAGCTTATGATAAGCTATTAGATATTGTGCACAACATGGATTTGAAATACGATCCACTATTGTAGTTTAGTCCCCACCATAAGAAAATTAATTTTCTGATGGAGAAATTCAAAGAGATTATGGGCACTTTGAGAACAAAAAAAGTAAACTTAGAGTTGAGTCTAGGTGTACAAGAACAAGGTGCCAGACCATTTGAAACAAGGCCAACATACCAGCCTACATAAAAGTGGCACATTTATAGGAGAAAAAAGGATAGCAATAGTGATGAGGAAGAAGTGGACAGAAATGGGAAGCAAATTATGAAGTTTCCTTCACAACCAGGTCCAAAATTCAAAGTTCCTAGGGAAATTAAGATCATTGATTTAGAGTCATCACCAAGGTAGTCCCCCATCACCACCGTCTGAGCCAAGCCCTAAAAGGGAAAAAAATGATCAACCACAGGAGAGTTTGATGGATGAAATTATTGTTACTGATCAGGACATGCAAGTTGGTATGCCTTCCCCTCCTAGGCTAGCTGAATTGGTTTTATCTGATTTAGATATGAAAGGAAAAAGTGTACAAAATGCAAGAATGAAAGCATGTAAGGAGTTTCTAGACAACAATGCATTTGTAAAGACTCCTATATTCTTGCAATTGGTATGGAGAATGAAGTTTGAAGAATATCAAAATAAATGTAAGGATATAAGAGAACTAAGACCTAACAGGTCAGACCAGGAGAATGATGAGGAAGTGAAAGCTGAATTAATGGAAGAATTTAAGAGCATCACTCCTAAGGAAGGCATAAAATTGGTGAGTCAACCTGGTGTATTGATTTTTCTTGAATGGGACATTATAGATGTAGTGGCCTTTAATGCTATTATGAAGTCCAAGCATCCCTTGCAAGAATCTGAAGAAGAAGTCAAGGCAACACTTCAAGATTCTGCTTTTAGTGAAGAGTATGAAACCTTGGCAATTTGGGAATTGGCCCACATGGGAGAAAGCAAAATATTATAGACATTAATCCAAATTTCAAAGGGGGATTAATAATAAAAAGAGCTTCAGAGACCTCAACCATATAGGCCACTAGTTTAACTGTGAATGTGGCCAAATTGGCCCAAAAGACTCTGAAAGAGAGGAGGCTAAAAAGAAAAGCCTAATAGAGAAGTATAACCTTTTGATTGAAGAATACAACAAGATGCAATAGAGGAATGTTGAGTTGCAAACTGAGGTGGAAATGTTTAGGTATAGAAAGATTGGGGAGACATCAAGTGCTCTAGGGACTAGTACATTACCTTCCACAGCATGGTTAGTGCCTCTTGCTTCTCCAATTTTTTCCACACCAGGGTCTCCCAGTCAAAATCCTTCCTTCACCCCTTCTTTAGAGGAAATTGATGAAGAAACAAAGTACTCTATTGATCCTACAAAGAAGTATCTCTTGCAAAGAATTGATGAGTTACAGGAATCTTTGAGGGTAAGTGAGGCAAGATCTCTTTCAAAGCAAAAAGAGATTGTTACTAATGTTTTAAGGTATTTGAATGAAAAGGTTGATAATAAATTGCTATCTATACATTCTTTCTATTCTTTGTTATTAGATGCAATAAAGAATATTGACAGGGATCAGGAGGTAGTGATACTATTGATTGAAAATTGGATCCCTAGGGCCAGTGATCTAGATGCCATGTATAGGGCCTCAAGGTTTGATACAAACAATAGGCCCCAATCATTAAAGCCTACTCACATGTTAGTAAAATCATTGCAAGGTTTTCAGACCTTACTAGATGACTTGAGTAGGAAGATTAGAGAGTTGGTGAAGAATTTCAATGATTGGGGTAACAGATTGTTACCTGATATAATTGATGAGTAGGGGAAAATCAAGTCATTCCAACAATGGCAGGCTCAGGCAGGTGAGGTCATCAATGATCAAATTAAATTAAATTGTGATGACTTAGATTATGACTTGTTGGTGAGGTGTATGGATAAAATCATTAGTACCACCTCATTTTTGAAATCTTTTGAAAGAGATGCAAATCAGGTAGTAGTAAAATACACACCTTATAATGCCAAGGTGAATGAGGTAATTAATTTTGACTGGCCGACTAATCAAGAATATCAAACTTGGGTAAATAAATATTTGACTGAGGAGGAATAAAAGAATGAATTACTAACAAGTGGTAAATCATATGTTGTTACAACGGCCTCCGATTTTTCTTTGATGGTGGTCTCGATGTGGGTTTCTTGTGTTTTTTTATGGTTGCCTCAATTTTCCTCAGCTGACATGATGAACGAGAATATTCTCTAGGCTGATGGTTGTTGTAACAATTTTTGGAATATGACCAGATGCTTCATTTGGCTGGTGACATGTTTACTTTCTGGCCCGATGCTTGTTTGCTCCTTCATTTTCTATAAAAAGGATTTCAAGGCCAAAAGTACAGGTTAGCAAGTTAGATAATTTTTTGTCAAGTCTAGGTGAGGTTGTAGAGAAAATTGTAAAGTCCAATGGTTTTAGAGAGAAATACAATTTAAGTTTTGAGTTATTCTGTAATCAGTTTTGAATTCATGGGGATTTAATGTTGTATAACAGTACTAGCATTTGAGTTGAAATGATAAATTCAAACTCATGTCTCTCCAATATACATGCATATCCAAATTTTGAATAAGATGACTAAGGGTTGTTTCATTCATCTCACTGTTGTGGTGTGTATAATCCCTATTTTAGATTTAATTCAAGGAATTAATTAAAATGCTTGAATGGAATTATAGGCGGATATGTTTTGTATAAGGATTTGATAAGTATTATTGGGTGAGAATGCATATTGATGAAATTGTAATGCAATATTGTTAGAGATCTTATAAGTTATATGTTATGTATTAAATCTGTCATAAAGCTTTAGATGCTTATGAATTTGAATCCTAAAATGGATATATGGCACTGATCTAAGTTGTCCTTATTTGTGTAGTTCAATAATTTTTTTGTCTTTTCCTACAACTTTCTACAAATTGCAAATTAATGACTATATTTTACTATGGATTGTGTTGTAGTTATCTCATGCTCCACATAGTTGATATTATTGGTGAACAACCAATTTTATTCAATATTATCCTATTGTGTTAATCTATTCAATCAGATTATCTATTATGTGTTAATGTTGTTTATGATATTGGTGCAGAGGTTGTAAACACATTAAGGGATCACCCTCCTAGGTCTTGCAGAGCCCAAAGTGTAGGAAGCTTTTTAAAGTCCTCGTCAGGTTGTCCAGGTCCTTTGAGCTACACTTGATTGGAATTGGCAATCCCATAGGTAGATTAGAAGACCAACTTGGTTACAGTGTAAAAAACAAACCAACACCCTCTACCTTTAACCCTAAACCCTTAAACTCTAAACCCTTAAACCCTCTACCCTCTATCTCTCTCCCACTCGAAACTCTAAACCTTTCCTTGTATTCTTTTATAATTTTTATAATTTTTATTTATTTTACACTTACATTTACAAATACATATACATATGCATTTACTATTATCATTTATTTCTCATATAGTTTAATAGTTTGATCGATTTCATATTATATGTGTTAAAGATTTTAGAATTTTAATTATATTAATTTATGGATATGTTGTATCTATAACACTAAAAAACCATATGCTCTTTGCATTTACACTTGCATTTAGAAATACACATTTATATACATAGATATAGATTTATTTAATGATATGTTGCATTTATTGTTGTAGGAGAGCATCCAATAATTTCATTTACATTTACATTTAAAAATATATATACATTCATAAATACATACATACATACATACATACATATATATATATGTGTGTGTGTGTGTGTGTGTGTATGTATATCATTTATATTTAGTGTTCAGAACAACCCATTAGGTCTGAAAATGGATAAAAATTCATAAAATTAGATCTCCCATACATGTTTTATTGAAACCTAGGCTTGAACCTCTCAATTAACATGCTTTTCTTCACAAAACTCTTGAGGACAATAGCTATACCTTCTTTATTTCTCATCCTATGCCCTATTCATGCATCCAAAAATTACAATAGTATCCATGGGGCCTCTTACACAAGCTACAGTAATGAAAAAAAGTGTAAGAGCCCCTTTATATCATGTTTGGACTACAAAACCTTCAAAAATAGGGTAACCATGTTGTATGCAAATAAATGAAGCTTTCTAACTCAAATCAATGCCTTAAGCCCTCAAATTAGATTCAAATCAAAGCTAACATGTATTTTGATGACTTGGAATTGATTTCACATCAAAATATGGCTGCATGTGACCGTATAGTATTGCATACTAGGAAAAATACAATTTTTTTGAAGAAAAACACAAATTTTCAAATGTCAAGAGCTTGTATTTTAAATCCTCAACCATCAACAACTTTTACAATGATCACTTTATGCCTTTTAAAGGCCTTTACACGTTGACCACTAAAAAATGACCTCTACAAATGACTTTTTAATTTTCTATGATCACATGAAATATAAAACACACTAATTTCAAGGTTGTTAACATCATTATTGAAATGTTTTAATTTTTTGACCTTTCAAACATTAAAAAGTAAAACATTAAATTAATTATGTAATGGAATAAAAATTAAAAACACCATGAATTAATTATGTAACCACATAAGTCAAATATAATTCTATCAAGAAATTAATATCAAATAGATAATATAATCACATAACTTATACATTTCAATGTCATTGATCTTCTTCTTCATCCAACTCTTTGTCTGTATCATCCGATCTAGATTAGACATTGCAAGGATTGGTCATATCATCATCATTGTCATCGATATCGGTTTTGATAATGTCATCATCCACATAGATATCATATTTATGAAAATTAACTCCTACATCATCATGATCTAGTTCCTCCTCTTCAACATCTTCGTCAGGGACATCATCAACTAACTGTTGATCCTAATCATCATCTACATCATCTTCTAGTTCTTCAATATCTTTTTCTTCCACCACATTATACTTTACTAGCAATCCTCTTTGATCATGTGTAACAACAAATGACCAACTTGGTTTACTTGGAACCTCTAAGTAAAATACTTACTCACATTGGCTTGGAAGGACATAGGGCTCATTTTCAACTCGCTTGATCAACCTTGTATTAACCATGGTAAATTTATTATCAAGTTCAATAACAGTTCTCTTAGGATCATTTTCATTCAATCATAGCCTGTACCATAGAACGAAAAACAAAATTAATCTGAAGGACTTAAAGTCACACTCAAGTATATCATCGAAAATCCCATAGTATCAATTTTCTAAGACTTTTGGATATATGTTGCTTCTAGATGAAACATTAGTCACCTGAAAGACTGTAGTTATACTAGAATCACAAGTTTTCTTCATGTCATCCAACATTTTGATTCAAAATTTATGACCATTGCACCACATAGCATTGTGGTGTTTCACCTACAATATTTCAAACATGTAAAAATTATTGCAATATCGTTAGTTGATAAACATATTTATTCTTGGCCGAATGTATGCAAAGAAAACAATCTCAACATATATATATATCAATATAATTGAAAATAATTAAATAATATCGATGATTAATATATTTATACATACCTGTTTATCTCTTAAACCATATGTTAAATCAATTTCCCTTTGTGTAACATTGAAATCTCCATTATGATGAGTTTCTTTAACCAATGAAGCCACACCTTCCCATGTTAATGCACGACCAGATTGTTGACATCGTTCAATCCATACTGTCATCTAATCAAGATTTCCGGTGATGTACAAATGTAGTGCATCCCACTTTCGACCAACTATATAAAAAAAAAATTGAAATTCACAAATGGTGTATAATTAGTTAAATACCACAGTATACAACCTTAATTTATAATTGATGTATATTGAAGATTAAAAATTAAATAAGTATAATATACATAAAAACTATATGTAAAATGTATTCAAATTAATCTCCATGACCATCTTATAATTACCTCTCACTTTCCTCAATCTACCTTTCCCCATTAGGTATTCCTCTTTGAATTTGTTAATAGAGTTGGAATCCCAAATGCAATCTACATGATTCTTTGCTACAAACTTAGCAAGATAAACACTAATGTATACCATGGTATGGTATACCATATATCCCTCCACCATAGAACCCTCAGGATGTGCTCTTTGTCTAACCAAAGCCTTAAAAAATTTCAAGTGCCTCTCAACCATCCACATTGACCTTGTGTGTATAGGTCCACAAAATTCAATCTTCTCAACTTGGTGTATGAGGTAGTATTCTTGTGCATTGAAAAATGTCGAAGGTAGACACTTTTACATTTCACACATTAGATGAAAAATTTTTCTCTTCCAATAATTTATATCTTCTTTATGAATTTATTTAGATGACAACCATCTACCAGTGATTCAAGGTGCAAATATATTAATGAGATTTAACAACAATATAAAATATATTACATAACAAGTAAAAAAAATGGCAATTATAAGATGTATACAATGAATTGAATAGATATCGCTACTTATTTCATTTATTTTTGAAGATCATATATAGCTTGCTTGACATTGTTGTCAAAGTTGTCTGGGAGAGATAGAGGTAGTACATATTGCAACAATTATAAAATGATCTTTTCATTATTTTTCTAAAAGTAGAAAACACAATACACTGAAAAGTACATGCATTATACAAGTGTATATAGTATACTAGAATAATTACCTTAATGAAGGTATGCCAATTATGTGTTTTCATCCCTGAACCAAATTCACCTTTGTTTGTTATTATATTGTTTATGTTCACAACAAATCCCGTGGGAAATATAATTTTTCATGACTTCTTTTATAGCATTGCTTTGCTGCTCTATTAATAACCAAGGAAGGACACTTATATTAATTTGGTCTCCATCACTATTTAATTGAATGACATTTTTCATTGCATGATTGGCTTCCTGAATGTCACTACAATTTTTGACATTTTTTTCTTTGTCATGCCTTCCATCCAATATTTTCCATAACATTTCTGTTTTATTCTTTTTGATATGCATTGTATCAAAAAAATGCACAATTTATAGCTGGTCATAGTAGGGCAACCTACTAAATTGTATGGGATAACTTTTCAGTCCCTCTAGAAGCTGGCCATTAATGCTTTGACGACCCTCATGAAGCATATAAGTTAAAAAAATTAACAACAATCATTGTCAATTACAACATGAGTAAACAAAACACAATATAAAAATATAAATTCAAAACGTATCATTTATGATAGATAAACAATTTGATCCGATGTATAACCTTGACGATTAATTATAGTATATTCCAACTTCCATAGGTGAGGTGTCATTCTTCGTGGTTTTGATGTAGTTTTCTCTTTCCCATTGAAAAGATGTTTTTTTATTAGTTCGATACTTATGATTTCTATGGAGGAAGTTCCTATACTCATCAAACACCTACTTTCCTAAACTTGTTGAACGATGAGATTTCATCTTTGGACAAAAAATTAGACATGCAAATTTTTCCTTTGTTTGAAGACCTGTAAGATCATATATAATTGGATTAAATATGTTAATTTTTATAATTATATATAATGAATAGATTATTTTAAAAATATGCATGATATCTAGTTCATCAAATTAAATATTGTTAAAGTGTAGTTGAATGTTATAACATACCACAAAAATGTTTTAGCCTTAGGGAATCATGAATTGTCTATACAAACATTGCATGGAATTGAAATTTTCTTTGTCCTATTGGTCTAGAGACGTCATACATAGTGACACCATTCCATAACTTTAGTAACTCATCGATAAGAGGCTCGATATATACATTCATATCTTTAACTTGGTACTTACCTAGTTGAATGAACATAAACATTACATAATTATTATAACCAATTTATTGTAATATATATAAATTAATGTACATGATTATTGAATGAAAAAAATATAAGTCATTAAGCAAAAAATAAGACAAATGAGATACTAATACGTTAAAAAAATTGATGTAAACAAATACCTAGAACAATCATTGACAACATTATGTGCTCCCTCTTTATTGACATCCATGGAGGAATGTTATTGTTGATAACAAAAATAGGCCACACCGAGTAAATAGATCTTAGCTCTCCAAATGGATTGACACCGTCTGCTCCCAATGAAAACCTGAGATTATGAGGTTATTCTTTAAAGTGTGGCCATTTTTCCTCCATGTCCCTAAATGCAGAAACATCCATAGGTATTCGAAGAATGTCATCTCCACTTCTATTCCATGCATGGTAATCAATAAATTGCACTAAGCTTTCGCACCTAAATAATCATTGCATACACAGAATAATGAGAATATGACAAAGAACCTTGTGAGACACCTTTTTTGTTAGTTGATATGTTTGATATCTACTGATATGACATTTTGGGCATTCTATTGCAAATTCTTGTTTTTTATGATATATAATATGATCATTGGGACATGCATCTATTTCTTGATACTCCATTCCGATATCTTTCATAATAGAAAATAAATCTCGATATGAGCGAGGTAAAATATTTGATGGTGGTAACAAAAATTTACCAATCAATATACAACAAAAAATAGTTTTTTAATACAAAGAATATTAATGGTACATATTTCATCCTTTATTTACTAGTGATGAATTAACAACAATTAAAATAGATGAAAAAATATGACATATATGACATACCTTAACATCTGTGAGATTGCTATGTTTAATAAACCATTCACAACCTTCAAGTTCAACAAAAAAATATAGTAGATAGAAGAGTTGTTTTGGGGCCTTCATAAAGGGGCTCATATGCCTTCTTAAGTATAGGTAAATCATAAACATCATCAAAGTCATCTTGATCATCATGATCAACTCTGCCACTAAATGTGTCATGGATCAATGTATTCATACCATCATCTTCAACTGTGTTTTTTGGCTCATGATCATCTTTTTTCATAGGATCATTAACTTCATCTTCAATATTCACAACTCCATGTTCATTTGCTTGCAAAACCACATTCTCCGAGCCATGATAATACATATCATCTACCCTAGGGTGCCCCGCCTTTATAATAATGATAGACACAAATAAACCATGATCATGATCAGTTGATTATATATATATAATGTTAAAACGATATAAATATTTACAAATTCGATCAATATAAACACTTATAATGAACAACTTACCAATGGAATATAAACATGCCCCCTTCAATGTGACCATGTTGCCTACAATGTTTCTCAACTGTTGTGATTAAAATTCGTCTTGTCTTTAAGCCCTTGAAATTATTGCAAGGACAATAACATTTCCCATCACCCTTTCTTTTCAATCTAGCCCACAACCTATCAAGTGTCTCTTCATTTTGTTCTAGACTAATATTATCTGACATGATTTTTCTTTACCAAGATTTACTATTTATATCTTAAAAAAATATCAAACTCATACTCCAATAATTTTTATTCATAGACAGGTAACAAAATCTAATAATTTCGATATTTTACACTAAAAAAATTTGGCATGCAAACACCCCTACAAAAGAGAAGATAGTCTGAAGTTAATAACCCCAAAAAAACTTTAAAATACTAATTCCAAAACTTATTAAATTCTAATTTTACTATGATTTCCAACAGTTAAGACTCCTAAAATCAGAATATTGAACTTGATTTGAAACTTCCTATAATGATGGAGGTAGTGAGCTAGTAAGAGCAAGTGACCCATTCCTAAGGAGCAACAAGTCAGAATCATCATTGCTAATGTCAACACGGATTTATCCTTTTAGTTAAAATGTAATGTATCACTTCTTATGACGAGCTTATCCTTAGGGCCCTCAACATTAAGAGAGCCCTAATCACATAAGGAAGCACACGCTAGTAGAATCTAACAAATAAATAACTAGGTGACTAAAAATTTTAGTCACAAAGACTAAAAATGACAAAATTTTACTAATTTTTTGCAACTCAGCTATAAATGAGTAATTAAATTACTATTCTGGTCGTTGATTAAAAATTATTTAGTCACACAAATAAAAATGACTAAATAGTTAGTCATTTATTTAGTCACAATCCATTTGAATAAATCATTTAAGGAATCAATAATAAACACACCCTAAAACTTTTGTCAAAATCTTATTTTCAGGCGTAGCCCACCAGAATAGAGTTTTCATTTTAATAAACATACTCTAAAACCTTTGTCAAAACATTATTTTCAAGCATAGATTGCCAAAATGGAGAAATGTTTCCGTAAAGAATAACAAAGAACGGTGAGGAGATGTGCGTGAAAGGAGGCATAGGATTCATTGTTGCTTATCTCATTCCTGCTCTACTCAACAAATCTTACATTGTTCCTGCTACTATTTGTAATCTAGGTATTTACTTGACATATATTTGCATAACCTTAAATTCCTTCAGAGGCTTTTGAAGTATCAATGTATCCTATATAGGGTTTAGAATGATTTATTTTAATTAAAAAAATAAATAAATGATGTATTTCCTTGTAATTAGATAATGTGGAGATCTCCTAAATCTTCCCCAACACACTATCCTCTTTGGTACTGTATTCATTACTCCAGCTACTAGGGTTTTGCATGTAACATATTTAATATCTTCATGACCATGGCTTTTAAATAGATCTCAGTATTTTCTTTAATCATTTTCATGGTAACCCTTGAGTTTCATAATCCACCTTCAATCTCTTCTAAGAATGGTGTCTTAAGCTAGACTGCATAGTATGCATATAAAACAAGTCCTTCATACCTGCCATTGTTCTAAACCACCACTCACTTCCTTGCTTAAAATGTTTCCTCCATAAGCACAATAACATGTTTTAAAAATCATGGTTGCCATTGATTAACCATTAAGGTCACCACTTTCATCATGAAGATACAATGAAATTATTTTCTTCAAACTCAAGGCATTATGCAAGATAACATTGTGAATTTTTTTATTGTGTATGATTTGATTTTCTTACATATTTACTACTTTGCTAACTTCCTTTAAGATTGGGTATTGCACCCTCAACTACAATCTCAAATAGCTCACTCACTATCACTTGAAGATTCCTTTCATGAGCATCCTTCTATAAAATCAAACTATTCCCTATATACTGCCTATTTACTACAGGGGACTCATTGTTTCATAGTATTGTAGTTCTTAAGATCCTTCAACCTTATTGACAGTACTTCATAGTCCACAAGGTATTATTCACTATTGTCCCATCTTTGATGAGTCTCAAAACACTGCTCAAACATGCAATCCACTACCTCCATTATACATTAATGGCTAAGAAGAAACATTGAACCTATGATTACCACTATTACTTCATTTGGACAGTCATTCCTTGATTGCATTTTCCTTGTCTAACACTACTAAAAGCATTTGAAAAACCCTTAAGGTCAGCAAGGGGGTAAGGAAACTCATTGTTAAAATCTCCACTTTACTATGCAAGGTTTGAGCTTTATTATCTTGTCACTGTTCAGCCTCTTTTTGAGTGTCACATCTCAAGTCACTATCATTCTTTTTACCATAGATTACATTTACAAATGTCACTAAGCTACATAGTGTGCATTTTATTGGCTACAATCTTTAGATTGCAAGATTTTGTTATTACCTACAATGTCTCAATCTTTCTGGTATTGCAACCTCACTAATCCGCTATAGTTATTGTTTATGTTTCTATGGAGGCCTAGGGTACAACATGCTCTTACCAATTCTTTTGTTGGTATTAAAAAATAACCTTAAATCTTGGGTCAGAAAATTAGTTGTCTGGACAATGTTGTCGTATGATTTTGGATTGCATCCTAGAGTGTGTGGGAAGATTGTGTTTGATCATTAAAGTATGTAAACCTGATCAAGGAAATTTATCCTATATAGCATGGTTCTTTCTTTAATACTTTCCGTAATGGTTATTAGCAAATCACATTATTATAGTTTGCTGTAACCCAAGATTGCATTAAACTTGGTTTGTAGTTTAAGCTATACACTTTTAAGTAACATTCATAAGGTTTAGAAAATATTGATCACTCTCTGGAATAGCCCATTAAACATGGGTTGTGCTTGAATGCACTACATAATTGATATAACACAACCACTTTGTATATCAACCATAGTTATAGGCTCTTTATTGCAGCAAGAGGTAATCACTCTTCGATCATGCTATAATTACATCCTAACCCGTTAAACTTGAGACAACTTGAATGCACCCAATGATGATTGACACCTACATTATACAACCTAAATTAACTACATTATATGAGTGTCTCCATTTCTATCACAACATAGCCACATTAAACTCGGGTCACACATGAATGCATCATGTATTTGTTATAGCACAACCATGCCACATGACCAATAGAGTTATGGATCACATAATTATAGTCACAAGAATATGTTCCTTGGTTGTGATCTTATGGTGGTTCAACACAACAAAATCTGGACATGAAATTCTCAAAACCCTAAACCTCTAAAAATGAAATCTAATGAGATGTTGCTTTAAAATATGATTTTCAAACCTAGAACTACAAATTTGACTTCACAACTGAATTCTGCAAAAAGACAATGACTACCCTCAACCTGACAATATCTTCTTGATTTTTTTTTGATTTTTCACAAGAAAATCGTCCTTAGTTCTCCACAAACTTTCTCAAGTAGAGCAAAACACTATTGCAATAAATCAATGAACTCACTTTTTTTTATGTCGGCCACAATTTTGTTTTTTTCTATTTTTCATGTTTGTCAAAATTTTGACAAAACTGATACTTGACATTTCGACAAAACTTAGGTTCGTCGAAATTTTTGCGAATGTCAGGGATAAACTTTCAAAAAAATGAAAATTACACATCAAAATTTACAAGCACTTGATGATCATCAAATTATACATATTTCATTAGACATTTTCATCAGATTTTGCAGTCAAATGAGTTAGTGCCACTAGCCAGTGATCATCCTTCATCAATACAAGTTCCTTTTCCCATGTTTTCTGAGGTAGCTTGAGGATGGCCTCAATTTTAGGATAAGTGAACCCATATATCCACAGGATGTTAGTACAAAACTTCCTCTTGCCCTCTAGGTGTGTTTGTACTTCCAAAAACTTATTTGTTCTCCTGACAATACGATTAATGCCCATGTTTCCAACATACAGGACCTATTAGAACCAATCCTCCATAGTTTTAGTCTAGTTCTTTCTTTTCTCAAGTTTGTCAATTTTCTCTTTGGACAACAGCTATGGTGGAGCTGAGGATGTTGTGGGAAGTTCCTCCATGGATTACCATTGCTAAATATAGTTGGTCAAATCAACCAGTTGTGCCTTAAGTTCTTCCTTAGAGACCTTATGCTTTTGTATCAAACACACCACTCTAGCAACGAACAGTTGAAGATGATCTATTTTTTGTTCCCTAGTGGCTATCCTCAAGTTGATGGTGGAGATGTCATAACTTATCCCCTCTTCCCCAATAACTAGTGTGGCAATTTTGTACATTCCTAGATGATGGGCTCCAATGAGGTGTTGATAGGACATTGTCTCTATTGGAATGGCCACACATTGGGCTTGAGAGGGATGGTATGTCTGATGATGGAAGTGTCATAAGTCTTCAAGTATTCATAGGTACATGCCACCACATTTTGATACTTTTGCAAAGCATCCACAATTCCTTTCTTGTCTTCTATAGTACACAATTTTGCAATAATTTTTTTTATTTCTTGGGTTGTTCCAAGGTTATGGATGTCACATTGGTTATTTATGGACTCTTTCTTTTCTTTTTGGTCCTGATCTCTAATCTGATCTAAATCAAATATGTGCTCAAGTTGAACCATACCTCACATAATAGTGTTGGTTTTGACGTTGATGACTCCTTCTATATCTAATTCAACTTCTTCTAGATTAGATTCATCAATTATTTGTGTTGTAAATACATTAGAACTAGTGATGAATTCCAAGATATGTTTATCATCATTGAATACTTGGAATCGAGTGACATTGTTTGGTACAGATGAGGTAGAGGTCAAATCCACAGTGAATTTCTTGAGGCTAGACCAGGAGAGGGGTTGTAAAGTATTGGTTGCTTGGGCCAAAGCATCAATCATATGATTCTAAGAATGTGGGATCAATTGTATATTAAATGCATCTAGACCCTCGAAAAGATCCTAGACTCTATGCCTATAGTTTGCTAGTCTTTTGTCATGGCATGAGTATAATTTTCTAGCTTTTTTGACTACCAATTCCGAATCACAAAAAATTTTTAGCATCTTAACTTTCTTTCTCAAAGACATTAAAAGACCATGTACTAAAGCTTCATACTCTACTACATTATTGGTGCAATAAAATTGAAGTCTATGGGTGGAAAAGTAGGTCTTACATGTAGGGCTGATTAGCTTGAATTTGGTGCTATCTCCTTGTTTGGATCTGGACCCACCATAGTGTAGAGTCCAAGACTTAGGTGAGTCTTTGACTCTAGGGACAATGAGGCATGACCTATCCTTTGGTTTCATACTCGCATTGGAGGATTTCTGGGTAGGTATTGGCTAATTAATGTCCACTACAAGCTACTCTATTGAAAACTCCTCTTCAGGGGTAACCTGTGCTTTGATATGTTCCACTATTGTTTGGCACAGACAACACTCAAACTCAAAGTGGGAAGCGTTGTGCACCCTGCACCAATTAGACAAAAAGAGCTCTTGGAAATCCATTCTCACACCCAAGTTGAGTTGATTTTGCATGTATTTTTCAATAAAGTCTCAGAACCCATCCAACAATCCTAAAGTGTTGTCTTTAGGAGACTCCTCACCATCAGGTTCTACCAGCATTTCGTTGCTCTGAGGTGTATGGGACAAATTGATTGGAGGGATACATTAGACTAGGAGGAATTCTACAACCATCCCTTCTCCTGAATCTTCTAGCTCTTCTTAATACGATACAAGAGAGTAGTTCCCCAGCTCAGTCTCAAAAAACAAAACCTCATTGGTGTTGTTATACTCAGTAATCATGAACTTCGTACGGAGCTCCTGATCTATACGGATCTGATTTGGTAGCCCTCTTTGGAGGGAAGCCACATGTGGGAGTGATATGTTGCAGCATATCCATTCAAAATTCTAGTGAAGTCTTTCCCAAGGATGAGTCCATATGCATCAGCGATGTCCACAAATTAGATGTCTATGACTTGTTGTACCCTTGGATATGCAGCAATTTGCATTGGGATCTGCTTCATTTTCCCTACAATGTTAGCCTCTATTTTATCTAGTTGAGTCAATTTTCTCCTTGAAGGTATGGGAGTGATCCCAAGAGCTTTGCATACTGCCAGGGGAATAGTGTTGGTTGATGCTCCCAAATCAAGCAAGAAATTGTTTAAATTCTTTCTGAATATCTAAATGGTGGTGAGGAAGGGAAGTGTTTCCAGATTTTCTTGGAAGAGGCCCATAAGCATATCCATATAAGCCACCTGAGCTTTGTTCTTCTCACCAACCCTATCCTTAGTCTGCCTAGAGGGTTGATCCTTGAGGTTTTTCCTACTTTTATGATTTGATTCCTTTGCAGGTTGCTTACTGGTTGACTGATTATGAGGTGGATCACTCTTCTTTCCATGAACTTGCTAAATAACAAGCTCACTTGGAGGATCTTCGAATGAGACTCTCTTGGCTGGTATTTTTGGTGTTTCCTTAGAAAAAGTGGTTCCATTAATAACTCTAGAGAAGGCATGCCTAACTATAGGAACCTTAAGTAACTCAAAGGTAGACAAGTTGATCTTAACTTTCTTGAAATCTTATGTGACATATTCACCCATTTATCCAATTTCAATTTCAAAGGCTCTACCTATGGCAGAGCTAGCATGTTGGGCTTGTGTTTGACTTGATTAATTTTGGGGTTATCTTTGAGGCTGGTTATGTGGTTGGTTTGATGGCCTATCTTGTTGAAGTATTGAGTAGGCACATGAGGAAGACTAGGGTTATTACTAGCATTGGGTTCAGGTGGGGTGCTAAAGTAATTGGGCAGAGTGGAGGTCATGAAAGGTCCTCCTGGTTGTCTATTCCTAAGGTAGTAGGGTGTCTCTCTCTAGTGGAACATTTGAATCTCATCTACATATAGTTCTTCCTCATCTATTGGACCATTGTCTATGGAAGCAAAAAGTTGAGACAAGGTTTCTTTGTTACTTACCTCCTGTACTTCGTCCTCTTTTTGGTGGAGCATCCTTATATTCCAGGACATTGTTCTTGCTTTGTGGGAATGGTTCTAGATTGAACACAAGATAGGAAGAGTCATATGGTTTAGATGGGACTAGATCCTAGCATTTGACATTGTCCACGACATTTTGAACTTTGACTTGGAAAATTTCTATGGCAGTGAGGGACTTAGGGCTCCAACTCTAAGTCCCTACTAGTTATGTGAATCCGACACTATCTAGAGAGAGCTACTTCGGAAAGGTAAACACCACTAGTCATCTTTTCTATGCTAGCAGGTTGGTCAAGCAATGTAGGGACACCCCCATTGTTTAGCCTAGTATTCCACGTCCTATTCTATCTTTGGGAGGGCCTTCTTTCAAAATTTTGTTTAGAATTCTACCCTCACTCATAATTTTTCCTGGAGGAACTTGCCTTGTGGTTATCTATATTATCTTGATTGAGATTAACTTGAATGCTCCACTGAGAAGCTTTTAGCTGGATGTTTTGATTTCTTAAATGTGTTATCTCCATGGAAATTTTCCTGATCATTTCAATTATCTCATCAAGTCGATCTTTCTAAGTGTTTCTTGGTTGCAACACTTGATTTTGAAGGAAAATGAGTGGGGTAGCTGGCTGACTTTATTATGTTGGGGGAAATTCAAGCCCTTGTAAGTATAGGGGCACTTGGGGCTATTGTGGATATTCTTGTTGTTGTTGGGGCTGCAAGAAATGAGGCATGGGAGGCACATGGTTCATGGGTTGTCTTGGATGGGGAACTCTGGGTAACTGCAACACCTAGTTCATAAGTGCCATATGGTGTTGGAGTACCTGATTGAGCCATTGAATCTACATGGGATGGGAGATTTCCCCCAAGGAAGGTAGTGGACCAAAAATATTCTGCCCCACTCCCGTGATAGCTTTGACTACTTTGACGCAAGCATCCACCAATTTGGCAGGTGGTGGGTTCATTCTTTTCACAAACATTGCAATGAGATTGTCCAAGGAAACATAGTAGATTGGAAAAATAACATCATCGATTGTATATGGGGCTTGCAACCTTGTGTAGGCCTAATGGAATTGATTGTTGAAGGAGCCTATCATATCATTAACCTCTTTGTGAACATATATGAACTACTGATATAACTTTGAAGGATTAACCAAGACCTTGTATTTCCTCAAGAAGGCACTCTTCAAAAGGTCCCAAGAGGTGATGGTCCCTATTGGTATACTAATGTACCAATAGAAGGATTCTTCTCCCAATGAATAAGGGAATAGTCTACATGCCACATCCTCGTGATCAATCTACATATCCTTCAGTACTATTTTGAAGATCTTGATATGTTCTTCAGTTGTCCTTTGCAGATCCCAAGGGTTGAAATTCATGTAGAAGCCTTCTGAATTCTTAGGCATGTCCTAGTAGGAATTGAAGTGCAATGAAGAGGGGTTATTTCCTATCCAATCCATGAGGGGAGGCAGGGATGATAATTGTTTTTGAACATTGATCTAGGGCTGCATAGGGGTAGCAACAGTTAGGACTGCACATTGGACTTGGAGGGCAAGGGAAGAGGAAACACCTTGGCTGTGGGACATATGAGGCCTAAAGGAAGTTTCAAATGGCTAAGTGGAGGATGGATGAAAGTTGGAGGAAAATGGAGGTGGAAGAGAAGTGTAGGAGATGGAGGAAGAAGAAGAAGTTGTGGCCCCTCCATTGGTTCGCTTAGCCCTTGTGAGGGGTTGCAACTCTTGAAACTCCCCCTTGTTTGGTGTAGACCTTAAAACCCTTTGGAATATTTTGGGGGAGAATGATCCAATTTGATCCAAATAAACTCAGTGCCCTCCTTCTAGCACCAGTTCTATTGATGGGTGTTTTTTACACTTTCTCAACACAGGTAGTGTGTAGGCACACTACCTCTCTTGAAAGGTAGAAATCTACATGCAAATTACCAATTACTACCCCAAGGTCTCATAGGTGTTAGGTCATGAAATGCATGGGATTTCTTAGTTGATTTTTGGTGTGATTTTGTTGGTAATCATAGGGCAGCTTACAGAGTTTGGCTAGATACAAGGTGAATCTTGAAATGGAGCTCCTAAGATGGGAAGTTAGAGTGCAGTTTGCTACAGGTTCAAACAACAGTCTTAAACTCCTATTTTGTCTTAAGATTTTTCTTTACAATGTGCAATGAACGTTAGCATAGGCTAATTATTAAAAAAAGGAAAAGGGAAGTGAAGAGAAGAGGTTCCTGGATCTCAAACTCACAATGAACAGTGATCATGGAGGGTTCTACTATGGACAACTTCCTCAAAGAAAAATCTCACTTATCCAGATTGACTCATAGTATTGTAAAACTTGTGCAAGATTCTAAGGAATGAAAATATTCAACCATTCATTACCATAATCATGCATGAATAAAAGATATAAGTTTGGAGAAACTTTTAGTTTATGCCCATACTAACTTTACACAACTATCTACCATCAGTAAACAACAAAAATTATGGACAAGAAAGGCATCAACACAACAAAAATCTACACAACCATTGAACAACATTAACTAATCTACCAAAGTAATCTAAAATCATGAAGAACAACAAAGTAAATATTTTAAATTAAAGTAATTATGGGAGATGAATCATGTAACATGCAAAAGAAACTCAAGAGTCCACCAAAATCCAATGAACTTCTATTAAAATTTCTTCAGCATGCCTTTACAACAACTCAACTCTCTCTTGAAAATGAGAGGAGACCCCCTATTTATAGTGTTTAAAAAGAACATTGAATGGCCAAGATTCACTACAAACTAGGGTTTCACCTACCCCCAAATATATTACAATTTAAAATTACATCTTTGTCTTTTCCTTATTTTGTCTTATGGCAGCACTGTAGTACTTTGTCTTCTAGTCGATTTCCTTTGCGTTAGCTATTATGTGAGGAGCTTGTCATCAATGATTGGATTTTCTTCCTGCATCTTTAAAGTGGCATACTCCATAAACTTGTTGATTAATTCTTGGAGTTTATCAACCTCCATTATGTTGGATTGGAGCACTTGGTAGTTCCACTACTTGGAACGGTCTGTGACCGTATCCCAATCTCCTTCATACTTAGCAATGTTGTCCCTAACCTGTTTAGATTGGGTGAAAGCTCGAACAAAAAAAATCATGAAATCTGTGGTGAGTTCACATGAAATTCTATCTTCCATCTTCTTTTGGAAATAAGGCTTTATCTTTTTTAGATCAATCTCGATGACGGGCATGTCATAACCTGTCATTTACTTCAAACACTACACACAATTAGTCCTAACGTCCTTTTCCTAGTCAATGTCAGGCTCCACCTTGCAAAGAACTTGCTCCATTATTCCCTTTCTATGGTTGAAGTCCATTTTGCACATATCTGCCAGCCAGTGATCGTCCTCCTCGAATGCAAGTTCCTTTTTGCATGTTTTATGAGGAAGCTTGAGGATAGCCTCAATCTTAGGATAAGTGAACCGATATATCCCCAGGAAGTCAACGTTGAACTTCCTCATGCCCTCTAGGTGTCTTTGTACTTCCAAAAACTTATTCGTTGTCCTGACAGCACAATTAATGCCCCTCTTTCCAGCATACAAGACCTATCGGAACCAATCCTTCATAGTTTTAGTCTAGCTCTTTCTTTTCTCAAGTTTTTCAATTTTCTCTTTGGACAATAGTTGTGGGGGAGTCAAGGATGTTGTCGATAGTTCCTCTATGGAAAATTATTGCTAAATATATTCAGTCAAATCATCCAACCGTGCCTTAAGTTCTTCCTTGGAGACCTTATCCTACTGTATCAAATGCACCACTGTGGCAATGGACTCTTGGAGATGATCTATTTTTTGTGCCCTGGTGGTTGTCCCCAAGTTGATGGTGGAGAATTTGTAACTTATCCCCTCTTCCCCAACAATTCACATGGAAATTTGTACAATCCTAAATCCAAAAGTGTCTACATGGTCAGTTTGGATCTAACTTTAGGCTTCTTTTCTTTCTTCATGTTGACTTGTACTTGAGCTAAGATAGCCTCGAGTCTTGCCTTGGGATCTCTGGGAGCAGGAGTCTTCTTTTCTAATTTCCTTTCCATCCACTTGGGCATCTGAGATCCTTCTTTGGGTGATTCATGATTACCTTCCTCTTTGTTCCTCCTGACTTCAATCTCTTTATCACTTGGAGTTTCTTGCTCTGTTCTCGTGTGTTCTCCTTCTTCTTCATTAGAGTCCTAGATGAACACCGTGTCTTTGATCTATTGCTCATTAGTCCCTTTTCTTTTTCTTGACTTGGTAATTGGAGGGGATTTTGAAGTTTCTCCTGATGGAGAAACAACTATCCCACTATCTGTTTCACTCATTGGATCGTTCTCCAACCCCTCATATGTCAAAGTGACCCCTTTTTGCTTCAATTGGGAAACTTTTCAACCAATCCATTCTTTTTTTTTAGCCTTGATGGGCTTGGATAAAATATCAAGGTCGTCAACCTCTTATTCATCCCAATCAATCAGTGGCAGTGGGAGATTGGTGACTGCATTGTATTGAGGATCCATGACTATGCTTTCATCCTCTTCCACCTGATCTGGTACGGGGAATAGATTGGCTCATTTTATGAAATATGTATTCATTCACATATAGTGCCTCATGCGCACTTCATTATCATCCTTGCAATTAGCCCATAAGTCTTTGACGCTATGTAGATGGGCATACTCGGGTCCAAGTGCCTTCTTGATATGGCCATAGGGATTCATCTATGGCCAGGAAATGTGGAGTCTCAAATAGTATTTGGCCAATTCATTCTCTAAATTTTCAGCACATTGATAGGTATGGAGTTCATATAGCCTTTGACTAAAGGAAAATGGATAAGGAATCCTTTCCTCATATTTGTTTCTCAAAAGGGTGTGCACATGCCATAGCTGCCGAGAGAGCTCTAATAGTATGATTTGGTCATTGGGATATGAGGGAAGCTTGTAGGTTGTTTTTGAAAATCCTTCTACACGAATATATGGGAACTTTAGATACTGGATGAATAAAAAGGTGAACTGCTTCATAAATGCATTGGCGCTATGGGACACTCTCCTCTCAAAGTCAGCCTTGGGAAATTTGATGATATGACCTATGAAAGCATCATTGACCCTATAGTAATCCCTCTTGAAGTTTCTGAATTCTAATTGAGGGTACTTGTCATATAATTTCAGCTTCTTGCCTGGTTCCTCATATAAAGCTCTGAACAAACCTCTATATTGTACCTATTTGGCCAGTGAATAGACCAAGTAGGATGTCATGTAAAACCTAGAGGTTTTCTTTATGGCCATAAATTTCTCATGGAAGCAATCACTGATTATCCTGCCCCAATAAAACTTGGTTTCTCCATGGTTAATCTCTTCAACGAAATATAGCATCCACTCTTGGAAGTAAGCAGTAGTTGGAAGACCCATTACTCTGCTTAGCAAAGTCACCAAATCATTGTAGTCTTCATAAAATTCACACTGAAAGAGCTTCTAGGGAACCTTTATGGCACTACCCCTCTTTTCCTTCAACCAACATTGATTAGTAATTCTTTTACATTTAAGGGGATATTTGTCCCACATAGCTTTTCCATCACTCATGGTTGGAAACTCCATCTCCCCAAAGGTTAGGATATGGAAAGTCTTTGTTTTTGCTTTATCAAACATGTTAGCTAGAACATTTCCATCTCTCTCCACTATGGTTTTGGTTTCCTCTTGATAGGCCTCCCTGTAGGCCATCACTAGTTCAGGGGAAATGAGGGTAGGAGGAAAGCCCACAGCCTTAGCTATTCCACTGCCTCTAATGTTTTGTGTATTCTCATTTTTAGGACTGATTTAGAATCTTTGCTTGAATTTTTCAATGTCTATATGTCTGATGTTTTTGTCTGTGACCTCCTTCCAAGTTGAGGTGACTTTGGATTTCAAGGGTTTCCCCTAGAACTGGTACTTCATCTGGTCCTTATCTTCTTTTCCATAGGCTGCCTTAGTTTTCATTCCTTTGTCTTTCTCCATGACTTCCCCTAAAGGTCCTACACTTGATTCCATATATCCTATGAGCAAAAGGGAGGTGAGCATATTTGAACATGAAAATGCTATAATGTTAGTCGAATCCCTATAAATAGAGTTAGATTGAATAATTCAACATTTGAGAAATCTAACATATAATTCGGATTGTCATTAGCAGTTCACAGGAGAGAGTCTAGATGATTCGGGCCCAAGGGATTGGATTTCCCTAACTTGATGGATGTTTTAGAGTTGTTGTAGGAGGGGCGACAATCAGGACATAGTGGCCTGCCTATCCCGAATCGCCTTTAGATTTGGCCACTTTGAGGAGTCAACCGAGGGGAGTGCCCTATTTTAACACATGGGTCAAGGTCAGTTTGTTGATTGGAGGACATTTGGATCACCTTTCGAGTGATTAGAACCAAAGAGGAGCTTTGTCATTTAAGTTTTCCATTAGGGACAACTTTGGTGAGATGACATTCTGGGCGGAGTTCTGCCAGGCGGGACTTGTGACTCTAGAGGGCGGTTGATATCATAGCTTGGTGTTTTGAAATTTTAGGTCAAATGGGGTAGAAAACCGTGAGGAGATTGTCATTGGAAATAGTGGAAGACATGCAAAGGTTTGATGGGGGAAATTCGAGAGATCGGGTCTGACTAAAGAAATGGTTGTTTGCATTATGCTCAGTCAATCATTCAAAAGTTCTGCGGTCGAGGCGAGGTCAGGTTCTGATGGCCAGGAGGATAAGTGCAATTTTCCTTAAGGCTACGATAGTGATGGGATGGAGTCTTGGTCACAAAGACCCAATGCCAGGGGTCTAAAGGAGGTTAAGTACTTAGCAGTTTTATATTTGCATTCTAGACAACCACTAGATGAGCGGAACCTAGAGGGCATGAGGTTCTTTCTTGGAAGCTGTAAGAGATGGTGCTATCAATGCGGTGGCCCACAAATGGAGGTCTACTAGTTGGGACCTAGATGGTGTTGGGAATATATTTGTTTATGCACGAGGTCAACAAATAGATAGGGAGTTGGGGTTTGAAGCATCAAAAAGCCGGGATCAGAATGTTGTTTGAAATGGCAGCTCATGAGTAGTTCCCCAAGGATGGAGTCTCGCAGTCATAGACCTGAGAAGCCTGCTGGGCTTAGTATTTTTGGTTTATGAGTTTTTTCCAAGTTTAGATGGCAGGAGGTTGGAGTCATCCCACAATGGTGGACCCAAAAGAGAGTTTTTCCATATGTAAGTTTTTTTTTCTTTCAAGTATTGGTGACAACAAAGAGAAGGCCTGGACCTGCTGAGTCTGAACACTCTGGCCGAAGAATGGCATCAGAAGGACAAGGTTCTACAACCACCTAGTAGGTGATTTGAATTTTTTTTAAGTTTCTACCACATGGGTTTTGGGTGCAATGTTCTTCTCTATCTATTCTATGTGTTTTTCTCATTTTAATTTATCATTTTATTAGAAATCAAAGAAAAAACACAAAGAGGGGTGCGAACGGTCAACTCACCTCAAGAACCCAATGAAGGAGGAAAAAATATCTATTGGAAAATGGCTCGAATTGGCATGGGGAACCATCAAGCTTGGAGGCTACGTGGGGAGAAAGCTCTCTAATTCGTTCTGACAAATTGGCAAGTGAAAATGACAATTCAAACTTACCTATTTATAGAAAATAGGGCATTGAATGTTGGCCATTAAATACATGTATGAATGACCTAGGGTTGGTGAGTTTCAATTTAAAAAATGATCGTGGGAACTCTAGAGTCTGATGGTCAAACCACTATTGGCCGATGGCAGTTAGTTTGCTTGGTGATAATCAGATGACGTTGAAGGGTCTGGGTTCTGACGAGCGAAACATTGTTGGATGGAAGATGCCTGAGAATAATGGGTATCTAGTTCAGTCATTTTTTTGTGAAGTCATTTGAGAAGTTTGTGAGAAAAGGTCTAAAACCAAGGTTTGATGAACTACTAGACAAGGCAAAGTGAAGGGTGAAAATTAAAGAGATAGAGAGTTGTTGGTTGAAACTTTGTTTGAAATTCATTCATTTGAGGTTTTGTAAAGATTGACACCCCTTGCTGACATATTCAAATTGAAAAACACCTAATTGCAATCCATTCCACTAGCCTACTTAACCCTACATTGGTGGAATGGAAATCTTATCACTTAATGGACTCTCGAAACCCTATTTTGAGGGTTACAAACTAGTTATGATAAAATTGTTCTTATTTCCTTAAATTTATTTAAAAGACTTCAAAATACTTTCAAAAGTTACCTAACTCCTTTCTCTATATAAAAATAATCAACAATCAAAGTATAAGGTGTTGTACAATCCACACAAGCTTGAAAGAAAAAGGGAAAAGTGCTACAAATATAGAAAACAACACCCTTTATTTACTAGTTTTGCATTTGTGCAACTAATGGAAGTTTTGTAGTTTTACACCAAATGACAAATTTTGTGCAATATCACTTCTCTAATCACCTAATGACCTATTTGAGACTTTGAATACATTACATATGACCTTCACATGACCTTTTTCACATTGTTTACATTTGAAAATTTAAATTTTGGAAATTTTCCTTTTGAAGTCATTTAGAGAACAAGGTGCTCCTACACCAAACATGAACTCCAAAATTTCAATATTTAAATCTCATTACAATGACTTAGGTACTCTATTCTCACAAATATTTTACAATGTCACTCATACATTCGAGATTATCTTTAAATGTCTACATCATAGGTGCTCATTATGAGGTTAAATTCAATTGAGTAACTTTAGATTCCCTCGCTAAGCTTCACATGCTCTTTTATAATGGCTTGAAATCAGAATTGATATTTTTCAAGATCAAAATAAGGATGTTGCATTGTTTTTTTGGCTGCGATTCTCTTTGATGGCTCATAAATCAACATTTTCTACAATGAGAGACCAATTAATTTTTAGTAGTTTACTTACAAATACACAAAGTAAAAGAAGAAAAAGAAAGAGCATCCAAAATGGAAATAAAATGAAAATAGATGGAAGGCACTTATAGATAGGCATGCTAGTCTCTCAACTTAGTCACTCCTGGTCATACATCTTCACTAGGAGCTCCAAGATACTTATAGCACACAACACCTCACATGAATAGAATAACTTGAAATTTGAGATGCTCTTATAATGTCTACATCATAGTTGCTCATGATAAGGTTAAATTCAAATGAATAACTTGAAATTCCCTCACCAAACTTTGCACGCACTTTTGTAATGGTTTAAAATAATAATTGAGACTTTTCAAGATCATCAAAATAAGGATGTTGCCTTGCTTTTTTGGCTGAGATTCTCTTGGATGGCTCATAAATCTACACATTTGGAAAGGGGACACCAATCAATTTTTGGTAGGTTACTTACAAATAGGAAAATTAAAAGAAGATGATAGCATTGGTATCAAATAAATCAATGTGCATACTTACAAATTAATCCAATGAACCATCTGAGTCTACTCTACTCTTTATTGTGTCAAGTATTGCCTCATGGTCAGACTCATGGACCTTCCACAAGACCTTGTTCAAACGTCTACCCCCATATTTGGTCAAATGAACATTGGATGCCATGACAAGGTTTGAGTAATGAAGAGTCTTACAATGTGTGTCAAAGTCCTGAAACAACCAATGTTTAACACTCTTATGTGGGTACCTTCTAATCCACATTCCAGTAACAACAAATGAGCCTGTAGGGTATTTGATGTTTCCTCCATCTATAACTGGGGCCTCCAATTTATTTTTGGCCTCAACATAATGACACAAGTAATAGTTTGTTCCCTCTTCATTGTCTTCATCTGCAATAACTACATAAACATGCCCTGCATTGATATGTGTAGCAAATCTCTTGAAATTAGTCAGCATTATGAATACATTACAAAGTAAGATAACAATATGGAATTTAAAGAACTAAGCAAGTAGATATATTACTTGGTTGAACTAGATCTGATACGTGGTCAAAGTCGATAGATGATTGTAGATGTGTTAGTTCCAATGTTTTCAAAGGGTGGTACATGTGAAGTGGGATAAGATAACTTGTCAACCATTTGTCAACACACTCCCCTAACTCACAATCATTCTAGGCTTGCATTGCACATGAAGAAAAAAAGTATTCCATCTTCCATGTATCGATACTCCATGAACTTGCATTTGAGCTAAGGAAAGGGTGTAGCTCACCTGATCCTGTTAGTGTAAAATAATCCTCATATGGTGCAATGTTAGTATCGTCCATCAACCAAAAATTTTTATGAAATGAAGACATTCCTTCATTACCTAGACCCATCAAATCATTACACACTTGATGATTGATCTTGCATTTGTCAACTTTGCATTGTCTTTATACTTTAACTCTTCTTTTGCTAATGCTCTTTTGACACATGCTTCTGCACCATCATGCTCCCCCTTTCCATGCCCAACTTCACAAAATTTCCACATATGTTGTACAACTGTAATGGCATGCATCCTACTCAACCAGTAGAACATGCATGAGTTCTTGAACCGTGTTGTACAATTATCTGACCATATTATATGCCGACTATATGCTATGCCCCTCTGAGCCAAATCATTGTAGAACATCTAGAAGAAACCTTGAAAAAACTCTAGAGAATGTATGCGATCATCACTAATATAAAAGTGATACTCCCTCAATACCTTCCTTTGGTCCTCTGTACTATTAGCTGCATGAATGAGTGCTATTTGCACAAATATAAAAACCTGTGTGGAGTTGTAATATTGTGACTGCACCTCACACTGTGGTTGTAGAGTGTAGTTCTCTATGAATTCAACCACTGATACTATGCTTCCAACTAGAAAGCTGTCCTTGCATAGCTTGAATTGTGTGTCCATCCATCGGGCTCTATGGGTATGCCTTGCATACTCATACACTATATTGTCACAAAACATGGACACAAACTGATACACTGGAATCTTCTAAATAACCAAATCACAACTTTTTGCTTGGGACCCATCTTTTGGAGCGTATGCCACTATTTTATAATTCTTGAACTCTACTAGTTTTTGTCCCACCCCATCTATGCTCTCCATATGTTGACATACTAGCATACACTGAAAGCCACCATAAACACTCGCATGAACCATCCAAGCATGATGTCCTGTAGAATGTTTGGCCATCCTCTATTTCAAATAATTTTTTTGATAAGAACTCTCTTGAATATTTTGGTGGGGCTTCTATGCCACAATCCTACAAAACATTGTTAGTATGAAAATCACAACATATAGAATGATAAACATCATAATGGTTAGTGAATTATATATATAGTCTACAATAACAAGTTGTGCGTGTGTGATTTATCTTGACATAAATTGGTTTAAGCATTTTAAAAATAAATTGACAAATACTAATTTGAGGATAATCCTTTTGAAATTTACGAAAAACTTGGGTTTGAGTCATATCCAAAAAATGCTTTGGATGTGGCTCACGGTTCCAACTACTGATTCTCCTTCTTACCACATCCCTTTGATTCATAGATGGCCTTGTATTATTCTTCCAATACTCTTCAATTAGTGTTATCAATGCTTCAACAACTTTTTAATCTTTTTGTAGCAGTCTCCCCGAGAATTCCCATAATTCATTTGAATCAACGCCATCAATTCTTTGCTACCTTTGAATGGCTTTTGATAAATTTTTTCAACTAATTCTCATTTGTCCACTCGTCTTACTAATGAGATGAGCTCTCTTTGTTTTACTATTTACCAAAGTCAATGTAATGACACATTAGGTGAAATTACTATCCTTTGAGTGTGAGGTCTTACTCACACTCTCATATGCATCCATTAGATTCTTCACAATAGTGTTTTCACTTGATGCATTCAATGTTCTGAACCCAAGAGTCTTCATGATGTTTCTATAATTTATACCCCACGTCATTTCAACAAATAGTTGACATCTTGTGGTCTCATTTAGCCTTTCAAAGAAGAATTTTCAAATCTTATTAGCACATCTTCTACAAGTGCGTGTTGGAATCTTACCTTCCATGTGCTGCAAAATATCCTCAAGAATATTAATCAAATACTTTGGCTTTCTATGCAAAATTCTAGGTGGTGTTCTCCTCGGTACATACATCTCAACATTAGGAATTTCATCAATATTTAATTGAGGTGGGCTAGATTTCATACCTTCGATTGAGGGTGGAGTAGAAGGAATACCTTGAGATTATCATGGGGATGATGGCATACCTTCTTCATCAAATCCAAGTGATGATGTACTCTCCACTTGAGATGCCCTGGATGGTGTCCAAAAATATTTACTTGCAATAGATTGTGTCCCTCCATATTCACTTGTGGTAGCTGGTGTCCTTCCATATTCGTTTGTTCTTAATGGTGTCCCTTCGTATTCACTTGTCGTAGAGGGTGTGTATCCAACTATGATATCTAAATCTATCTTACCATGATGCTTTCACATTCATCCCCTTTGTGTTGCCAAATCCTATTCTCTTTTTGACAGTTGAGGTTCAGTTGGCTTGTTTTCATCAATAGTACCCAATTTCTTCTTTTCATGATATGCCACCACCCATTTTGTCTCCTTTTCTTTGAAGGTTTCATACTCTTCATCTATTACTTTATTCCTTCTTCGTTTCTTTGGCATGGTGTATAGTTTTACCTATAGCATGGTAATGAGACAAATACTATTTTCTAAAATATTTATCCATTCAAATAAATGAAATATATGTCATTCAAGGCTTCATAAAAAATAATTACAATCATCTTGTACAATACTATTTCTAACATAGACAAAGGTGGTGCAAGGGAATTCCATGATTACAAGATAAGTAGAATTACATTGTTTTCCTTGTGTAAACGGGGTGTTAAAGAAGAGTTTTGATGAAATGTTCAAGGAAACTTCATTGTAATGGTTTTTTGAGTTTGTACAAGGTATTTTTGAAGTGTTGTTGGTATTGGTGAGGTCTGGTAGGCCTAGTTACAAGGCTTTCAATCAATCCTAGGTTATTTGCATGAAAGTTGAGGGTTTGCTAGTACAACATTTTAGAGGCCAAGGCTTTGAGAAATAATGGTGGAATTTGTTGCTTTGTAACACAATTAGTCACTGTTAGTTGAGATATGGTGAAAAAATGTGTTTTGGAGGTACCACCTTTGTAAAAGAGGGCTATTTGGTGGCCTAAAAGGTAGGACATCCTATTGGTTTTGAATATTATTGCAAAGAAACCTCTTGAAACCTTTTGGTATGTTGTGTTAGGAGTTGAAGTGTGTCTCAGATGATGTTTGTTAGGTATTTGTACGACCTTCTATAAAATATATTGAGAAAAAGAAGTGTTGGAGGGCTACAAGCCTTTAGGTGTTTATTTGGGATAAGTTGAGTGTATAGTGTTTAAGGGGTTGGTTTCTTGTTTCAGTTTGATCATTTTGAGTTGGTTGGGGTATTCACCACCTAGGTTTCTATCACACTGCTCCTACCTTCTCAACCTTACCCTATTGACAAGCTAGTGGAGCGTTGGCAAGCTAGCTCACTCACTAGCTTGCGAATGCGGTAGGGTTGAGAAGGTGGGGATAGTGTATGCCTCATAGAAATGGGGTCTCATAGTTATGCACTGTGAGATCCCATTTCTATCAAGCATATGTTGCCCCTACCTTCTCAACCCTACCATATTGACAAGCTAGCTCACTCACTAGCTTGCCAATGCGGTAGGGTTGAGAAGGTAGGGGCAGCATATGCCTCATAGAAATGGGGTCTCACGGTGATGTACAACTCACTCACTAGCTTTCCAATGCAATAGGGTTGAGAAGGTAGTGGTGGAATATGCCTCATAGAAATGGGGTCTCATGGTGACTTACATCACTGTGAGACCCCATTGTACATCATCGTGAGACCCCATAATCTCTATGAGGCATACACTGCCCCTACCATCTCAACCATTTGTGGGACTGGCTTGAACACACAATATTAAGGTTTGAAAGTAATTTAAAATGGTGTATTGACCCATTCCTCTCACTATGGCCACTCTAACTCAAGGAATGTGTCTAAAAAATCACTAAAAAGGTGTGGGAATGATAAGTAAGTACAAGGGAGGTCAAGAGTTGAGTTGGGCATGAAGCCCTAGAGTGAAAATTGGTGTTTTCCACATGAACTTGTGAGTTTTTGACATGCTAATGTGAGTATTGTGTTAGGGAATCATTGTTTCTTGTTGAATTGAGTTTATGCATGCCATTTTAGACCTGTTTGAGGTGGTGGCATGTTTTGATAAGGTTGGGAAGTGTGTTTTCCAATAAGCCCTAGGTTATTTTGCTTAAAAAGAGGGTGTTTGGTTTTGGCATCTTGGTGGATGAATTTATGAGAACTAGATGTGAATTATTTGGTTTGAATACATATAAATTTATTCCCATATGTGTTTGGAGGTTTTGGTCAAGTTTCAAGATAAGTTTATTTGTTAAAGCGTCCTAATTTGAGGCCTAGTTGGCATAAAAAGCTTGATTTGAGAAAGTTGTTACAAAGTAACCAATAGTGGTTTGTTGGCATGTGATTTTTTACCTTGAAATGGTTCAAGTATTTTTCTAAAATAATCTTATCGAGAAGAAATAATAAATTGAATGAGTTGGCAATGCTATAAGGAAGAGTGCTAATTTGGTGAAAAGTGAAGAGTTTTGATAATTGTGACTTGTGAATTGTTGTTGTTGGTTGATTTTTTGTGTTCTGTTGTGTTGCAGGACCTCCCCTATTTGCATCACAATTTAAATGCTTTTTCCATGCTTCCATTTGGAGTCATGATTGCAATATAGGTTGAACCTTTCCCCATGTTGCTAACTTAGCCTTGAATAAAGAGTCTTGTAACAGTGGAGAGAAGGGTTAGAATCCCTTGTAGGTAGACTAACCAAAGAAACATTTAAAATGTATCACAACTAAAAGTGATGAGGAAAATTTATAAATAGAGATGAAAACCAAAATAGTTTCTAAGATCTATAAATGTGGGAGGAGTATATTCCAATTTTTTAGAGACATGTATGGAAAATTTGACAGCATAGGAAAAGCAATTAACTGCTTGGTATAACTATTTCACAAAATACCTCAATGAAAGATTCAGAGAGTGGCATGCACATCCATAATAAAGGATTGAGAAATGGTGTTTTATTTTACTTCCTTGAAACGTATGTCATAAATGTGTATACAAAATGTGGAAGCATACACAAGGTAAGTCAATTGTTAAATAAAAAAATGCTTGAAAGAGACGTGGTTTAAAAATGTAATTGGAAAGTGTATAGAATTATGTAATTTAAAATGTGAATTGACAACCTAAGGTTACAATGAAAAACAAACAATCATCAACATGGAATATGTAAAATAACAAAAATGAAAGCAAGCCATAATAGAATGAAAGAAAATATGTAAAGACTTCACATACCTAAAAAACCAGAGTTTCAAATGGAGGAGTTCAACTCAATTATGTATCCTTAGCTGCTTCTTTCTTCAAACTTCTAAACAATTTGAATTTTTCAGAAGCTTTTTCCCATCCAAACTTCAAGTGTATATCAGTTTTCAATGGAATTCAAACTTGAATTGATATTATATGCCTTTCAATGTGAAAAATATGCTATTTCATGCAAAGGTGGGGGAAAGATCATGAAAAAGGTGGTGGAATGTGAAAAACATGCATGCCCACTTCACAACGTCATAAAAAATCTACTTTTTGTTAGAGCACATGTAGAACCAAGAGAATATACAGAATGTGGGCCTCGAGATCATGGGTATATTGAGTTTTTTACCTTTTTTAGTGCAAGACAAAATGTTCTCACGTTATAACATGAGCACATTATTTCTTGCAAAAAAGGTCATATCTCTACTTCTACAAAATGTGCTTGCATTATGAGAAAGTTGGTTTTTTAATAGATTTATTTTCTCTCTCTTTGTCTATACCCTATATACCCTAACTCTATCTCTCTTCCCTCCACCCTTAAACCCTAACTCTATCAATCTCCCCTCTACCCTCTGCCCTTAAACCTTATACCCTTTATCTCTCTCCAACTCCCTCCCTCCCTCCCTCCCTCTCTCTCTCTCTCTCTCTCTCTCTCTCTCTCTCTCTCTCTCGTCTCTCCTCCTACCCCTCTCCTCTCAGCTCCCTCTCTCTCACTCACTCACTCCTATCCCTCTCCCATATACACTCCCCTCTACCCTTATACCCTCTACCCTTAACCCTTCTACTCTCTACCCTCTACCCTCTATCTCTCTCCCACTCCCTCACTCCCTCTCTCTATCTCAAGTCTCTCACTCCTACCTTCTCTCCCTTTCGCAACTCCCTCTCTCTCACTAACTCACTTGTTCTATCTCTCTCCCACTCCTAAACACTAAACCCTAAACCATCAACTCTTAAACCCTAAACCCTTAAACCCTCTACCCTCAACCCTTAAACCCTCAACCCACTTAGTAAACTCTCTATCTCTCCCCCCTCTACCCTCTACCCTTAACCCTTATACCCTCTATCCTCTACCCTTTATCTCTCTTCCAATCTCTCTATTTGTCTCTCATCTCTCAACCTCTATACCCTCTCCCTCTCTCAACTCCCTCTCTCTCACTCACTCCTATCTCTCTCTCATCTACCCTCTACCCTTAACCCCTATACCCTCAACCCTTAAACCCTAATTATATCTCTCTCCCTTCTACCCTCTACCCTTAACCCTTATACACTCCATCCTCTACCCTCTCTCTCTCTCTCACTCTCTCTCTCTCATCTCTCAACCCCTATTCCCTCTCTCTCAACTCCTGCTCTCTCACTCATTCACTCCTATCTCTCTCCCCTCTACCCTCTACCCTTAACCATTATACCCTAAACCCTTAAACCCTAATTGTATCTCTCTCCCATTCAACCCTCTACCCTTAACCCTTATACTCTCTACCCTTTACCCTCTACCCTCTATCTCTCTCCCACTCCCTCCCTCCCTCCCTCTCTCTCTCTCATCTCTCCCTCCTACCACATATCCCTCACTCAATTCCCTCTCTCTCACTCACCCACTCATATCTCTTTCCCCTCTACCCTCTTCGCTCTACCCTTATACCCTCTACCCTTAATCCTTATACCCTATATCCTCTACCCTATATCTCTCTCCCACTTCCTCACTCCATCTTTCTCTCTCACTCTCATTTCTCCCTCCTATGCCCTCTCCCTCTCTCAACTCCCTTTCTCTCACTCACTCACTCCTATCTCTCTCCCACTCCTAAACCCTAAACCCTAAACCTTCAACTTGTAAACCCTCTACCATCAACCCTCAACCCTCAACTCTTAAACCCTAATTCTATCTCTCTCCCCTCTACCCTCTACCTTTTGTTAGGGTTAGAAAGCATATATGTAATAGTTAAATGAAGATTTGATTAATAGAATAGAAAAATAAAAGACATAGAAAAATTATAATAGAAACAAGACAACATAGGGAATTTAGCATGGTTCACCCAATCCGAGCTACATCCACAAAACCATAGCGATCCAATGATTTTATTATCTAGTGCAAAATTCATTACAATCTTGCGAATAATCACCTTTTTATACATACTATAACTCTTGTCCCAACCCCTTATAACAAGCTTCTTAGAAGCTTCCAGAATTAGGGTTTTAAAAAGTTGGTTCTTTTTTCTTTTTTGGTGATTTTTCCTTTTTTGGTGTTGATGCAAAAAAATGACAATTTTGTTTTTCTCAAGGGCTTCAACCTTGAATCCCTTCTTTTCAAGGGTTTCTGCCCCCGAACCCTTGCCCAGGGCCCAACACGGCCCCAGACCCTGGCAAGACTACATGAAGAGTGTATAGTATAGCATGATTAGTCACCATATACCAACAATCTCCCACTTGGAGACTAATTAGGCTCCACACCAACACAATCTCCCACTTGGAGACTGATCCTAGATGACAATATTGCACTTACAACTACCACTAGAAATAAACACCTTGGACCCTACTAATCTGTTATACTTGAATTCAACCTTGAAGGCCAACCAAAGCTAAAGAGGAGCTCAAATTTTTCCTTGCCACTGCCTTCGTAAACATATCTGCTTGGTTTGAATCTGTATGTATCTTCTCTAGCTTGACCTGTCCATCCTCTAACACTGGCCAAATGAAGTGATATCTCAACTGCATGTGTTTGGTTTTAGAACGCAAGGAAAAATTCTTTACAAACAAGTAATTTTTAGTTTGTTATTTTCCCAACTCTTCCATGAAAAGTTGCAACTATATCATCTCCTTTGCTGCCTCTGTTGGAGCAACATACTCTGAATTTGTGGTGGATAAAGCAACCACATTTTGCAACTGAGAAATCCAAATCACTATTATCCCACCAATTGTAAATACATAACCTATGGTACTCCACCTGGTATCTACATCCCCTGCCAAATTTGAGTCAACATAGCCTTTTAAATCATTATTAGAGCCCCCAAAACATAAGAATTTATTGGATGTACCTCTCAAATACTTGAGAATCCATTTTACCATATTCCAATGCTTAACTTCGTGATGAATCATATACCTGCTAACAACTCCTACAACATGTCCAATATTTGGTCTAGTGTATACCATGGCATACATTAAACTACCTATAGCTAAAGCATATGGTACCTTGGACATTTTTTCTTCCTCCTCTTGTGTCTTTGGAAAAATATTCTTAGTCAATTTAACATGATTGGGTAAAGGTGTACTGACAAATTTTGCATTTTCCATATACAATCTCTACAATACCTTCAAAGCACAATCAGCCTAAGATAAATTTTTTTTTTTCTATTTTTCCTATCTCTTGTAATCTTCATACCAAGGATTTTCTTTGCTGCCCCCAAATCCTTCATAGCAAATGAATTTGCTAACTATTGTTTTATCTCCCTTATGTGATCCATGTTAGACCCTGCTACAAGCATATCATCAACATATAAACATAAGATAATGTAGCTATCATCATCTAACCTCTTAAAATAAACACAATGGTCTGAATTACATTGACTATAGCCTTGCTCAGCCAAAAAACTATCAAATTTAATATACCATTGTTGAGGTGCTTGCTTCAAGCCATATAGAATTTTTCTTGAATATGCACACTAGTTTCTCCTCACCTTTGACCTCAAATCCTTGTGGCTATTCCATATATATTTCCTCTTCCAAATCACCATGGAGAAAGGTTGTTTTATCATCAAGTTGTTCTAAATGAAAACATCCAGTAACCACAATACTTAAAATAGTACGAATAGAAGTCATTTTAACAAGTGGAGAAAATATTTCATCAAAATCAATACCCTTTTTCTATGGAAATCCCTTTACAACTAATCTAGCTTTAAATATTTTCTTACCTCCATCCTCCTCTTTTAGCCTATAAACCCATTTGTTTGGTAAATCCTTTTTTCCTGCAGGCAACTTGCATAATTCCCAAGTCTGATTTTTCAGCAAGGAGTCCATTTCTTCTTCCATTCCATGATCCCACTGAACCTTGGTATCCACCTACATACCTTCATCATAACATTCTGGTTCACTAGCATCAATTAATACAATAGAACACAAAGAGGGAGAAAATATTTTTGGAGGTCTATTTATCCTTGAAGATTGTCTAACATTCATTGGAGTTTGTGGTATTTGTGTTTTCTATTGTTGCAGAGCATGATGAACCACTGGAACATCACTATTTAGTGTATCATCCAACACTACATAATCATTTTCTTTCTTCTCATGTTGCTGCAATTGATCTTTGTACAACACTTTCTCCTTGAATATGACACCCTTGCTTCTTACAATTTTTTGATTTTCAAAATCCCAAAGCCTATAACCAAATTCATGAATGCCATATCCAAAAAATATACATTTCTTTGATTTTACATTGAGCTTGGTTCTATTTTTAGAATCTACATGTGCAAATGCTTCACAATTGAGGGTCTTGAGAAAAGAATAACTCACCTTCTTACTTGTCCATGCATCCTCTAGAATACCACAACCCAAAGCATTAGAGGGACCTCTATTGATTAAATAAACAATAGTGTTTACAACCTCTACCCACATGTTTAAAGGTAGCCCAACATGCAATCTCATAGTCCATGCACACTGCATTATTGTTCTGTTCATGTGCTCAGCCACTCCATTTTCTGGTGGAGTCCTTGGAACCATTTTTTGCCTAGGAATACCATTTGAGGAACAATAATATTCAAAATATTTGCTGCAATAATCACTACCATTATCATATTTGAGACATTTTAACTTTTTACCTGTCTCATTCTCAATCAAGCTTCTCAATTTCTTAAAAGATTCAAATCCATTATATTTTTTTCCTAAGGAAATAAATCCATACCTTGTTTCATCATCAATAAAATTGACATAGTACTAAGAGCCATTGAGAAAAGATAATTGAGTTGTCCAAATAATCTCTTTTGTTTTCCATACACACAAATTTTACAAAAATCCATATTAAGACATTTCACACTTGGTAAAATATTCTTTGAATGAATTAATCTCATACCTTTTGCACTCATATGCCCAAGTCTATTATTTGACAATGCTAATTCAGAATCCATTGCAACTATCTAATTTTCTACCTATGAACTACACCAACTATTCCTAAACATTGATTTTGATCTGCAATAGCTAAAGTAGAAGGAACAATATGACCTATACAAACATATAAGGTGCCTAGTTTCACACCTTTTTCTACCGGTAAGGCACCTTTTGTAACCTTCCAATTTTTATCACTAAATGTAACAACAAAACCCTCATCATATAGTTTCCCTGCTGAAATTAAATTTCTTTTTAACTTTGGAATGTTCCTTACCTCATGTAATGGCCAATGATTCTCATTTTGCAACTTAATCTTGATTCTTCCCTTTCCAACAATTTGGCAGGGTTCATTATCTCACAAATAACCAACCCAAAACCCCTTGGAAATAATCAAGAAAATAAATTTTATGGGGCGTAGCATGAAATGAAGCCTCTAAATCTAACACCCAAGAATCATTATCATTATCAAGGGAATCAAAGCATCCTCATTAGATTTATTACTTACCACATTTTCTTATTTATTGCCTTCCTTTTTGTCTCCTTTATTTTTAGTAGACCAACAATCCCTCTTGTCTCTAGATTGGGACCTTTTATCCTTTGATTTTCCTCATGACTTCCCACAACTTCTAGAATTGTTTCCTCTCTCCTTTGTTTTTCCCCTACTTTCTGCATTCAAAACATTGCCTAATGTGGATGTTCCACTTGAGCTTTTCCTACGAATTTCCTCACTCAAAATAACACCAACAACATCATTAAATTTCAATGTATTCAAACTAGAAATAGAATTTCTAACAACCATTACCAATCTATTCCATCTCTCAGGCAAAGAACACAAAATCAAAAGAGCCCTAACTTCATCAAAGTTTACTTTACAAAATTTAATTGACTAGTAACCGTATTAAAATCATTTAAATAATTAGCAACTAACCCACCTTCTACCATTTTCATATTAAATAAACGCTTCATAAGAAATACCTAATTTGAAGTAGAAGGATTTTCATATAACTTTTCCATGGTTTCCATCAACTCTTGAGTTACCTTTGTTGTTGTAATTTTGAATGCCACCGATTGTGCCAGGCATAAAAATGGCTCCTAGTTCCTTTAATTAACCCAAATTCCTCCATCTGCATCTTCCATAACTAATAGTTTTGCCCATTGCATTTATCTACCTTCAATTTACCCTTGTCTTCCATTGCTCCCACTTAACTGCGAGACTCCCACTTAGTTGTGAGACTCCCACTCAACTGTGAGACTTTCTTGTAGATGATAATTAAATACAAATCCCTCTGATACCACTTGTTATGGTTAGAAATTAGATATCTAATAGCTAATTGCAGATTTGATCAATACAATAGAGAAATAAAACACAAAAAATTATTGCAAAAACAAGACAACATAGAGAATTTAATGTTGTTCACCCAATCCGGGCTACATCC
>VDFB02379711.1:10221498-10242454 GCA_007258455.2 Sequoia sempervirens
CAACCCCTAAACCCTAAATCCTTAAACCCTCTACCATCTACCTTATAAATTAATCCTCAACCCTCAATTCTCAACCCTCATCCTTTAATCCCTCTATAAAATCATGAAAACAAAGTGGGATTAAAGCAATAACAATGCAATCAAACTCAAATCAGAAACTAAAGCTAAACAACAAAGCACAAAGGAAATTATAAACATAAACAAAGAGAAATCTCACCCAGTATCTACATCCTTCCATGAATGACCTGGATGGTCCTACTTCATTTTTCCATGATGGTATTCTTGACCTCATATTTTTAGTATGTGTGCAAATATAGCCTTGATGCATGTGATTATACAAAATATCAAAGATTAAACAAGTTCTCCAAAAGTCATCATATTTTGGGAGGAGTTGCGATAATGAAAGCAAGGTCAATTTATAGAAAATTGATCATTCAAACAATAGGATGAGAATGAAAGATGGGCGAATGATTCAAATTAAAATATTCAATATGAATTGAGATAAGTGTTAGTACTGACACAGTGATAAAACCTAAGAATAGAGATCAAGATTAAATAATGATTTAATCTCTAGTTGAAAGTATTCAAAAATTAGAAGAATAACATTTGCATGAAAAGGATAAAGATAGAATAAAAGAAATGATTTTTTAGAACGCATGGAGAAATTAATTAATTAAATAAAGATATTTAATTAATGAATGTGTACATGCATAAGATTTAAAGCTTGATAACTGATTGGTTATGACAAAGAGTTTATTTGTGAAAGACAATCAGACATTAAATCATGAGATAATTGATTGATTTAAATAGATCTCAAGTCAAGTGCGAATGAATACTTAGATAACTTAACAATTATCTAAATATAGAGGAATATGTCCAAAATATACTTTTATAAATTAAATGATTAACATTCAACATTTAAGGATTAAATTAAATAAATAAGATTTATTTAATTGACTAAAGAAAAGGTTAAATGAATAATTAAATAATTAAATTATTTATTTAATTATAGTTGAAAATATGATAAGGATAAATTAAATAAGAATTTATTTAATTTAAGAAAGAGGATAAAGTTAATTAGTGCCTTATTAAATTAAAAAAAATTATTTAATTAATCAAGATTTGAATAAAGATAATATGAATTAATTAAATAATTGAGTTTATTTAATTAATAGAAGAGAAAGGACTTTAGAAAGTAATTAAATAATTAACATTATTTAATCATGACCATGAAAATACAAATTATGAATAAATTGAATTCATAGGCTTAGACCAAATTTTAGTGTCTACACCCAAAACCCTCAATCCTTAAACCCTAAACCCTCAACCCCTATACCCTCTACCCATTACATTGGACCCTCTACCCTAATCCCCCAACCCTATACCCTCAATCCTCAATCTTCAACCCTAATCCCTCAACCCTTAAACCCACTTAGTAAACTCTCCACCCTAATCCCTCAACCCCTATACCCTCTACCCTATACATTGGAGCCTCGACCCTAATCCCCCAACCCTATACCCTCAATCCTCTACCCTCAACCCTAATCCCTCAACCCTTAAACCATCAACTCACTTAGTAAACTATATATCTATCGCCCCTCCACCCTCTACCCTTTATCTCTCTCCCAATCCCTCCCTCTCTCTCTCTCGTTTCTCAAACCCTATACCCTCTCCCTCTCTCAACTCCCTCTCTCAAGAAATATCACTCCTTCCATCTCTCTCCCCTCTACCCTCTACCCTTAATCCTTATACCCTCACCCCTTAAACCCTAATTCTATCTATCTCCCCATCTACCCTCTACCCTCTATCTCTCTCCCACTCCCTCCCTCTCCCTCTCCCAACTCCCTCTATCTCACTCACTCACTCCTATATCTCTCCCCTTTACCCTCTCCCCTCTACCCTTATACCCTCTACCCTTAACCCTTATACCCTCTATCCTCTACTCTCTATATCTCTCCCACTCCCTCTCTCTCTAGTCTCTCACTCCTACCTTGTCGCCCTCTCTCAACTCCCTCTATCTCACTCACTCACTCCTATCTCTCTCCCACTCTTAAACCCTAAACTCTAAACCTTCAACCCTTAAACTATCTACCCTCTACCCTCTACCCTCAACCCCTAAACCCTAAACCCTTAAACCCTAAATCCTTAAACCCTATACCCTATACATTAAACCTCAACCCTCAATTCTCAACCCTCATCCTTTAATCCCTCAACCCCTATACACTCTACCCTTTACATTGGACCCTCAACCCTAATCCCCCAACCCTATACCCTCAATCCTCTACCCTCAACCCTATTCACTCAACCCTTAAACCCTTAAACCCACTTCAAAAACTCTCTACCCTAATCCCTTAACCCTCTTGACCCTTAATCCCTCAAACCTTAAACTCTAATCTATCAACCCCTATACCCTCTACCCTATACATTTGACCCTTGACCCTAATCTACCAACCCTATACCCTCAACCCTCTACCCTCAACCTTAAACCTTCAACCCTTAAACCCTCTACCCTATAAACCCTTAAACACTCAACCCTAAACCCTAAACCCTCAACCCTTAAACCCTTAAACCCACTTAGTAAACTCTCTACCCTAATCCCTCAACCCTTAAACCATTTTCCCTCAACCCCTATACCCTCTACCCTATACATTGGACCCTCGACCCTAATCCCCCAACCCTATACCCTCAATACTCTACCCTCAACCTTAAACCCTCTACCCTCTACCCTCTACCATATAAACCATTAAGTATTCAACCCTAAACCCTAAACCCTAAACCCTTAAACCCTAAACAAATAAACCCTCTACCCTCTACCATCAATCCTCTACCATCTACCATCAAGCCTAATCCCTCAACCCTTAAACCCTTAAACCCACTTAGTAAATTCTCTACCCTAATCCCTCAACCCCTATACCATCTATTCCATAAATTTGACCCTCGACCCTAATCCCCCAACCCTATACCATCAATCCTCTACCCTCAACCTTAAACCATCAACCCTTAAACCCTCTACCATATAAACCATTAAACACTCAACCCTAAACCCTAGACCCTCAACCCTTAAACCCTCTACCCTCAACCCTAATCCCTCAACCCTTGAACCCTTAAACCCACTTAGTAAAATCTCTACCCTAATAACTCAACCCTCTTTACCCTTAATCCCTTAACCCTTAACCATTAAAACCTCTACCCTATACCCTCTGTCCTATAAATTAAACACCCAGCCCTCAATTCTCAACCCTCAACCCTTCACCCCTCAATCCTCAACCCTCAAACCCTAAACCCTCAACCCCTGAACCCTCTACCCTATACATTGGACTCTTTACCCCAATCCTTCAACCATATGTACCCTCAACCCTAATCCCTCAACCCTACACCCTCAACCCTACAGGTCGTCAACCCTATACCCTATACATTGGATGCTCAACCCTCATATATCTATGTCCCTCCCTCCTCTTCTCTACTCTCTATACATCCATCCATCCCTCTCTACCCTAATCCCTAAACCCTTAAACCCTTAAACACTCAACCCCAAACCCTCGACCCTCAACCCTTAAAACCTAAACCCTTAAACCCTCTACCATCAACCCAATACCCTCTACCCTAAACCCTAATCCCTCAACACTAATCCATCAACTCTTACACCCTTAAATCCAAGAAAACTACCTACCCTAATCCCTAAACCCTCAACGCTTATATCGTCTACCCTCTACCCTCATCCCTTAACCCTTAAACCCCAATTCCTCAACCCTTATACCCTCTACCCTATACATGGATCCTCAACCCTAATCCCTCAACCCTATACCCTATTCCCTTAACCCTCAACCCTCAACCCTCAACCCTTAAACACTCTATGCTCTACACTCTACCCTATACATTAAACCATCAACCATCAATTCTCAACCCTCAACCCTTAATCCCTCAACCCTCAATCCTTAAACCCTAAACCATAAACCCCTATACCCTCTACCCTTTATATTGGACCATAAACCTAATCCTTCAACCATATACCTTCAAACCTATACCCTAAACCCTAAACCCTTAACCCTAAATCCTAAACCCTTTAACCATAAACCCTTAAACCTTCTACCCTATACCCTCAACCCAATACAATCTACCATTGACCCTAATCCCTCAACACTCAACCATTAAACCCTAATTCCTTAGAAACCATCAACCCTATAGGTCCTTCACCCTAATTCGTCAACCCTATACCCTCAACCCCTATACCCTCAACCCCTATCACTTTCTCTCTACCTATACATCTCACATCTCCCTCCCTCCCTCTCTCCTACCCTCTCTAATTGTCTCTATCTACCCTCTCCCTCTTTCTATGTACCTCTTATTCAATCAATCCCTACTACCCTCTCTCGCTTCCTCTTGAAACATAGATTTTTGGCACCTACTTACTTTCTATGACTCCTAGGGTTTTTTGCCTAGAAGGGAAAAGGTGGGCCAATAATGCTTATGTTCTCATTAGAAGAAATGGAAAAATGGGTGTGAAGTGTGTGTGTAGATGTATTTAAATGTTAAAAATCTAATGAAAAGGAATACTAAGGAATTCAATTCTAATCTAATTTACAAGTGCTAGAAAACATAATGTGTATTCAAACTATTGACTAGAAATGTAAACAAACTATAACAAAAGGTAACCCAATTGGAGATATGTACCTAGATGTTAGAAGAGGGTGGAATGAGGATTTTAATAGTTGCAAAGACATAAAAAATTCGCATTGGGACTAATTCGCCATTTTGGGTGAATGAGTCCTATTTTTTCCAAAAAGTGTTGGAACTAGTTTAAGGGAATTGGGTATCCAAATCTACATAAATCATTGTTCAAGCCTATAAATGGGACTGATTCACCATCAATGACGAATGAATCCTCTTCTAGAAAATAGAGAATTCTTGAGAGGATTATGTGGCTTATGATCTACAATTATGTTTTTGAAGATTCCCCATATTTGAATCTACAAAACTCAACCTGTAGACTCTCTCCAAACTTGAAATAGGGTATGAGACACCTTGAATGACTTTGATGAGATATAGAATCCTTTTCTCATCTTCTCATTTGATGAATTTGCATACAAAAACACATGAAAAGGGGAAAAAGTGTTGAGGGTTAGGATATAGGGGTTTGCCTTGGTCAAACCCTACTTTGGTAATAAAAAATTTGAAATAGAAAAAGAAATGGAATTGAAAGAGAATGATGAATACACATGTAAATGTAAATATTGACCAAAACCTTGTTGGAGAAATCTGAAGTGATGTTAATGGTTGCTCCAAGATACTTTATTTGTACTTGACTTGATATTGTAAATGGTTGAACAGTTAAGTGAATTTGATGATTGGGTGAATGCATGAGAGAATGGGGTTGAAATGAGGTGAAAATAATTTATTTATACACAATTGTACCTTAGTTACCTGTTCATACCTCATTATAGGCCAACATAAAGTGATGTTGAATTAAAACCTGAAAGGAAATTTAAAATATTTTGAATTTGGGGCCAAGGGGGACTCATTCACCACCCATGGCAAATGGGTCCCACCTAGGACTTGAAAATGGGTGTTAGGAATTTTCTTGTATTTAATGTTACTTGTTGGGTTTACATTCAAAACTACACTTAATTAAAGAATATTAAGGCATAAAGGGGCCAAATAAAGCATAAGAAAGGGGTAAATGGTGAAGTTGTGACTAGAAAATTGTGAAATCTTGTTACAAGACTATACAACACTTTAAAATAGGATTTTTTTAATGATGGAAAGGTGGTTTTTAGGTAAATTGTAATGGATAGAGTCTAGAAGTGTAGAAATATTTTACAACACTTCACAACACCTTCACAAGATGTCATTATTTGAATTTTAATACCTAAATATGCATGTTCAAGCCATGTTACATCATAAAATTAAAGAAAAACAGATCAAAAACCATGAAACAAGACCTAAAAGGCCATGAAAATGAGAAGGGGGCATTTTTCTATAGCACATTTAGCCCCTAGTTTAGTGATAGGATGAACTTTCTTCAAACTCACACTAAAGTAGCCATGAACAATGAGAGGAGTGTTCAAATGCACTTACATTAGCAAGATGGAATAACAATGATCAAGAGGGATGATCAATTCTAGAGGATGAAGATCCCATGGAAAACTAAACATAAGGACAAAGGAACACACAAGTGTTGAGAAGGCATAAATGTGTGTTCCTTTGTCCTTGTGTTTAGTTTTCCATGGGATAGAAGGCCTAAATGTACTCACTCTGGGGCCATGAAAATTTTGGCTATTTGCAGGTTGAGAAATCCCAAAAAGGTAAGATGCATACGCTAGTTGGTATGCACTCACATAAAAAAAGGTGGCTATGGGGAAAATTCATGCTGCTAGGTGGGCTTCCCACTCAACCATATTAAAGTTATGCCTCTTGATAACTTTAACAAGGCATCACAAAGAAAAATGTCATGAACAAAAAGAAAGGTACCATAGTCATGTAAGTTGCGTTATGCAAGGTGGAAAAACTGGGCAGGTGCATGAAGATGGTTGCACTTGTGTGGCCAAAATTTTTTTTGGAAAGAGATAACATGCTCGTGTTATGTTGTTTTAAAAGCAAAAAAAAAGTTAAAACTATGATTTTCTATTTACTATTTCTTAGCTCTACCCATGGCCAAAAACCCTCACTTTCACACTTGCATTCTAGGAGGAAGGATTTATACAAATTTTATCAAAAACAATTGGATTTTCTTTGCAAATATGGCTCCATGATGACAAAGAGGTGTGGGAGGTAAGTATTGTGTGTTATTTGTTTTGAATTTCTTAGTTTGAAATTGATGTTGTTTGTTTTAGGCTATATTTGATTTTTTTTTTAAATTTGTAGGAAATCTTGCAAATCCTCAACAAGAAGAGGAGGAAAATCCTCAAAAAAATCCTCAACAAAATCAACCTCAACCAAAAAATCAACCTCCCCCACCAATCACTCAATACCCTCCTGGCATTCAAGAAAATTTGAGGAGTGAAATTGACAACAATAGAAAACAACTTGAGGATCTTATCAATAGGTTGAGTGATCCAAATTCTTCAACCACATAAAGAATGTGTCTAGTAAATTCATTGAAAGAGATGTTAAAAAATGTAGATGCAATTACCCAACAAATATCTGGATGGCAAGATAGGAGGAAAGTAGCCAGGGCATATTATCCAGACAAATTATCATATAAACAAGTAAAAGATTTAAAAATTACTAAAGGTGATCTGTGCTCTCGATTCACTGACCCTAAAAAAAATCAAAATCTTACCCTCAATGCAAAGAGGTTTCCTATTCATTGGTGGCACCACCAAGATATTAGGAACCATTTTTATGATAGATGGTATTTGGTCTTTGATTACCCACTATGCAATAATTTTGAAGTGCCCCAATATTTTCTTAGGAAACTATATAGTGAGTTCATATTGAACCAAATCCCAAATTATTTTGATATGAGGGAGTTCCACAAGAGAGGTGGGGGGTCAGCTCAAGATAGGCCCAGTGCACAGCTAGATCCTGTGTGGTAAGGGAGACAACCTCTCGCTAGGATGCCTCGTGAGAACATTGTTATGCCTGCTGCTACGAAGGAGAGTGCTGACATAGAGACATTGCAAGAGATCAACACTTTTACCCAGAGTGTCATCCATCATAGTAGCCCTATTGTACAATGCCATCTAGGGGAGTCTTTGGTTGGTGGCCTTCAAACCCATGTGTGTCAATCTTGTAGGGTGACTTGTTCATATGACCCCACTGACACACAAGAGGCTGCTACATAGGATCTATATGCTGCTACACCTGATCCAAATGCTGCTACGGGGATGGAGAGGATGGCTAACATTTTGCATCATGTATATGGCATTAATAGTCAGGTAAAAGTCAACATGTTCATTGAATTTAATTTATTAAATTTTGATTTTGAAATGCATGATTAACTAATTTAGTTTTATTATTTTAATAAAATTGTAGGGTCGCAGTGTCTAGACTGGATACACTGGTCCTCCACCTACTTATTTTTGTAGTACACCTATTAGTGGGGTATGTAACTAGTAAAAAATTATAAATTTATTACATGTTAATAGAATTGTTTTACGAATGGTATTTTAATACATGTGATTTTGGATGTTGAATAGGCTAATATTGGTGCTTTCAAGAAAACACCTCCTAGTGCCAGTGGATTCACTCAAATGTACACGGAGGTAATAGGATAAAGAGAACTTAACTAATGAATTCTACTTCATAGATTTGTGTAGTTTATATTCATATTGTTGGTTACATCCAATTACACATCATTCAAACTCAAAGCATTAGCACTTCAAATTTCATAACTAATAACTAGATGTTGATAGATGAAAAAATTTCAACTGTACAATATAGTTGTTTAGAAAGTCAACATAGGCAACATGATGCAATTACTTCACATGGAGGCATGTGCTTGCAAAGGTGCACCACCACGACAAACTATGGATGCTTGGAAAAAATCTATGAAAATATAATAGTAAGCAATAGCATAGACAAGGCAGTTAGTGATGCAGAGCATCATATCAAAACACTCAATCATCAAGGTACATCTGACGCAGAGCATCCAACAAACACCATCAACATCATTTCTTCAAGGGATTTCAATCCCAAATAGAATTAGGAGAAGATCAAATATAATTTCATCATAAATCTACTTTTCATTCAACCAAAATCCACTCAAATTCTCTTAGCCATTCCATAGGCCATCATTCATCATTCCAATAATTAGTATTCCAATTGATTCATTCAAAGAAAAAACCATATTAAAGAAAACTTTGACTTAATCAATTAGATTCAAATCATTCTCAACCACCATAAAAACAATAGAAACCTGATTATTGACACTTGAACAATTCATCCTTTCATTTATTCACCAAAGCAACAAATCAATTGAACCATACCTCACTATTATAAGTCCATTATCAAGCACTACACTCACCATATTTTGACTGCAACAATCTATTTTTAGGTTACAAACTCCTACTATGAAAAAATCTCGATTATCATCTTGTGGCTAATCACTAATTTTCTCAAAGGGCTTCATAATAGTCACCCATCCAACCATCAAAGTCACCAAACCTATCTTATATACCTTAAAAAAATTTAGTAACATCAATCATATAATTATTTTGATAGTAACCAAGCACTCAATCATATCAAAAAAGCTTTGAAAGGATACAAGTGAGAAATGTTGATGATAGGAGAGATTGCCACCCCAGTAGGTAGCTCTATTTCATAAGCATTTTGGCCAAACTTGTAGACCACCTTGCAAGGTCCTATCTTCTTCATCATGAGTTTGGAATACTTTCCTTTTGGAAGTCTCTCCTTCTTCAAGTGTGCCATCACCAAGTCTCGAACCTTGAATTGGACATTCCTCTTCTTTAAATCTTCCTTTTCCTTATACTTCTCAACATTCTTTTGAAGGGTTTCCTTCACTTGTTGATGAATATCCCTGATTGTAACAGCAAAGTCCTCACCTTGAGCACTTCTCCTAGCAAATCCTTGTAGATATATTAGTTCATAGACCCCTCTAGGGTGCATGCCATAGACTACCTCAAAAGGGCTTCTACCAATGCTCCTATTCATGGAATCATTATATGCAAATTTAGCCTGAGGTAAAATCAGATCCCAAGCTTGTCCATGCTCCTAGGTAAGACATATTAAGAGGTTTCCCAATGATCTATTCACCACTTCAATTTGTGCAAATTTATTTGTGAATGGTATGCGGAACTAAAGGACAAATTTTTTCCTTGAGTTTCTTCCACAAGGTCATCCAAAATTGACCAATGAATTTAGAATCCCTATCAAAAACAATGCTTAAAGTAAGTCCATGTATCCTAACAACCTCCTTAAAGAAGATACCTTCTATATGAGATGCATCATTGGTGCATTTTCAAGGAAGAAAATGTGCCATCTTACTAAATATATCAACTACCACAAAGATACTATCAAAACCTTTTTGGGTTCTAGGCAAACCCAAGACAAAGTCGATACTTACACACTCTAAAGGCCTATTAGGAATGGGCAGTGGTTGATAGAGTCTTGCATTTGATGAAGTTCCCTTTTCCCTTTGACATATTATGTAGCCTTCCACATACCTTCTCACATCCACCTGTAACTTTGGCCAATAGTAAAATCTCCTAACTTGTTCTAAGGTCTTGTCAAGGCCAAAGTGACCTCCAAGACTCCCACTGTGTTTCTCCTTTATGATATTCTACCTCATTGAGAATTTACACATACACAATTGGCTTCCTTTGAAGAGAAAACCATTTTTCAATAAAAAATCAAAGAATTCACCATGAAAAGAATTCAAATTCTGCTCACAAACATTATATACCTCCTTGAAATCTGAATCTTCATGATACATATCCTTTAATGCTTCAACCCCATGCTTTGGAGTTGGATCTCTTGCACTACAAGTGTTCTACTGAGAGGATCTACCATTGTATTTGCTTGGCCCTTCTTATGCTTTATTGTGAAAGTATAGGCTTGCAAAGACTCTACCCACTTCATTTGCCTATGACTAAGTTTGTCCTTTCCATTCAAAAAATTCAAGGCATGATTATTAGTATAAACAACAAATTCTTTAGGTAACAAGTAGTGCCTCCAATTTTTGAGGGCTTGGACCGTAGAATACAATTCCAAATCATAGGAAGAATACTTCCTCTTTGCTTCATTCAAAATCTCACTTTAAAATGCAACCGGTCTACCTTCTTGGCTCAAAATAGCCCTTATCGCTTGATTGCTAGCATCACACTCAATGGTAAAAAATTTATCAAAATTAGGGAGCACAATTATAGGCTGTTGTGCTACTCTCATTTTAGATATTCAAAGCCTTTATCAGCCTCATTTTTCCAAGAAAACTTACCTTTGTTACCTCCTTTGATGGTGTCCAAGATTGGTGCACAAATTTGGCTAAAGTTCTTGATGAACTTTCTATAAAAGCTTTCAAGTCCATGGAAGCTTCTCACATCTCCCATGGATTTTGGTGTTGGCCTTGAGTAATCCATCTTCAAACTTCCCTTGGAGATGAAAAAACCATGGTAGACTAGTTCTTCCTTCATGAATTCACACTTTTCCATGTTGATCAACAACTTCTCCTCTTGTAACCTCCTTAGTACCATGTCAAGGTGCTTCAAATGTTCTTCTTTAGACCTGCTAAACACAAGGATGCCATCTAAATAAACTACAACCAAATTTCCAATGAAAGGTCTCAATACCTCATTCATAAGGCACATAAATGTACTAGGGGAATTTGATAACCCAAGGGGAATCACCAAAAAATCATAGAGCCCTTCATTAGTCTTAAAATTTTTCTTCCATTCATCCCCCTCTCTGATCCTTATCTGATGGTACCCGCTCTTTAGATCAATCTTGGAAAAGTAAGATGCTCTTGATAGACAATCCATGAGTTCCTCCATTATTGGCATCGGGAACCTATATTTAATTGCACGATCCTATTAATGGCTCATCAATCAGTGCAAAGAGTCCAATTCCCATCCTTCCTTGGTGCTAGGATAGTAGGAACAACACATGGGCTCAAACTCTTCCTCACTAGCCCTTTATCTGTCAACTCTTGCACTTGTCTTGCAATCTCCTTATTTTGAGCAGGTGTCATCTTGTATACAAGCTTGTTGGGAAATGTAGCCCTTGGAATCAAATCAATATGGTGGCTTATATCCCTAATGGGAGGTAGGGAACTAGGTAATTCATTCACTATTATGTCCTTGTACCTTTCCAAAAACTCTTGGACTTCATTTGGTGCATCTTCCTTCTTCTTTGTGGGAAAATATGCTTCACTTTTTGGCTTCATAATCAGGAAGAATCCTCTTCCTCCTCCTTTGTTCAAGGTCTTCATGAAATCCTTCTCACCCACCATCAAAACACTAGGCCCTTCATGCTTTCCCTTGTCTTCCTCTAGGAGAGGTGAGAGGTTGTAAGTCTTCCCATCCTTCACAATGGAGTATGTGTTCTTCTCCCCATCATGCTTGGTCTTCCTATCAAAGTGCCAAGACCTACCAGAAATATATAGCTTAATACTTGTACTCAAAATTTTGTTCATTAGATCTCATACATTATAAGTCATGACGTGGATCTCGCTATTGTAACTTTTTTGTGATTGAATAATTTGTTGTTTTATTTTTAGATGTTGGTTGTGGGAACACCTCCATTTGTTACAAGGGCAATGGATATTAGTGTTTCATCCACTATACAATCCTCCATGGGTCTAATAGAGGAGGTATGAGACAAATTACTAAATTTCAATTTACATTTGTTGTTATAGATGTTAGTTGTAGTGAAAAATCAAACCATTATTGATTCACAGTTTAATTCCTATTTGGATGGTTTATATAGGGCTTGAGCATGCCTGAGCATTGGAATGAAAATATTTCCATCATGGAGAGTGATCATGAGATGGAAATAAGTGATTATTTTGTTAAATATATCATTTCTTATAATGTAATTTCTATATATTAATGTCTTTACTTCTTATTGTAACAATTAAGACTTCACCAAGAGCTAAACTATAGGAGGAGCAGTAGGAGCATTCCTCGAGCACAATAGAAATGATAGTCAAACTTATCTCCATTAGATCACCAAACAAAGGGAAATAATTTATTTCTAGAGCATGGAGAGAAATGAATTTTGATTCCAAGCCCTTTGTTGTATGTCTAGACATGACAATTTTGTACATATCTTGTATTGGATATATTTGACATTGTATGCCTATATGGCATTCGAGAGTAAGCCTACATGGCTATTTGTAACTATATTTTATACTTATATTGACATATATTGATGTATGTGTACATGGCTATTTGGTTAATACAAATATTTTTTATCGATGGTGTCCATATTTGCTCTTTTTGATAATGTCAAAAGCATGGTGCATACAGATTAGGCAAAAGGATTTTCCTTTTAAATTAGAAATGCATGGAAGTTTCAAAAAGTATCCTTGATATTACAAAAAGATATGTGTTTATACCATAGCAGAAAAAATCTTTTGGGGAAAAATTTGGCAAACCAAAAGTATAAGATTTTTTGAAAAAATCGGGAAAAAGTATAGAAAAAATCGGAAAAAAATTAGATTTAAAAAAAGGTAAAAAAAAGCAGAACAATCTGAGATAGAAACTTTTTAAAAAAAAATTTAAAGGAATTTCCATAGCATAGAGATTTAGAGAGAAAATAAAATAAAGCTTTTAACTAATAAATTGTAAAAAATAGATTTTTGTAGTTTATATTCATATCGTTGATTACATTGCATCGCACATATTTCAAACTCAAAGCATTTCTTCACATTGCGTAACTAATAACTAGATGCTGATAGATGAAAAATTTCAATTACAATATATTGTTTCTACAAATGTCAATCCTTAGCAGCTATGCAATTACTTCCACATTGCATAACCACAACTAGGAGCAGCTCCCAATTGCATTTGCTTGTCATGGCATTGTATAGACCACATTTCTTTGAGGAATTTTTTCAAACAATTCATCGCCTTGTCTATAATTACCACATTTTTTATACATGTTCACCTAATCATTTTGTCAACAGTTCAATCGGCCTTGTTGCTATGGCTGAAAACCTAAAACAAGTGCTTTCGAACAAGCTATGGATGCTTGGAAAAAATATATCAAAAGCATAATAGTAAGCAATATCATAGACAAGGCAATGAACTCTTTGAAAAAAACCCTCAAAGAAATGAGGTCTCCTGGTGATGGAATGCTATGACAATCAAATTCTTTTGATTGTCATGAATCTCCACCACCATGAGACCTCATTTCTTTGAGGCATTTTTTCAAAGAGTTCACTACCTTGTCTATGCTAACACATTTTCTATAGATGTCTATCAAAGTATTTCACAATAGTTCATTGCCTTGTCGCTATGGCTAAAGCCTTCAAAATGTGTGCTTTCAAACAAGTTATGGATTGTCATGGCATTCCATCACCATGATACCACATTTCTTTATACTAAACAGCAGACCGCCTTTGTCTATGCTACCACATTTTCATACACATAAGCTACTTCAAAGCATTATCATCAAACGGGGCCTTACCTTGTCGCTATGGCTAAACCAAAAAATAGGTGCTTTCCAAAACAAGCCATTAATGCTTGGAAAAATCCATCAAAGAACAATTTATTGTTAATACATAGATTAAGTAACGAACTATTTGGAATAAAAAGCCCCAAAAGAAAATGTGGTCTCAATGGTGGTGGAATGCCATGACAATCCAAGTAAATTTTCTTGTCATGGAATTTTTCTGCTATTCCATCACCATGAGACCACATTTCTTTGAGAGGCATTTTCAAATAGTTCATCAGCTTTGTCTATAAGTACTACTTTTTTCATATGTGTTTACCAACTCATTTTTATCAAACAATTCACCTCCTGTCTTCTATGGCTAAAAGCCTAAAATAGGTGTTTTCCTAAACAAGCTTCATGCATGCATGGAAAAAATCTATCAAAGCATACTAATAAGCAATAGCATAGAAAAGGCAGCAAACTGTTTGAAAAAAAGCCTCAAAGAAAGGTGGTCTCAATGGTGATGGAATGCCATGACAATCCATAGCAATTTGCTTGTCATGGCATTCGTCATGCCATTCCATCACCATGAAACCACATTTCTTTGAGGCATTTTTTGAAATAGTTCACTACTTTGTCTATGCTACCACATTTTTCATACATATTTACCAAAGAATTTTATTAAATAGTTCACCTCCTTGCTCCTATGGCTAAAAGCCTAAAATATGCAAGCCTAAACAAGCTGTGATGGAAAAATTATCGCTATTAATTTAATAAGCAATAGCATAGACAAGGGAAACAACCATTTGAATAAAAGCCTCAAAGAAATGTGGTCTCAATGGTGGGTGAATGCCACATAACCATAGCAATTCTGTTTGTCATGCCATTCGCCATGCCATTCCATCACCATAAGACCGCGATTTCTTTGAGGTAAGTATTTTTTTTCAAACACTGCCTGCTCCATGCTACCACATTTTTCATATGTTTTACCGTAAAGCATTTTATCAAACAACACCTCTGTTCCTATGTATAAAAACCTAAAAAATAGGAAGCCTAAACATTCGTATGGATGCTTTGGAAAAAAATCTATATCAAAGCACAATTATCAAGCAATAGCATAGACAAGGCAACAAACTATTTGAATAACAAAAGGCCAAAGAAATGTGGTCTCAATGGTGGTGGAATGCCATGAAAATCCATAGCAATTTGGGTATGTGTGGATTGATACCAAAAGCAACACATGTATGTATGTGATGATCATTTTTACCCAAAATTGATGAAATGAAAAGGGTTTTAAAGGAGATTCTTAGCTTTTCACCAATATAAATTATGCTTTATTTGAAGTTAACAAGTAATTATTATTCATTTTCTATTCAAATTACAACTAAAGTCCCATTGATAGCTTGATTTGAAAAAACATCTATAGCTTCAAATGGTATCACATTTTTAAATCCAAACATATGTCACATTCTATGCTTCACATACTATAGGATTAAAAAAAAAAAATTAATTTCATGAAGTTTTGACCAAGTTAAGGTGGTCAGACATACGATTTTTTTAATTTTTAAAAAAGTTGTAATAAAAAAATCATAATTAATTATTTACTTGGAAAAAAATTACAAAAAATATGCATTACATCAAGGCATGATTCCTCTACTTATATCTAAAATATTATAACAAAATATTATCATTCTATCTTGGTTAGGGTGGTCAGACAGACACCTACTTCTTATTTTTTCCCTGAAATTTAAATACCACTACATTGAAATTTCAAATTTTCACCAAATAAATTATATATTTTTAAAACAAACCTAGTAGTTTAGAAACTGCATTCAATTTACTATAGATTCTATTCTTACATATTTTGGAAATAATATATGGATAAATCTGTTCACCCTTTACGCCAAAAGTTTTCTTAACTCCTCGCATTTTTCTTAATTTTTGCCACTTAAGGGCCTCGTTTCCACGATGATCCCAAGAGACACATACCATTTACGTCAAGGCATTCATCATGCCATTCATCCCTACGAGACCACATTTATTTGAGAAAATTTTTCAAATAGTTCATTGCCTTGTCTATGCTACCATATTTTCATACATGTCTACTCAAAGCATTTTTTCAAACAATTCATTGCCTTTGTTGTTATTAAGCAAAAAGCCTAAAAAAAATTCTTTCGAACAAGCTATGGATGCTTGGAAAAAATCTATCAAAGCATAATAGTAAGCAACAAGCTATGGTCTCATGGTTTTTTTCCATGCGAAAATCAGTGTGATTTTATTCACATTTTATTGCAAGTTATAAACACCTATTTTTTTTTCCAATTTTGTTGTTTTAAATGAAATTCAAGTTTATGGTGATTTTGTTGTTTATATGATGATATGTGATATTATAATCCTAATTCATGCTTTTAGGTTGCATAGATATATATTTTGTTTTTACATGTTTTTTGTACCAAAGAACCCAAAATGAACTGAACCCCCCTCCAAATTTTTTGGCCAAACCAATGTGTTTGGGTGAGAAAGAGGACCATTCCTAGTGTGAACATGCCTATTTGAACATGTTAGAATAGTCCATTTGGTCACACGAGTTGCAGAACGAAAGTTACACCACTTGGCAACTTTTCACTGCTTCCATTTGACATTTTTTTTTATCAACTGAAATTTGGACACTACAAGAAAACCACTCTAAGATAACAAAAACTGAGAGAAGTTATTATAGAGAGGCCCAACATGATCCCATGGGATCAAATGAGAAGTTTCTAAGCATCACGGTGTCCAAGTAACCTCATGCTGAAGTTTGCATTGATTTTTCCCTATGGACCCTTAAGGTATCGATCCAATTGAACATAGCTCAGAGCGATTCTGTGTGTTTGGGTGCAAAAGAGGACCATTCCTAGTGTAAACATGCCTATTTAGACATGTTGGAATAGTTTTTTTGGTCACACAAGTTCTAGAATTAAACTTGCACCACTTTGCAACTTTCCACTACTTCCATTTGACACTTTTTTCATCAACTAAAACTTCAACACCATGGGAAACCACTCTGAGATAACATAAACTAAGAGAGGTTATTGTAGAGGGGCCCAACATGATCCCATATGAACAGAAGAGAAGTTTCTAAGCATCACAGTGTCCTAGTAACCTCATGCCAAAGTTTGCAGCCATTTTTCTCTTTGGACCCTCAAGTGATCGATCTGGTTGAACATAGTTCAGAGCGATTCCGCGTGTTTGGGTGCAAAAGAGGACCATGCCTAGCGTAAACATGCCTATTTGGACATGTTGGAACAGTCTGTTTGCTTGGCAACTTTTCACTGCTTACATTTGACACTTTTTCCATGAACTAAAATTTGGACACCATTGGAAACCACTCCGAGATAATGAAAACCGAGAGAGGTTATTGGAGATGGGACCAACGTGATCCCATGGGATCAAATGAGAAGTTTCTAAGCATCATGGTGTCTGAATAACCTCATGATGAGGTTTGCAGCCATTTTTCCCTTTGGACCTTAAGGGATTAATCTGGTTGAATGTAGTTCGGAGCAATTCTACATGTTTGGGTGCGAAAAAGGACCATTCTTAGCATAAAAATTCCTATTTAGATGCATTGGAATAGTCCGTTTGGTCACATGAGTTGTAGAATGAAAGTTGCACCACTTTGTAACTTTCCATTACTTCCATTTTACACTTTTTTCATCAATTGAAACTTTGACACCACAAAAAACCACTCTAAGATAATGTAAACCAAGAGAGGTTATTGTACAAGGGCCCAACGCAATCCCATAGGATTAGACAAGAATTCTAAGCATCACGGTGTCCTAGTAACCTCATGCTGAAGTTTGCAGCCATTTTTCCCTTTGGACCCTTAAGGGATTGATCCAGTTGAACATAGTTCGAAGCAATTCCGCATGTTTGGGTGCGAAAGAGGACCATTCCTAGCATAAAAATGCCTATTTGGATGCGTTGGAATAGTCTGTTTGGTCACATGAGTTGCACAATGAAATTTGCACCACTTGGAAACTTTTCACTGCTTCCATTTGACACTTTTTCCATCAATTGAAATTTGGACAACATGGGAAAACCACTCCGAGATAACGAAAACCAAGAGGAGTTATTATGGATGGGCCCAACATGATCCCATGGGATCAGATGAGAAGTTTCTAAGTGTCACGGTGTCTAATAACCTCATGTTGAGGTTTGCATCTATTTTTCCTTTTAGACCCTTAAGGGATTAATCTGGTTGAACATAGCTCAGAGCGATTCTTTGTGTTTGGGTGTGAAAGAGGACCATTCCTAGCATAAACATGCCTATTCGAATGCATTGGAATAGTTTGTTTGGTCACACGAATTGCAGAACGAGAGTTGCACCACTTTGCAACTCTCCACTACTTCCATTTCACACTTTTTCAATCAACTAAAACTGGAAATTCCCATGGAAAACTAGTTCCAGATAGTAAACCGAGAGAGGTTATTGTAGATGGGGCCCAATACAAATCTATTGATGAGAAGTTTCTCAAAAACATCATGGTGTCCTGTAACTCATGTTAAAAGTTTGCAGCTGTATTTTCCCCTTGGGAACTCTTTAAGGATCAAATCCAAATTAAATGTGGTGTCTTAGATTACGCGATGTTTTGGTGAAAAAGAGGACCATTCTAGTAAAAACTTTACTGGATGCATTGGAATATCCATTTGTCATTATTGTGTTGTGTGGTGTGTTGCAACGTACTTGGTAACTTTTCACCGCTCTATTTGACACTTTTTTATCAACTAAAATCTGGACACTACTCCCAGAAACCACCTCAGATAATAAAACCAAAGAGAGTTTAGTCAGAGTCCAACATAACCTATACTGGATTGACAGAGAAGTTTCCTACATCATGGTGTCCTAGTAACCCCACGTCGTAGTTTGCGCCAAGCTCTTCCATTTAACTCATGATTGATCCACTCTAAAGAACAAAGTGGGTCTATAATTTAACTTATCCAAACCTTACCAAATCTTTAGAAGTAATTCTAAGGTATCAAACTTCAAATTCCACAATTAGATCCTCAGTTATACCACTGCAATGCAAACCACAAACCCTCTATTGTAGCCTTCCAAACCTGATCGAACCTGACAAATTTCGATACTGCCCGTTAACCAAAATAATGCTGCCCTAGGTACACAAAAACACAATTTAACTCTTCAAAATCACCATTTTTCTTAAAGAAAACTCACTTTTACACACATGTGTTTCACAACCATTTCACTTTCAGACCTCCCCAACACAAACACATAATTCCCACACCTTAATAATGTTAGTGTAGACCCATTCCTCAAGTTACAGAGGCTAAAAAAAGAGGAATGGGTCAAAAATCTATTTTTATTGACTCAAAACTTTCAAATGTACAAGTTTGGGCTAGTTTTAGTTAATTGACGATATTCTACTCCTTATTTTCCTTGATGAGCAAAACCTACTGAATGGTGCTCCTACACCAATCATACATTAACCTTCTTGTCCCTCCTAAAGTTTGGACCACATCCATTACCTCCACATAAAACTTGGTATCCATGGTCTTCTTGGTTCCCATGCCTTGATATGGTTATGCAAATGAAAATGAAGCAAAGTAATCATCTCCTTCTCCGTTGGCTGGAAGAATGCATGCTTAATGTTTTGATACATGATATCAACTCTCTCTTTTGCTCTCATGGCTGAATATCGAAATCTAGTATGGTGGGCCTCCAGAGTTCTAGTTATCTTTCTTCCTCTTCCACCAAATGCTGGCTTGATCCACACATCTCCCATGCTAATTGGCTTTGTGTTTTGAAAGCTAAACTTTCTCCCGAGTCACCAATGTAGCTCTCCCTTCCTTTTCAAACTCTTTTATTGCTAAAAATCATCTTTGGAATTTAATCATCTATATCACATGGTTGATGTTCTTTGAATCATTAGTAATAGTCTTCAAAATTGGCTGCTAGTGCAAGCTCATTCTGCTTTCATAATACTTTATAACCATGGAGTTCATCCATTCCTTGATGTGATCAAGTTAAGATTGAGGAATGGCATCAATGCGGAGTACATCCCACTTGAAGTCTTTGAAAGCAATATCCATATCGAACTCCTTTTGCCCAAGTCCTACTCTCTCAAGGTTAACTCCATGAAAACCAAACTCTCTAAATGGTACATATCAAAGTCTATTTCAAAATATTTTAGATGAGGTTACTCCCATAGCTCTCTTACTCACTTGAAAAAACCTTGAAACTCTGTATTGATTTTATTTTTCCTGTCCCTCTCTTGTTGTTCTTCCTCAATTTCATCAAGATCATACATTAACCTTCTTGACCCTCCTAAATTTTGGACCACATCCTTGGTCTTCTTGGTTCCCATGCCTTGATATTCTTATGCAAATGAAAATAAAGCAAAGTAATCATCTCCTTCTCAATTGGTTGGAATAATGCATGCTTAATGTTTTCATATATGATATCAGATCTCTCTTCTACTCTGATGGTTCAATACCAAAATATAGTATGGTGGGCCTCTAGAGTTCTAGTCATATTTCTTCCTCTTTCACCAAATGCTAGAGTTCTAGTGATAAGAGAAAGGGAATACTTTATACAGGATCTAGACATGTTTGCAAAGCAAGTTGGAGACAAGAAAAGGACTGATTTCAATCAAGAAAAGGCAAGAACAACTGTAGGATAGTCTAATACTATCAAAATAGAGGTATGAAGAACTGATGAAAAGAAATGTGAGGTGAAGAACATTGGGGCAAAGACCCTAATACAAGGAAAAGGTAAGATAAGTGGAGACAAGACGGGGAAGAGGCGAGAATGGCCTACTAAGGTCATCATGGAAGAGATGGATTGTCCAATGAAAGGGAAAGATGGAATGCAACAGACTGATGATAAAGAAGATGGAAGACCACATGA
>VDFB02379711.1:10242554-10264539 GCA_007258455.2 Sequoia sempervirens
ACCCTAATCCCCCAACCCTATACCCTCAATCCTCAATCTTCAACCCTAATCCCTCAACCCTTAAACCCACTTAGTAAACTCTCCACCCTAATCCCTCAACCCCTATACCCTCTACCCTATACATTGGAGCCTCGACCCTAATCCCCCAACCCTATACCCTCAATCCTCTACCCTCAACCCTAATCCCTCAACCCTTAAACCATCAACTCACTTAGTAAACTATATATCTATCGCCCCTCCACCCTCTACCCTTTATCTCTCTCCCAATCCCTCCCTCTCTCTCTCTCGTTTCTCAAACCCTATACCCTCTCCCTCTCTCAACTCCCTCTCTCAAGAAATATCACTCCTTCCATCTCCACCATGTCCTTATACCCTGTCCATCCACCCTCACCCTCCCTCCCTCTATCTCCCTATATCTCCCCTTCCCTCCCCTCTACCCCATACCCTCTACCATAACCATATACCCTCTATCCTCTACTCTATGTCTCCTCCTCTAGTCTCTCCTCCCTCTTGTCATTCCCTCAGCTCCTCTATCTCACTCACTCATCCTGTCTCCACTCTTAGACCTAGGCTCTAGGCTTCCAGCCATAAAACTATCTGCACCCTCTGCCCTCTGCCTCAGCCCTAGGCCTAGACCCTTAGGCCCTAGATCGTAAGAGCCTATGCCTAATGCATTGAGCCTCAACCCCTCCATTCCCTCATCCTTCATCCCTCTACCTTTACATTGGACCTCAGCCTGTCCCCCCACCACCCCTCCATCCACTCTACCCCTCCCTATTCCACTCCTTCACCATAAACCACTTCAAACTCTCTACCTAATCCATAACCACTCTTGACCCACCAATCCCTCAAACCTTAAACTCTAATCTATCAACCCCTATACCCACTCTACCCTATACATTTGACCCATGACCTAATCTACCAGCCTATACCCTCAGCCCTCTACCCTCGGCAGCAAACCTTCAACCCTTAAAACCCTCTGCCTATAAACCCTTAAACACTCAGCCCCTAAACCCTAAGCCCTCAGCCCTTGACCCTTAAACCCCACTTGGTAGAGCTCTCTGCCTAATCCTCAGCCCATGAAACCATTTCCTCAGCCCTGTGCCATCTGCCTATGCATTTGGATATAGGCCTAGTCCTGACCCTGCCCTCAATACTCTACCCTCAACCTTAAACCCTCTACCCTCTACCCTCTACCATATAAACCATTAAGTATTCAACCCTAAACCCTAAACCCTAAACCCTTAAACCCTAAACAAATAAACCCTCTACCCTCTACCATCAATCCTCTACCATCTACCATCAAGCCTAATCCCTCAACCCTTAAACCCTTAAACCCACTTAGTAAATTCTCTACCCTAATCCCTCAACCCCTATACCATCTATTCCATAAATTTGACCCTCGACCCTAATCCCCCAACCCTATACCATCAATCCTCTGCCTCGGCAAACCATCAGCCCAGCCGACCCTCTGCCATATGAGCCAAATTGAAGCACTCAGCCTAGGCCCTGGACCCTCAGCCCTTAGGCCCTCTGCCTCAGCCTAGTCCACTCAGCCCTTGGACCATGAAGCCCCGCCCAGTGATCTCTGCCCTAATAGCCTCCGCCACACCCCTTGTCCACCACTGCCATTAAACCTCTTTTCCAGCCCTCCAATTCTCAGCCACCCCTCAATCCTCCAGCCCTCAAACCCCACCCCTGAACCCCTATACAGACTCTTCCCAATCCTTCCATATGTACCCTGTTGTCCACCCTTCCACCCTCCATTTCTGGTCCGTCAACCACCATTGGATCTCCAGCCCTCATATATCTATGTCCCTCCCTCCTCTTCTCACTCTCTTTTTATCCATCCATCCTCTCTACCTAATCCTAAAACCCTTAAACCATAAAACTATAAGCCCCAGCCCCTAGACCCTCAGCCCTTAAAACCTAAACCATAAAACCCTCTACCATCCAGCCCAATGCCCTCTACCCTAAAGCCTAATCCCTCCATCCACTCTTCCATCCATTTCCCTCCATGTCCCTCTACCCCTCATCCACCTTCCCTTCCTTCATTCCCTCCGCCACCACCACCACCTATACATGGATCCTCAACCCTAATCCCTCAACCCTATACCCTATTCCCTTAACCCTCAACCCTCAACCCTCAACCCTTAAACACTCTATGCTCTACACTCTACCCTATACATTAAACCATCAACCATCAATTCTCAACCCTCAACCCTTAATCCCTCAACCCTCAATCCTTAAACCCTAAACCATAAACCCCTATACCCTCTACCCTTTATATTGGACCATAAACCTAATCCTTCAACCATATACCTTCAAACCTATACCCTAAACCCTAAACCCTTAACCCTAAATCCTAAACCCTTTAACCATAAACCCTTAAACCTTCTACCCTATACCCTCAACCCAATACAATCTACCATTGACCCTAATCCCTCAACACTCAACCATTAAACCCTAATTCCTTAGAAACCATCAACCCTATAGGTCCTTCACCCTAATTCGTCAACCCTATACCCTCAACCCCTATACCCTCAACCCCTATCACTTTCTCTCTACCTATACATCTCACATCTCCCTCCCTCCCTCTCTCCTACCCTCTCTAATTGTCTCTATCTACCCTCTCCCTCTTTCTATGTACCTCTTATTCAATCAATCCCTACTACCCTCTCTCGCTTCCTCTTGAAACATAGATTTTTGGCACCTACTTACTTTCTATGACTCCTAGGGTTTTTTGCCTAGAAGGGAAAAGGTGGGCCAATAATGCTTATGTTCTCATTAGAAGAAATGGAAAAATGGGTGTGAAGTGTGTGTGTAGATGTATTTAAATGTTAAAAATCTAATGAAAAGGAATACTAAGGAATTCAATTCTAATCTAATTTACAAGTGCTAGAAAACATAATGTGTATTCAAACTATTGACTAGAAATGTAAACAAACTATAACAAAAGGTAACCCAATTGGAGATATGTACCTAGATGTTAGAAGAGGGTGGAATGAGGATTTTAATAGTTGCAAAGACATAAAAAATTCGCATTGGGACTAATTCGCCATTTTGGGTGAATGAGTCCTATTTTTTCCAAAAAGTGTTGGAACTAGTTTAAGGGAATTGGGTATCCAAATCTACATAAATCATTGTTCAAGCCTATAAATGGGACTGATTCACCATCAATGACGAATGAATCCTCTTCTAGAAAATAGAGAATTCTTGAGAGGATTATGTGGCTTATGATCTACAATTATGTTTTTGAAGATTCCCCATATTTGAATCTACAAAACTCAACCTGTAGACTCTCTCCAAACTTGAAATAGGGTATGAGACACCTTGAATGACTTTGATGAGATATAGAATCCTTTTCTCATCTTCTCATTTGATGAATTTGCATACAAAAACACATGAAAAGGGGAAAAAGTGTTGAGGGTTAGGATATAGGGGTTTGCCTTGGTCAAACCCTACTTTGGTAATAAAAAATTTGAAATAGAAAAAGAAATGGAATTGAAAGAGAATGATGAATACACATGTAAATGTAAATATTGACCAAAACCTTGTTGGAGAAATCTGAAGTGATGTTAATGGTTGCTCCAAGATACTTTATTTGTACTTGACTTGATATTGTAAATGGTTGAACAGTTAAGTGAATTTGATGATTGGGTGAATGCATGAGAGAATGGGGTTGAAATGAGGTGAAAATAATTTATTTATACACAATTGTACCTTAGTTACCTGTTCATACCTCATTATAGGCCAACATAAAGTGATGTTGAATTAAAACCTGAAAGGAAATTTAAAATATTTTGAATTTGGGGCCAAGGGGGACTCATTCACCACCCATGGCAAATGGGTCCCACCTAGGACTTGAAAATGGGTGTTAGGAATTTTCTTGTATTTAATGTTACTTGTTGGGTTTACATTCAAAACTACACTTAATTAAAGAATATTAAGGCATAAAGGGGCCAAATAAAGCATAAGAAAGGGGTAAATGGTGAAGTTGTGACTAGAAAATTGTGAAATCTTGTTACAAGACTATACAACACTTTAAAATAGGATTTTTTTAATGATGGAAAGGTGGTTTTTAGGTAAATTGTAATGGATAGAGTCTAGAAGTGTAGAAATATTTTACAACACTTCACAACACCTTCACAAGATGTCATTATTTGAATTTTAATACCTAAATATGCATGTTCAAGCCATGTTACATCATAAAATTAAAGAAAAACAGATCAAAAACCATGAAACAAGACCTAAAAGGCCATGAAAATGAGAAGGGGGCATTTTTCTATAGCACATTTAGCCCCTAGTTTAGTGATAGGATGAACTTTCTTCAAACTCACACTAAAGTAGCCATGAACAATGAGAGGAGTGTTCAAATGCACTTACATTAGCAAGATGGAATAACAATGATCAAGAGGGATGATCAATTCTAGAGGATGAAGATCCCATGGAAAACTAAACATAAGGACAAAGGAACACACAAGTGTTGAGAAGGCATAAATGTGTGTTCCTTTGTCCTTGTGTTTAGTTTTCCATGGGATAGAAGGCCTAAATGTACTCACTCTGGGGCCATGAAAATTTTGGCTATTTGCAGGTTGAGAAATCCCAAAAAGGTAAGATGCATACGCTAGTTGGTATGCACTCACATAAAAAAAGGTGGCTATGGGGAAAATTCATGCTGCTAGGTGGGCTTCCCACTCAACCATATTAAAGTTATGCCTCTTGATAACTTTAACAAGGCATCACAAAGAAAAATGTCATGAACAAAAAGAAAGGTACCATAGTCATGTAAGTTGCGTTATGCAAGGTGGAAAAACTGGGCAGGTGCATGAAGATGGTTGCACTTGTGTGGCCAAAATTTTTTTTGGAAAGAGATAACATGCTCGTGTTATGTTGTTTTAAAAGCAAAAAAAAAGTTAAAACTATGATTTTCTATTTACTATTTCTTAGCTCTACCCATGGCCAAAAACCCTCACTTTCACACTTGCATTCTAGGAGGAAGGATTTATACAAATTTTATCAAAAACAATTGGATTTTCTTTGCAAATATGGCTCCATGATGACAAAGAGGTGTGGGAGGTAAGTATTGTGTGTTATTTGTTTTGAATTTCTTAGTTTGAAATTGATGTTGTTTGTTTTAGGCTATATTTGATTTTTTTTTTAAATTTGTAGGAAATCTTGCAAATCCTCAACAAGAAGAGGAGGAAAATCCTCAAAAAAATCCTCAACAAAATCAACCTCAACCAAAAAATCAACCTCCCCCACCAATCACTCAATACCCTCCTGGCATTCAAGAAAATTTGAGGAGTGAAATTGACAACAATAGAAAACAACTTGAGGATCTTATCAATAGGTTGAGTGATCCAAATTCTTCAACCACATAAAGAATGTGTCTAGTAAATTCATTGAAAGAGATGTTAAAAAATGTAGATGCAATTACCCAACAAATATCTGGATGGCAAGATAGGAGGAAAGTAGCCAGGGCATATTATCCAGACAAATTATCATATAAACAAGTAAAAGATTTAAAAATTACTAAAGGTGATCTGTGCTCTCGATTCACTGACCCTAAAAAAAATCAAAATCTTACCCTCAATGCAAAGAGGTTTCCTATTCATTGGTGGCACCACCAAGATATTAGGAACCATTTTTATGATAGATGGTATTTGGTCTTTGATTACCCACTATGCAATAATTTTGAAGTGCCCCAATATTTTCTTAGGAAACTATATAGTGAGTTCATATTGAACCAAATCCCAAATTATTTTGATATGAGGGAGTTCCACAAGAGAGGTGGGGGGTCAGCTCAAGATAGGCCCAGTGCACAGCTAGATCCTGTGTGGTAAGGGAGACAACCTCTCGCTAGGATGCCTCGTGAGAACATTGTTATGCCTGCTGCTACGAAGGAGAGTGCTGACATAGAGACATTGCAAGAGATCAACACTTTTACCCAGAGTGTCATCCATCATAGTAGCCCTATTGTACAATGCCATCTAGGGGAGTCTTTGGTTGGTGGCCTTCAAACCCATGTGTGTCAATCTTGTAGGGTGACTTGTTCATATGACCCCACTGACACACAAGAGGCTGCTACATAGGATCTATATGCTGCTACACCTGATCCAAATGCTGCTACGGGGATGGAGAGGATGGCTAACATTTTGCATCATGTATATGGCATTAATAGTCAGGTAAAAGTCAACATGTTCATTGAATTTAATTTATTAAATTTTGATTTTGAAATGCATGATTAACTAATTTAGTTTTATTATTTTAATAAAATTGTAGGGTCGCAGTGTCTAGACTGGATACACTGGTCCTCCACCTACTTATTTTTGTAGTACACCTATTAGTGGGGTATGTAACTAGTAAAAAATTATAAATTTATTACATGTTAATAGAATTGTTTTACGAATGGTATTTTAATACATGTGATTTTGGATGTTGAATAGGCTAATATTGGTGCTTTCAAGAAAACACCTCCTAGTGCCAGTGGATTCACTCAAATGTACACGGAGGTAATAGGATAAAGAGAACTTAACTAATGAATTCTACTTCATAGATTTGTGTAGTTTATATTCATATTGTTGGTTACATCCAATTACACATCATTCAAACTCAAAGCATTAGCACTTCAAATTTCATAACTAATAACTAGATGTTGATAGATGAAAAAATTTCAACTGTACAATATAGTTGTTTAGAAAGTCAACATAGGCAACATGATGCAATTACTTCACATGGAGGCATGTGCTTGCAAAGGTGCACCACCACGACAAACTATGGATGCTTGGAAAAAATCTATGAAAATATAATAGTAAGCAATAGCATAGACAAGGCAGTTAGTGATGCAGAGCATCATATCAAAACACTCAATCATCAAGGTACATCTGACGCAGAGCATCCAACAAACACCATCAACATCATTTCTTCAAGGGATTTCAATCCCAAATAGAATTAGGAGAAGATCAAATATAATTTCATCATAAATCTACTTTTCATTCAACCAAAATCCACTCAAATTCTCTTAGCCATTCCATAGGCCATCATTCATCATTCCAATAATTAGTATTCCAATTGATTCATTCAAAGAAAAAACCATATTAAAGAAAACTTTGACTTAATCAATTAGATTCAAATCATTCTCAACCACCATAAAAACAATAGAAACCTGATTATTGACACTTGAACAATTCATCCTTTCATTTATTCACCAAAGCAACAAATCAATTGAACCATACCTCACTATTATAAGTCCATTATCAAGCACTACACTCACCATATTTTGACTGCAACAATCTATTTTTAGGTTACAAACTCCTACTATGAAAAAATCTCGATTATCATCTTGTGGCTAATCACTAATTTTCTCAAAGGGCTTCATAATAGTCACCCATCCAACCATCAAAGTCACCAAACCTATCTTATATACCTTAAAAAAATTTAGTAACATCAATCATATAATTATTTTGATAGTAACCAAGCACTCAATCATATCAAAAAAGCTTTGAAAGGATACAAGTGAGAAATGTTGATGATAGGAGAGATTGCCACCCCAGTAGGTAGCTCTATTTCATAAGCATTTTGGCCAAACTTGTAGACCACCTTGCAAGGTCCTATCTTCTTCATCATGAGTTTGGAATACTTTCCTTTTGGAAGTCTCTCCTTCTTCAAGTGTGCCATCACCAAGTCTCGAACCTTGAATTGGACATTCCTCTTCTTTAAATCTTCCTTTTCCTTATACTTCTCAACATTCTTTTGAAGGGTTTCCTTCACTTGTTGATGAATATCCCTGATTGTAACAGCAAAGTCCTCACCTTGAGCACTTCTCCTAGCAAATCCTTGTAGATATATTAGTTCATAGACCCCTCTAGGGTGCATGCCATAGACTACCTCAAAAGGGCTTCTACCAATGCTCCTATTCATGGAATCATTATATGCAAATTTAGCCTGAGGTAAAATCAGATCCCAAGCTTGTCCATGCTCCTAGGTAAGACATATTAAGAGGTTTCCCAATGATCTATTCACCACTTCAATTTGTGCAAATTTATTTGTGAATGGTATGCGGAACTAAAGGACAAATTTTTTCCTTGAGTTTCTTCCACAAGGTCATCCAAAATTGACCAATGAATTTAGAATCCCTATCAAAAACAATGCTTAAAGTAAGTCCATGTATCCTAACAACCTCCTTAAAGAAGATACCTTCTATATGAGATGCATCATTGGTGCATTTTCAAGGAAGAAAATGTGCCATCTTACTAAATATATCAACTACCACAAAGATACTATCAAAACCTTTTTGGGTTCTAGGCAAACCCAAGACAAAGTCGATACTTACACACTCTAAAGGCCTATTAGGAATGGGCAGTGGTTGATAGAGTCTTGCATTTGATGAAGTTCCCTTTTCCCTTTGACATATTATGTAGCCTTCCACATACCTTCTCACATCCACCTGTAACTTTGGCCAATAGTAAAATCTCCTAACTTGTTCTAAGGTCTTGTCAAGGCCAAAGTGACCTCCAAGACTCCCACTGTGTTTCTCCTTTATGATATTCTACCTCATTGAGAATTTACACATACACAATTGGCTTCCTTTGAAGAGAAAACCATTTTTCAATAAAAAATCAAAGAATTCACCATGAAAAGAATTCAAATTCTGCTCACAAACATTATATACCTCCTTGAAATCTGAATCTTCATGATACATATCCTTTAATGCTTCAACCCCATGCTTTGGAGTTGGATCTCTTGCACTACAAGTGTTCTACTGAGAGGATCTACCATTGTATTTGCTTGGCCCTTCTTATGCTTTATTGTGAAAGTATAGGCTTGCAAAGACTCTACCCACTTCATTTGCCTATGACTAAGTTTGTCCTTTCCATTCAAAAAATTCAAGGCATGATTATTAGTATAAACAACAAATTCTTTAGGTAACAAGTAGTGCCTCCAATTTTTGAGGGCTTGGACCGTAGAATACAATTCCAAATCATAGGAAGAATACTTCCTCTTTGCTTCATTCAAAATCTCACTTTAAAATGCAACCGGTCTACCTTCTTGGCTCAAAATAGCCCTTATCGCTTGATTGCTAGCATCACACTCAATGGTAAAAAATTTATCAAAATTAGGGAGCACAATTATAGGCTGTTGTGCTACTCTCATTTTAGATATTCAAAGCCTTTATCAGCCTCATTTTTCCAAGAAAACTTACCTTTGTTACCTCCTTTGATGGTGTCCAAGATTGGTGCACAAATTTGGCTAAAGTTCTTGATGAACTTTCTATAAAAGCTTTCAAGTCCATGGAAGCTTCTCACATCTCCCATGGATTTTGGTGTTGGCCTTGAGTAATCCATCTTCAAACTTCCCTTGGAGATGAAAAAACCATGGTAGACTAGTTCTTCCTTCATGAATTCACACTTTTCCATGTTGATCAACAACTTCTCCTCTTGTAACCTCCTTAGTACCATGTCAAGGTGCTTCAAATGTTCTTCTTTAGACCTGCTAAACACAAGGATGCCATCTAAATAAACTACAACCAAATTTCCAATGAAAGGTCTCAATACCTCATTCATAAGGCACATAAATGTACTAGGGGAATTTGATAACCCAAGGGGAATCACCAAAAAATCATAGAGCCCTTCATTAGTCTTAAAATTTTTCTTCCATTCATCCCCCTCTCTGATCCTTATCTGATGGTACCCGCTCTTTAGATCAATCTTGGAAAAGTAAGATGCTCTTGATAGACAATCCATGAGTTCCTCCATTATTGGCATCGGGAACCTATATTTAATTGCACGATCCTATTAATGGCTCATCAATCAGTGCAAAGAGTCCAATTCCCATCCTTCCTTGGTGCTAGGATAGTAGGAACAACACATGGGCTCAAACTCTTCCTCACTAGCCCTTTATCTGTCAACTCTTGCACTTGTCTTGCAATCTCCTTATTTTGAGCAGGTGTCATCTTGTATACAAGCTTGTTGGGAAATGTAGCCCTTGGAATCAAATCAATATGGTGGCTTATATCCCTAATGGGAGGTAGGGAACTAGGTAATTCATTCACTATTATGTCCTTGTACCTTTCCAAAAACTCTTGGACTTCATTTGGTGCATCTTCCTTCTTCTTTGTGGGAAAATATGCTTCACTTTTTGGCTTCATAATCAGGAAGAATCCTCTTCCTCCTCCTTTGTTCAAGGTCTTCATGAAATCCTTCTCACCCACCATCAAAACACTAGGCCCTTCATGCTTTCCCTTGTCTTCCTCTAGGAGAGGTGAGAGGTTGTAAGTCTTCCCATCCTTCACAATGGAGTATGTGTTCTTCTCCCCATCATGCTTGGTCTTCCTATCAAAGTGCCAAGACCTACCAGAAATATATAGCTTAATACTTGTACTCAAAATTTTGTTCATTAGATCTCATACATTATAAGTCATGACGTGGATCTCGCTATTGTAACTTTTTTGTGATTGAATAATTTGTTGTTTTATTTTTAGATGTTGGTTGTGGGAACACCTCCATTTGTTACAAGGGCAATGGATATTAGTGTTTCATCCACTATACAATCCTCCATGGGTCTAATAGAGGAGGTATGAGACAAATTACTAAATTTCAATTTACATTTGTTGTTATAGATGTTAGTTGTAGTGAAAAATCAAACCATTATTGATTCACAGTTTAATTCCTATTTGGATGGTTTATATAGGGCTTGAGCATGCCTGAGCATTGGAATGAAAATATTTCCATCATGGAGAGTGATCATGAGATGGAAATAAGTGATTATTTTGTTAAATATATCATTTCTTATAATGTAATTTCTATATATTAATGTCTTTACTTCTTATTGTAACAATTAAGACTTCACCAAGAGCTAAACTATAGGAGGAGCAGTAGGAGCATTCCTCGAGCACAATAGAAATGATAGTCAAACTTATCTCCATTAGATCACCAAACAAAGGGAAATAATTTATTTCTAGAGCATGGAGAGAAATGAATTTTGATTCCAAGCCCTTTGTTGTATGTCTAGACATGACAATTTTGTACATATCTTGTATTGGATATATTTGACATTGTATGCCTATATGGCATTCGAGAGTAAGCCTACATGGCTATTTGTAACTATATTTTATACTTATATTGACATATATTGATGTATGTGTACATGGCTATTTGGTTAATACAAATATTTTTTATCGATGGTGTCCATATTTGCTCTTTTTGATAATGTCAAAAGCATGGTGCATACAGATTAGGCAAAAGGATTTTCCTTTTAAATTAGAAATGCATGGAAGTTTCAAAAAGTATCCTTGATATTACAAAAAGATATGTGTTTATACCATAGCAGAAAAAATCTTTTGGGGAAAAATTTGGCAAACCAAAAGTATAAGATTTTTTGAAAAAATCGGGAAAAAGTATAGAAAAAATCGGAAAAAAATTAGATTTAAAAAAAGGTAAAAAAAAGTAGAACAATCTGAGATAGAAACTTTTTTTAAAAAATTTAAAGGCATTTCCATAGCATAGAGATTTAGAGAGAAAATAAAATAAAGCTTTTAACTAATAAATTGTAAAAAATAGATTTTTGTAGTTTATATTCATATCGTTGATTACATTGCATTGCACATATTTCAAACTCAAAGCATTGCTTCACATTGCATAACTAATAACTAGATGTTGATAGATGAAAAAATTTCAATTACAATATATTGTTTTTACAAATGTCAACCTAAGCAGTTATGCAATTACTTCACATTGCATAACTAATAACTAGGAGCAGCTCCCAATTGCATTTGCTTGTCATGGCATTGTATGAGACCACATTTCTTTGAGGAATTTTTTCAAACAATTCACTGCCTTGTCTATACTACCACATTTTTTATACATGTCTACCGAATCATTTTGTCAAATAGTTCACTGCCTTGTTGCTATGGCTGAAAACCTAAAACAAGTGCTTTCGAACAAGCTATGGATGCTTCAAAAAAATATATCAAAAGCATAATAGTAAGCAATATCATAGACAAGGTAGTGAACTCTTTGAAAAAATTCCTCAAAGAAATGAGGTCTCATGGTGATGGAATTCCATGACAATCAAATGCTTTTGATTGTCATGGAATTCCACCACCATGAGACCTCATTTCTTTGAGGCATTTTTTCAAAGAGTTCACTACCTTGTCTATGCTAACACATTTTTCATAGATGTCTATCAAAGTATTTTATCAAATAGTTCATTGCCTTGCTGCTATGGCTAAAAGCCTAAAACAGGTGCTTTCAAACAAGCTATGGATTGTCATGGCATTCCATCACCATGATACCACATTTTTGAGGCATTTTTCAAACAAGGTAATCCTTTGTCTATGCTACCACATTTTTCATACATGTTTACCAAAGCATTTTATCAAACAGTTCACCTCCTTGCTGCTATGCTAAAATCCTAAAACAAGCTATTAATGCTTGGAAAAAATCCATCAAAGAATAATTTAATAAGCATAGATAGACAAGGCAATAAACTATTTGAATAAAAGCCTCAAAGAAATGTGGTCTCAATGGTGGTGGAATGCCATGACAATCCATAGCAATTTTCTTGTCATGGAATTTTTCATGCATTCCATCACCATGAGACCACATTTCTTTGAGGCATTTTTCAAATAGTTCAGCCTTGTCTATGCTACCACATTTTTCATATGTGTTTACCAACTCATTTTATCAAACAATTCACCTCCTTGCTCCTATGGCTAAAAGCCTAAAATAGGTGCTTCCAAACAAGCTATGCATGCATGGAAAAAATCTATCAAAGCATAATTTAATAAGCAATAGCAGACAAGGCAGCAAACTGTTGAAAATAAAATCCTCAAAGAAATGTGGTCTCAATGGTGGTGGAATGCCAAATCCATAGCAATTTGATTGTCATGGCATTTTCCATGGCATTCCATCACCATGAGACCACATTTCTTTGAGGCATTTTTTCAAACAGTTCACCTTCTTGTCTATGCTACCACATTTTTCATACATATTTACCAAAGCATTTTATCAAATAGTTCACTCCTTGCTGCTATGGCTAAAAGCCTAAAATATGTGCTTCCAAACAAGCTATGGATGCTTGGAAAAAATTATCAAAGCATAATTTAATAAGCAATAGCATAGACAAGGAAACAAACTATTTGAATAAAAGCCTCAAAGAAATGTGGTCTCAATGGTGGTGGAATGCCATGACAATCCATAGCAATTTGCTTGTCATGCCATTCGTCATGCCATTCCATCACCATAAGACCGCATTTCTTTGAGGCATTTTTTCAAACAATTCGCTGCCTTGTCTATGCTACCACATTTTTCATATGTTTTTACCAAAGCATTTTATCAAACAGTTCACCTCCTTGCTCCTATGGCTAAAAACCTAAAATAGGTGCTTCCAAACATTCTATGGATGCTTGGAAAAAATCTATCAAAGCATAATTTAATAAGCAATAGCATAGACAAGGCAACAAACTATTTGAATAAAAGCGTCAAAGAAATGTGGTCTCAATGGTGGTGGAATGCCATGAAAATCCATAGCAATTTGGGTATGTGTAGGATTATGATGGGCCAAAAGTGGCAATATGATGGGTATGTGGCAGATGACTATTTTTTTACCCAAAATTGATGAAATGAAAAGGGTTTTTAAAGGAGATTCTTAGCTTTTCACCAATATAAATTATGCTTTATTTTGAAGTTAACAAGTAATTATTATTCATTTTCTATTCAAATTACAACTAAAGTCCTGATTGATAGGTTGATTGAAAAACATCTATAGCTTTCAAATGGTATCACATTTTTTAAATCCAAAACATATGTCACATTCTATGCTTCACATACTATAGGATTAAAAAAAAAAAATTAATTTCATGAAGTTTTGACCAAGTTAAGGTGGTCAGACATACGATTTTTTTAATTTTTAAAAAAGTTGTAATAAAAAAATCATAATTAATTATTTACTTGGAAAAAAATTACAAAAAATATGCATTACATCAAGGCATGATTCCTCTACTTATATCTAAAATATTATAACAAAATATTATCATTCTATCTTGGTTAGGGTGGTCAGACAGACACCTACTTCTTATTTTTTCCCTGAAATTTAAATACCACTACATTGAAATTTCAAATTTTCACCAAATAAATTATATATTTTTAAAACAAACCTAGTAGTTTAGAAACTGCATTCAATTTACTATAGATTCTATTCTTACATATTTTTGAAATAATATGGATAACTTATTCAAATTTTTACGTCAAGTTTTCTAACTCTGATTTTTCTTAATTTTTTGCCACTTAAGGGCCTGTTTTTTCCACGATGATCCTGCACATACCCATTTGCTTGTCATGGCATTCATCATGCCATTCCATCCCCATGAGACCACATTTATTTGAGAAAATTTTTCAAATAGTTCATTGCCTTGTCTATGCTACCACATTTTTCATACATGTCTACCAAAGCATTTTTTCAAACAATTCATTGCCTTGTTGCTATTGCTAAAAGCCTAAAAAAAATTCTTTCGAACAAGCTATGGATGCTTGGAAAAAATCTATCAAAGCATAATAGTAAGCAACAAGCTATGGTCTCATGGTTTTTTTCCATGCGAAAATCAGTGTGATTTTATTCACATTTTATTGCAAGTTATAAACACCTATTTTTTTTTCCAATTTTGTTGTTTTAAATGAAATTCAAGTTTATGGTGATTTTGTTGTTTATATGATGATATGTGATATTATAATCCTAATTCATGCTTTTAGGTTGCATAGATATATATTTTGTTTTTACATGTTTTTTGTACCAAAGAACCCAAAATGAACTGAACCCCCCTCCAAATTTTTTGGCCAAACCAATGTGTTTGGGTGAGAAAGAGGACCATTCCTAGTGTGAACATGCCTATTTGAACATGTTAGAATAGTCCATTTGGTCACACGAGTTGCAGAACGAAAGTTACACCACTTGGCAACTTTTCACTGCTTCCATTTGACATTTTTTTTTATCAACTGAAATTTGGACACTACAAGAAAACCACTCTAAGATAACAAAAACTGAGAGAAGTTATTATAGAGAGGCCCAACATGATCCCATGGGATCAAATGAGAAGTTTCTAAGCATCACGGTGTCCAAGTAACCTCATGCTGAAGTTTGCATTGATTTTTCCCTATGGACCCTTAAGGTATCGATCCAATTGAACATAGCTCAGAGCGATTCTGTGTGTTTGGGTGCAAAAGAGGACCATTCCTAGTGTAAACATGCCTATTTAGACATGTTGGAATAGTTTTTTTGGTCACACAAGTTCTAGAATTAAACTTGCACCACTTTGCAACTTTCCACTACTTCCATTTGACACTTTTTTCATCAACTAAAACTTCAACACCATGGGAAACCACTCTGAGATAACATAAACTAAGAGAGGTTATTGTAGAGGGGCCCAACATGATCCCATATGAACAGAAGAGAAGTTTCTAAGCATCACAGTGTCCTAGTAACCTCATGCCAAAGTTTGCAGCCATTTTTCTCTTTGGACCCTCAAGTGATCGATCTGGTTGAACATAGTTCAGAGCGATTCCGCGTGTTTGGGTGCAAAAGAGGACCATGCCTAGCGTAAACATGCCTATTTGGACATGTTGGAACAGTCTGTTTGCTTGGCAACTTTTCACTGCTTACATTTGACACTTTTTCCATGAACTAAAATTTGGACACCATTGGAAACCACTCCGAGATAATGAAAACCGAGAGAGGTTATTGGAGATGGGACCAACGTGATCCCATGGGATCAAATGAGAAGTTTCTAAGCATCATGGTGTCTGAATAACCTCATGATGAGGTTTGCAGCCATTTTTCCCTTTGGACCTTAAGGGATTAATCTGGTTGAATGTAGTTCGGAGCAATTCTACATGTTTGGGTGCGAAAAAGGACCATTCTTAGCATAAAAATTCCTATTTAGATGCATTGGAATAGTCCGTTTGGTCACATGAGTTGTAGAATGAAAGTTGCACCACTTTGTAACTTTCCATTACTTCCATTTTACACTTTTTTCATCAATTGAAACTTTGACACCACAAAAAACCACTCTAAGATAATGTAAACCAAGAGAGGTTATTGTACAAGGGCCCAACGCAATCCCATAGGATTAGACAAGAATTCTAAGCATCACGGTGTCCTAGTAACCTCATGCTGAAGTTTGCAGCCATTTTTCCCTTTGGACCCTTAAGGGATTGATCCAGTTGAACATAGTTCGAAGCAATTCCGCATGTTTGGGTGCGAAAGAGGACCATTCCTAGCATAAAAATGCCTATTTGGATGCGTTGGAATAGTCTGTTTGGTCACATGAGTTGCACAATGAAATTTGCACCACTTGGAAACTTTTCACTGCTTCCATTTGACACTTTTTCCATCAATTGAAATTTGGACAACATGGGAAAACCACTCCGAGATAACGAAAACCAAGAGGAGTTATTATGGATGGGCCCAACATGATCCCATGGGATCAGATGAGAAGTTTCTAAGTGTCACGGTGTCTAATAACCTCATGTTGAGGTTTGCATCTATTTTTCCTTTTAGACCCTTAAGGGATTAATCTGGTTGAACATAGCTCAGAGCGATTCTTTGTGTTTGGGTGTGAAAGAGGACCATTCCTAGCATAAACATGCCTATTCGAATGCATTGGAATAGTTTGTTTGGTCACACGAATTGCAGAACGAGAGTTGCACCACTTTGCAACTCTCCACTACTTCCATTTGACACTTTTTTCATCAACTAAAACTTTGACACCATGGGAAAACTAGTCTGAGATAGTGTAAACTGAGAGAGGTTATTGTAGATGGGCCCAACACAATCTCATAGGATTAGATGAGAAGTTTCTAAACATCATGGTGTCCTGGTAACCTCATGTTAAAGTTTGCAGCCATTTTTCCCTTTGGACCCTTAAGGGATCAATCCAGTTCAATGTAGTTCAGAGTGATTACGCATGCTTGGGTGTGAAAGAGGACCATTCCTAGTGTAAAAATTCTTATTTGGATGCATTGGAATAGTCCATTTGGTCACATGTGTTGTAGAAAAAAAGTTGCACCACTTGGCAACTTTTCACTGCTTCCATTTGACACTTTTTCTATCAACTAAAATCGGGACACCACGAGAAAACCACTCTGAGATAATAAAAACCAAGAGAGGTTATTGTAGAGGGGCCCAACATAATCCCATTGGATTAGATGAGAAGTTTCTAAGCATCATGGTGTCTGAGTAACCTCATGCTGAAGTTTGCAGCTATTTTTCCATTTGGACCCTTAAGGGATTGATCCACTTGAACAAAGGGTCTATACTCTAAACTTATCCAAACCTTACCAACTCTTGGGGAAGCAATTCTAAGGTATCAAAACTTCAAATTCCACAATTAGATCTCAGTTATACCACCGTACAATGGGTAAACCACAAAACCCTCTATTGTAGCCTAAACCCTAGGGGTTTATTGAAAATGATACTTCCAAAGCTAGCCACAACCTATAAATTACTCAAACAAGTTTCTGATACCCTACACAAGGTCAAAAAATCATAAAATAATGCTGCCCTAGGTACACAAAAACACAATTTAACTCTTCAAAATCACCATTTTTCTTAAAGAAAACTCACTTTTACACACATGTGTTTCACAACCATTTCACTTTCAGACCTCCCCAACACAAACACATAATTCCCACACCTTAATAATGTTAGTGTAGACCCATTCCTCAAGTTACAGAGGCTAAAAAAAGAGGAATGGGTCAAAAATCTATTTTTATTGACTCAAAACTTTCAAATGTACAAGTTTGGGCTAGTTTTAGTTAATTGACGATATTCTACTCCTTATTTTCCTTGATGAGCAAAACCTACTGAATGGTGCTCCTACACCAATCATACATTAACCTTCTTGTCCCTCCTAAAGTTTGGACCACATCCATTACCTCCACATAAAACTTGGTATCCATGGTCTTCTTGGTTCCCATGCCTTGATATGGTTATGCAAATGAAAATGAAGCAAAGTAATCATCTCCTTCTCCGTTGGCTGGAAGAATGCATGCTTAATGTTTTGATACATGATATCAACTCTCTCTTTTGCTCTCATGGCTGAATATCGAAATCTAGTATGGTGGGCCTCCAGAGTTCTAGTTATCTTTCTTCCTCTTCCACCAAATGCTGGCTTGATCCACACATCTCCCATGCTAATTGGCTTTGTGTTTTGAAAGCTAAACTTTCTCCCGAGTCACCAATGTAGCTCTCCCTTCCTTTTCAAACTCTTTTATTGCTAAAAATCATCTTTGGAATTTAATCATCTATATCACATGGTTGATGTTCTTTGAATCATTAGTAATAGTCTTCAAAATTGGCTGCTAGTGCAAGCTCATTCTGCTTTCATAATACTTTATAACCATGGAGTTCATCCATTCCTTGATGTGATCAAGTTAAGATTGAGGAATGGCATCAATGCGGAGTACATCCCACTTGAAGTCTTTGAAAGCAATATCCATATCGAACTCCTTTTGCCCAAGTCCTACTCTCTCAAGGTTAACTCCATGAAAACCAAACTCTCTAAATGGTACATATCAAAGTCTATTTCAAAATATTTTAGATGAGGTTACTCCCATAGCTCTCTTACTCACTTGAAAAAACCTTGAAACTCTGTATTGATTTTATTTTTCCTGTCCCTCTCTTGTTGTTCTTCCTCAATTTCATCAAGATCATACATTAACCTTCTTGACCCTCCTAAATTTTGGACCACATCCTTGGTCTTCTTGGTTCCCATGCCTTGATATTCTTATGCAAATGAAAATAAAGCAAAGTAATCATCTCCTTCTCAATTGGTTGGAATAATGCATGCTTAATGTTTTCATATATGATATCAGATCTCTCTTCTACTCTGATGGTTCAATACCAAAATATAGTATGGTGGGCCTCTAGAGTTCTAGTCATATTTCTTCCTCTTTCACCAAATGCTAGAGTTCTAGTGATAAGAGAAAGGGAATACTTTATACAGGATCTAGACATGTTTGCAAAGCAAGTTGGAGACAAGAAAAGGACTGATTTCAATCAAGAAAAGGCAAGAACAACTGTAGGATAGTCTAATACTATCAAAATAGAGGTATGAAGAACTGATGAAAAGAAATGTGAGGTGAAGAACATTGGGGCAAAGACCCTAATACAAGGAAAAGGTAAGATAAGTGGAGACAAGACGGGGAAGAGGCGAGAATGGCCTACTAAGGTCATCATGGAAGAGATGGATTGTCCAATGAAAGGGAAAGATGGAATGCAACAGACTGATGATAAAGAAGATGGAAGACCACATGATGAGAAGGTCTTAGTAGGAAAGGGAAAGAAGGTAGATGTAAAAGAGTGTGTATGGATTGAGGAAAGCCATGAAGGGCTTGTTAAGAATAAAGAAATTATGATAAGGGAAGTGTTGTGTCCCCTGCAAATAAAGAGAGACAAAGAGAAGACAAGCATTGTAGAAACAGTGACATTTAAAACAAAATATATAGAGGTAAAGGGAGATTTGATTCAAAGTCTAGATGCAAAGAACCCATGTAGGGGGCAAGAAAAAGAAGACAATGAATTTTTTTTGATGCAAGTCATAAAAATGGAAGTTGCAAAAAGCCTAGATAAAAGGCCAGTGGAAGAATGTATGATAGTTGAGGATAAAGATAAGTGCGTGGAAAGCATGGTAGATGCAGTAAGTGGTCCACTAAAGGGACAAGAAGATAAAGAGCCTAAAAATAAAGTGTTGGAAAATATTTCAGTAGAGGATAAGAGATTAGAGGATGTGATGCATCAAGTGGAATGGAAAAAAGCAAAGGAAAGGTTTGAGACAGAGTTTGTAGAAGGTGCAGTCACCATAAAAGGTGAAATTGCTAATACAAAGTGCATCAAAGATGGAAGAGACTAAGAAATAGATGTTTATAAAGGTTGGCCAAGTGAAGGCTAGAGGAAATGTGAGAGTGAGATCTCCAAATAAAATGGAGAAGAAAGCAAAAGATGAGGCTAGGACAACAGATGTTCCTAGATGGGTAAGAGTACTGATGTGGAAATTGTATACAGTTGTGGCAATGGCTCCTAGATGGAAGAACCTGAAGCAGATGGTGAAGAGGATGGATAAGAGGAAAAGAGTGAAGGGAGTTCTTTATTACTTCCTTGTTTTCATGATCATGTTGATGGAGGTGAAGCCAAGGGTGAAAAATAAAAGAAGGACAAAGAGTGGATTGTTTGGAAGTAAGTGACAACATGGAACAACTTAGGAGCAATTGGATGCCGCCATGGATGATAGGATAGAGCAGGAAGGTGCATGTTCAAGGTGATCAGTCAAGTGATGAATTTTTTCTTTCTCATCATGAGTGTGATGTAATAAGGTCTCAAAATACCATTAAGAAGTGTTTTGAGTCATGTTAGGTTGATAGTTTTATGAAGTTTCCATGTCTTGGCAAATGTTGTCAATATGATGGAATGAAGCCTTCAATGGCATAAACATGAAAAAACCTATAAGATGGAAAAGTAAAGGTCAAATTAGTAAGGTGATTTTAGGTAGTTGTATAGGCATGAGTGCCTTTAAAAAAGGTCATGTAAACATTGGAGGGAGGTTGGCATGACTTCATTTGAAAATTTGAATGAAATCTTTTGTTTCCACGTTTTTCCCTATTTTTTTGAACTTTGTTGGCAATAAATAGCCCATACAGTGACTATTGTGGCATGAAATGAATTTGGAATGATAGTGGAGTGAGTCTACTATGATTTCCATCAGATTGGAGGCTTAACCATTTAGTTTTGTGGGTTTTAGAGTAGATTTTCAAAGACTGCTTGTGTGACTTAGAAATTAGGGGTTTGAGAGTACAAAGAATGCAAGCTTGATCCATTCCACCTTCTGTAGGTATTGTAACTTAGTGGAATTGATCATCATAGGTAGGGTTAAATGTATGGGAGTCTATTTTGTGCACGTGTTCATTTTATTGAGTAGGAGTGATGCCTAGGGCTAGAAAAGTCAATTTTCCTTGTGAATTTGAAGGCTAGATGGTGGGGTTTGTAAAAATGATGAACTTGTTGATCTAATGAAATTTTAAGTTTTTGTAGGGTATTTGGAAGGTTTTTGATGCTTTGTGGGGGTCTGGAAAGGCTTGGGCATATGACTTGCAATAAACCCTTGGGTTTTAGCATGTAAAAGGAGGGTTTACTAAGACAACACTTTAGAATATTTGTGTCTAGGAACTAACCATGGATTTTGTTTTTTTAGAACATATAAAATGACTATCAATTGGTTTGGAGTAAAAACAAAGTCTTTAAGAGGGACCTCCTTTGTAAAATGGGGCTAATCTAGTAGCCTTTGGGCAGGGTAACCTATTGAAACTCCATATTGTTGCAAGGGAACCTTATGTGATTTTTTGGGAATTATACTTGGGGTCTGAGTGGATGCTAAATGGATGATATGTTGGACCTTTTACGACCTTCTCTAAAAGATAGGTCCATTGGATGAATTTTGAGACCTAGAAAGCAAAGGATATTGTTTTGGGCAGTTTGGGAGAATGAAGTTTTGAAGGTTGTTTCTTTGCATGCATTTGATCAAATTGGGTTGGTTGTTGTGTTGCTCCACCTTGTCTACATCAGTATTTGAATTGACATTAGGTTGTTATGAGTTAATCTTCACCTTGGCTCTGCATTAGGAAGGCCTTGGAGTTGTGAAATATAGAAAACCCTAGATATTTATGAGCAAATTGAGGGATTTTGTATTGGAAACCTATTTGAGCATGCATTAGGAGTATATTCCAATTTTTAGAGACATGTATGGAAAATTTGGTGGTATAGACAAGGCAATAAACTGGTTTGTATAAATTTTTGACAAAATACCTCTCTATATCAATAATGCGCCCACATTATAATAAATTTAGTTTTTTTAAAGATTTATATGGTATACCCACTCCCACCCTATCTCCCACACACTTTCACTATCTCCCACTCTCCTAGTCTCTCTAAATCAATC